>CM069458.1:61013978-61067831 GCA_035610835.1 Ophiura sarsii | reverse complement strand
GGTTAAGAAGATCCTGAAGATGATTTTACATCATTTTTGTCCCGTAATTCAACGGTCCCATGTTGGTAGCTACTTTGGCATAGCCATGCTTTTTACCCGGGGGCACCGGGAGAATCCAAATCCAAACAGATTCACGCAACCCCATTTTACGAGAATCCAAGATTCCCGTCAATTGATTTGATGTGCAATCTTTTTAATTTGGGAGAATCCAATTAAGACTCTCGCAAACCTGTCCACGAGAATCAATTGAGAATCAGATTTTCACCAAATGTCTAGCCCTGTGAGGAAGCGACTCCTGTAGTGTATGTAGGTTTTCTGCCGTTTCAAGGCCTTGGGGAGGGCTCTCCTGGCATGTGCCCCCCCCCCCCCCCCCTCACCCAGTAGAACTGGACCTTCACTCTCTCAGTATTCTCTCTCTGTATTCGAAGGGATTTCACATGATCGTTCTCCAGGGTCTTGATATACCCCTCATTTCTTGGTGTTTCTCGTAAATTTGGCAAATTTGACCCGTTCTTTGCCCAGTTAACCAATATGTGAAGCAAAAGTTTGACTTATTTTATTCAGAAAAGTGCAAAAATATTGATTAAAACATCCGAACATCCGTGACGTCAACTCATACTTTCATTCCATAGCTCTAGCTCTACCACAGAGCTATGAATACAGATACAGACCCGGGATACTTGAAGTACGGTAGTCGTTTACAGCACTATCATGTTTATTGTTGGTTTTACGTTAACTTATAGCCTATAGTTACATGTATACTATACATATGTAGGCCATATTCTATTTGGATTCCTTTGGACAGTGACGTAACTTAACCGGTGCAGCTTTGACCCACACGTAGTATGCATGTTCCGACATCTTTCAACGCTCGTGTGTTATAAACGCCAGCGCCTGGAGTACATGTAGGCATGCACGTTATGTAATGCAATTGGTAGAATACATGTATTAAGTATCAAGGCAAGGGCGGACTTGAGTTATTTTTAGCAAATTTGCATGGCAACTAGTGATGCACGCACTCAACACTGAGCGTTACGCACTTGATTCGCAGTAGTCGCAATGTGCGGTTGCCTTAATTCTGCGCAAGTTGTTTTCACCGGCATTTGATTATTTTCACCGGCATGACGTAGGTCCGCCCCGACCTATACATGCTTTATCACTGTCTCGACCTCGTGATAGCCAATAAACAGTGATCCAAATAGACTATAACTTAGTAAGTACTGGCCCTATCATGACATTGTCCTAGGGCAGGCTAGTATTAGTACAACAAATCATACTTAGTGATATTTGTCATCAGTTGGTATTATTGATCATTATTTTGCATGTTTCACTATTTGTCCCCATAGGGAAGAAGGAAAAAAAACACACCAACGTATGGGTTTCCTGTACTGTCTATAGTCGTCGTCAAAATACTTCGGCACTTTTTTCTGCGACAACAGCGTACAGCGTAAACACGGAAGAGCGTTGTAGAACAGCGGAGCAACAGCGGTATCTTTGAGCAGCTCGACGCGTCGCGGCCCCTGTAATCCGATTGGCCGCGCCCGTATCTATGGGTCATGAATGTCCCCGCCCACACGCTCTTAATTCAAGACGCTTGCGTTGGCGGTTTTAAAAAGTGCCGAAGTATTCTGACGACGACCATAGGCTAGTATAGTATTGGCATTCATTGGACTTGCATATATTGCAATGTTTGCAAATTGTCATACAAATTGTTACCAAATTTTAAATTAAAACCTTGGCAATATCCTCAAATAGGTCTTACATACGGAATAAAGCACACAGCAGCTATTATGTTTACAATGCAAATCAACTGCAAAACAATTGCTGCCTTATACTTTATTCTGTATGTAATTGTAAGACCTATTTGAGGATATTGCCAAAACCTTAAATAAGCTTATTTATATTATATCAAATTGAAGCCCGATCTGTTGATTATGTATGTCAGATCTTCTTTGTCTGATTCGAATTTGAAGCCAATCTTCGGGTATCTTCCCATAAATACCATTACTATTATTAAACTCCCTGATACTTACGGTATTCATGGTAATATAAAGTCCGCATCGCTCACATTCATAACGCCAACACACACGCGATGATGCCAAGAAACTGGATACAAGCTGTCTTTAGAAAAGAATTACACAGCGTATGCGGTAAAAAAAAATTGGGAGCGATAAACAAAAATACTATCCTAGGGAAGATAGTATTCTTGCTCACCACACCGGGGGTAACTCCTGATGATTCTCTAAACAACAAAGATATGCTCAAATTTTGATACAGAACCATAAATTGGTTCAGTAAAGAAAAACTCTTGGTTCTACAAACATTTAAATGTTCAAGAACCTTTCTGGAGGATCGAAAGAGAGAATATTTTGAAAACGTTCAAAAAGATTTTCACGGAAAATGTAAGAACCGAGAATTGCTGTATAGAACAAAATGGATATGTACTACTTGTCGGGAGTTCTACGGTTCTTTAGAGAACATTTAAGCAGGCCGGTGCCACTACACGCAGACTTCTTATTGCCGAGATTGAAGTCTAAGTGTGCTAGCGCCCCCAATTTCTGAGTCACATCGTGCGTCTCAATGATACTTTATTGGCGCAGTTTATTAAGCCACGAAACGGTCAAACTCTGAAATTAGGGATGGTTCATAAACTGATAAATATATTAGTGGGGCAGTTTGAAAAAAATGGAGATTCAGAAGAAACTGGACTTTTTGGCGTGCTTCACGCGCAGTTAAGTAATTTGATTTGAGCTTCCGTCTAGCGCCACGCTTTTGCCGGGAATTCGGATATAAAGGAGGGATAAAAAAACTACCATGAAAAGGGGGATTTAAGAAAAAATTAACGGGTTTGGTGATCCAAAAAATGACGTCTGAATGAAAATGAACACTCCCTTAGCCTGGTTAAGGGATAGGATATGACTCTGAAGAATTCGTTTAACCTCCGACCCTCCATCCACCCACACGCACACACAAACTGACCGTATCCAAAGAAATTATTTTTTTGGAATCATGTTAAAATATTAAGGTAGTGAGGGTAATATAAACTTCAAATGCATCTTCAACTATTTTTTTTTTAAAAACCCAATTTTACACGATATTTGATTTTTAGTGAACAGTATCATTATTTTGTTTCATTTAGAGTCCAGCTTGGACATTGGGCTATTCCAGATAACAATCCCCCCCCCCCCCCCCTCCCCCCACCCATAATAGAAGACATCGGAATTCCATACTTTTTCCCCACCAATTCCAAACTATTTTGAAGTTTGATCTGGAATTCGATACTTTTTTGAAATTTGATCTGGAATTCCATATACTTTTCATAGTCATGGAATTCCGGACTAGAAAAGAAAAAAATAATTTGTCTGGAATAGCCAATTTTTTGTGTTCAGAAAATATTGTTAAAATCGGAATGTACGTGACATACTTGCGAGAGAACTGCAAGTGAACTGTGGCCTATAAAATAGAACGTTACTAGGTCTGTTTTACTTCTACCGGATATACTAACTTTGTTAAATTAGCTTTGTTAAAATTGTACGTGGTCGACACGATATTCTAATTGATTTTTTTATACACACCATAATATATAACATGAAATGCGAAGAAGGTCAAAGTGATAATATTGCCAAACTCATGCTGTTGCTTGTATCTGTCAATGGGATTAGTATATTATTACGCTTCGTATTGATATCAGGGTGTGTTATCATATATTTTAAATTGATTATGTGTATAATCTTTAAGTATTATGTGTAAGAGAGACGGGGAACTCGGCACTTGTATTCATTTTAGCCTCATTAATTTCAATCCTGACGGGACTACTGGTTTAAACCAGACAAGTTTCATTGATTAAAACACGCCAGCCTGTTTCCTTTACGACACATGACACGTGGCAAGCTTGTTCCGTCTCCTGTGTCTGTTGGTTGTAATTAACATGAAATTGTAATGGAAGGCTTACGACATTGTTAACGGAAGTCCTTCACCAAATCTTAAGATTTGGCCTAAATAATGGGCGGTGATTTAGAATAAAAGACTGAACAGAAGTATTGTACAACCTTTGCAAAGCTATTTATCTAAGAAAGTACCGCAAAACTGGTACGTATGGCTTATTACGTATAAGTGACTTGTACGTAAGACATACAAAATAGGCAACCTTAACACTTTCCACACGGCAGACGTCTGCAGACGACATTCCAAAATTTCACAATTTGTTTTCAAAAATGTCAAAATTGTCAAATTTCATAACCATATTTGGAATCACCATGTGAAATGCATTGGAATAAGTGCAAACATGCCAAGTATCGATTCAGTAATACTTTGGATAGACCTTGACAAATGGGAAAGGTTTCTTAATAATCTGTTTTGTATATATGGTAAAACTAATGCCGCGTGGAAAGTGATAACATTTGAAATGCGACCACTTCAAATATTTCTATATTGTAATGAACATTATTTGCATTGATTTAGTTCAGTATTGATAAGTGCTTGTACGTATAGACCATTTCAAATTGAGATCGGAACACGCGTACACCCATGAGAAGTAAAACGTGGAACGAGACTATTTTGGTTTTTTATCAACAATATTCTAGCGTCGACCGGCAACTTCCAAATGTATCAAGCAGAACGGTAAAATGTGTAAATATTACCCGAATCTCTTTTATCTCACCGTTTTTGTTACTGAAACACCGCAACATACATCTTTGTAAGGGAGAAAATCTATCACCAACACCAGCGCAATCTACCACACGGGCAGACGGGTGAAAACCACGTTTGTTTTTATGTGCACATGGAAATGACTCGCGAGCTCACAATTCATGTAACCGAGCGTCAAAACACTCGGCTAATCGGAACCATTCGGAACCGATCGTATATGTTCGGATTTGAAATGGGGACGTAAGATATAAGTATGAGTCTAACGTACAAGTTGTGTTAGACTTGATCATCCTGTCTTCCCAATTTTAAGATTGAACATTTCAATTTTGCGATCCTTCCCTCAGCACAATCTTTAAGATTGACTCTTCAATCTGTGGATTTAAGAGAGTACTATTGTTGTGACGCTAAATTTATATTTATATTGATATTATTATATTGATATTATTAATTCTATTAGGTATTTTCATATCTAGAATTCAGGCCATGATTGACTTGAAATGGCAACACCGTACTTCCGTATTCTGAATCTCATTCAGTCTACGCGACAATATCTCTGACCAATTCAAGTCTTCGTGCCACGCTGACAACACCTCATAAGTTTAGGCCATATAGTTTTCTATTCACACAACAGGACTGGTGAGCTCTGAATTACAGAAGCTCACGATTGATGCGTGTCATGTCATTTCTTTAGGATAGTCTAGATGCTGGGTGCTGTGTTCGTTTATAATATGAGTAAGTGAACTATTTATGATGAATTAATAAAATGTATATATAAATAACTTGGAAGCTATATCCGTTATATTCATTCTGTGTGTTTTGATCCCCTCTCCGCCATGCGAGTATTTTCCCTAAAACCACGTCACAATATCTGGTGGAGAATTCGTTCGTTTTGATATTCCTATATCAATGTTTATATTATTCCGGTCAATTTACCAGCCCCCTTCATTTTGAATAATTAGGACTGTAGCTACAAAGTTGTATATGTATTTTGTTGTTCATCGCATCCAGTGTCGACGACTATAACTCAGCGTGGTGAGATGGTTTGAATTCAGGTAGCATTTTGTTGGTATGCACTGCTGAAATTTAATTATATGTCTATTGAAATTTGTTTTATAGACCCAGAAAGGTCTATTAAAATTGTGTTTAAAATAGTATACACGAAATACATGTAGTATGGCCTATCAATATTTAGGTCTTATTTACGCTGGCAATAATGGGCGCATTCTACATGTTCAACGTGGCAAGTCGATAAAGTCTTTTATATACATGTAATTGTTCCGATTTGCAAGTCTCTGATAATCTGGTTCAAAAGTGCATGACCACGGTCTGATATCCATTGATAAAATTTTTTAATCCGAGATTGAAATTCTCGAGCGCGGTAAAATTCTATTGTGAAGATTTTATAAGCTCTTCTACTGGACAGGTGCGTTTCAGACAGACAATTTCTTCGGATGAAATAAATCTTGTTTATTTTTGAATGGACTGATTTCTAAATCAAGATACATAATATTGATACACTGCACTGCAATTGAATAAATATTTTATAAATTCAGCTGTAACTTGGGACTTTATTCATTTAATTTGATGTCAACTTTAAATTGTTGACTTGGATTTCATTGAGCTTTTAATTTTTTTTTTCTCATTGGTGAATTTAAACTTCATCAATTAAGTTCATTGTTAGTCTATTAATTAAATTTAATCATCAATCATAATCAATAAATTTTAATTGATAATCTTAATCAAGTTTAATAATTAATAAACTTGGTTCATGGTCAGATTTTTCAAATTTTGATTGAATTTGAACTTGAATTTTGATCTTGAACTTGAGATTGACTAAAATTTTTTGTTGTTGATTAAATTCCGAATTCTCTTTGGAATTAGCTGGTGATTTTGACATAGATTGTTAAAAAGGCAATGAGCGATAGTGATAGTGATAGTAAGTCTGTTATATCACTTAATAGTATAGAGGAGGTTGAACTTGACGTAGCAAATATGGCTAAATATGATATGCATAATTGCGATATTAAATATTCTGGTAATCCAGATGATGACGTAGATAACTTCATTAGTAGATTCAAGACGTATGCTGATCTGAGAGATTATACCGCGCCAAAATCTATACTTGCCTTACAAACAAAAGTGTATGGAAATGCTCGCGTCTATTTGGATTCAATTCCTGATACAGATAAGGATACCATAACCAAGATTAAAGATTTACTTAAAAGTAATTTCGAAGGTTCATCTTGGAAATGGAGCGTCGAATCTAAGCTGTTGTCGCGTAAGCAATTGACATCAGAAACACTTGACGACTATGCTTGTGAAATAATAAGATGGTGCAAGCAGATTGGTAAATCTGAAGCAGAAAAATTATCTATTTTTGTTCGTGGTCTTTTGCCTTCTGTCAGAGCGTTTGTGTTTTCAAAAGAACCTGAATCATTTAAACAAGCACTAGACGCCGCGAGATTGGGAATTTCAGTACAGCAAACGGGAAATGACTCGCTATTCGCACCTGCACAATCACAAAATACTGAGCCCCAGGTAAATAGCATTAATTCTGTTCTGGACACACTGACGGGAGTCGTGTCTAATATAGCCACCAGAATGGAGAAATTAGAACACGAGAAACATGTCTCTTTTTCTTCCCCGTTAGATCGTACTTACAATTCAGATAGTATAAGTAGTTCCTCTCAACCTAGGCATCAACCTAGTCAAACTTGGAATCAACCAAGGCAGTCACAGGCCCCCTATAGATCGTACAGAAAATTAGTATGCAATAGGTGTGGTCGTGTGGGACATGGGTGGAGAAAATGCTATGCCAAATTTGACGTAAATAGGAATCCTTTAAACTAATAAACCCATCTGCTCGACAGAAAAAGAAACATGTTCCACGACATGTAGATGGGTTAAGGTTTCAAAGATTTGAACATGTAAGAGGTGTATACCGAAATGGCAATGCAAACCGTGTACCTCTTGATTTGAACAGACAGACATTTGGACAAAAATCGAATTCCAGTTTTTCACAAGCGCATATTGAGATTAATTTGTCTACGTTGAATACCATAGCAGCATTTGTTAATGGTAACCCTGTTCAATGTTTGATTGATACAGGTGCTTCTGTCAACATTATTGATCACGATTGGTTTCATGCTAATCTTTCCAATTTGCGGTTTTCTATAGAAAAATCACGTGTAGCTGAAGCACGCGCAGCAAATGGTAGTAGTTTGGAAATTACTGGATTCATAGTTTTGTCCATATCTGTCAATGGCACACAATTTCCTGTACCTATGAATATTGCTCGTAACTTAAGTACACGTATCATACTTGGGTCTCAGTTTTTAAACAGGCACTGCGCAAGAATAGATTGTGAATCTCGTACACTAAGACTTGCTAAGGAGAGTAAAATACTTGTCATTGAGAAACAGGAAATTCCTGCTCACACTCAGTCTGTTGTGTGCGCAAGACTGTCAAATAAATTGCCATTCAATACAATTGGTCTCTCTCATGGAGGCAGGCGTGTCTCTGCATTAGGTGTATTGATCGCGAATACTGCTTCTAGTGTACAGAATAACTGTATTCATTTATTAGTTATGAATACTACTGATGAACCAATAACTTTGTACCCTCGTACTAAATTGGGCATTTTTTCTCTCGTTGACCCGCATAGGATTCACTCCTTCCCCGATCTTGAGAAAAACAATGTTAACAATGTTAATATAAGGCAAGCATCCGCGGTAGCTAGCGATGTAAACAGTAAACAAGATTCAGTAAAGGAAGTCCTTTCAAAAGTGAATTTAAATACTGATCACATGTCAGGTACTGAAGCATCTGAAATCAATGGTTTACTCACTGAATATATTGATATATTTCAAGTAAAAGGGGGTCCTACTGGTAATTACTCCCGTGTTAAACATGCTATTAACACTGGTGATCACCCTCCTATTAGATCTAGACCGTATAGGCAAGCTCCTCACATTCAAGCCGAAGTACGTAGACAAGTCCACGAAATGTTAGAACAAGACATTATAAAGGAGTCAGCAAGTCCTTGGTCCTTTCCAGTATGCATGACACCTAAAGCTGGTGACCCAAATACTTATAGATTTGCAATTGATTTTAGAGCCTTGAATAAGATTTGCGCACGCGATAACTTTCCGTTACCTAACATAAACGATGCTTTAGATAGTTTAGGTGCAGCCAAACCAAATTTCATTACAACTCTTGATCTTGCGGCTGGATATTGGCAAATAGGCTTGGAAGAAAGTTCCAAATCTAAAACTGCATTCATCACTCAAGATGGTCTATATGAATTCCAAAGAATGCCATTTGGTTTACATAACGCCCCAGCCACTTTCCAACGAGCTATGCAAGAAGTTTTGAGAGGTTTGAATTGGAAATTCGTTCTCTGTTACTTAGATGACATAATTATATTCAGTAGTTCTTTCTCCGAACACATGGACCATTTAAGGCAAGTTTTCGATAGGTTGCGCGCAGCTGGTCTAAAATTACAACCTAAGAAATGTACTTTTGGTCAAACTGAGGTCAAATATTTAGGTCACGTAGTGAACAAAGATGGTGTAGCAACAGATCCAGCAAAATTGAAAATTGTCCAAGATTATCCAACTCCTGCCAAAGTAACCGAAGTCAAATCTTTTCTTGGATTTGTGGGATATTATCGAAAGTTCATAAAGGACTTTTGCAAAATTGCTGAACCACTAACCAATTTAACTAGAAAAGATGTATCTTTTGTTTGGGATCAAAGTTGTCAAGAAGCATTCAAAACGCTCAAACGAAAATTGTTAGAGCCACCAATTCTAGCATATCCAAATTTCGATGGCACAGAATTCATATTGCAAACCGATGCTAGTCGTACTGGTTTAGGTTTTATCTTGGCCCAAAAGCAGGATGGCAAGGAACGTGTGATATCCTATGGTGGAAGAGCATTACATGATGCGGAAAGAAATTACACTGTTACAGAAATTGAAGCTTTGGCAGTTGTCGAGGGAATCAAGAAATATGCTCCATATTTGCAACATAGTATCAAATTCACTGTTGTAACTGATCATTGCGCTTTGAAATGGCTCTTTGGTATAAACAAAAATACCGGAAGTCGATTAGCGCGATGGGCACTTAAACTGCAGTCATATAAGTTTGATGTAATTCACATTCGTGGACGCCATAATGGTAACGCTGATGCATTAAGTAGAATAGATTATGACAGAATGGATATTTGTACTGATTGCAATCATTCTCATTCCAAAGTCACTGATGCTGTAGAAGTTAATAAGGTAGCCTGGGTAAAGTCGGGATTAGACGAGATGGTGAGCGACATCATACAAAATCCTAGTAATGATGTGAACTCTCGTCCTACAGTAAACGTGGTTAGAAATCTTCGATTTCAAAAAGGGAAACGTGTTGAGAATGACAAAGATTCAGTCAAGCCAAATATTCCAAACTTTCCAAATGAGCTCAACTTAGACAAATTCAAACAAGTTTTGTTGACGGATATATTTGCGGGATCAATGTTGCAATATCTGGAAAACGATGAATTGCCAGATAATGCTGTTAAGGCTAGGAATGTAGTTTTACAGGCTGATCAGTACTATGCACACGAAGGGTTGTTGTATCACATTTGGCATACTCCTGCTAAAGGGCACATGCCTGAAAGAAATGTCCATCGTTTGTATATACCCGTGCAATTAATTGATACAGTTCTAAATAACTGTCATGATCACGTGTTAGCCGCACATTTTGGATTTCAGCGAACCTACAATAGAATCCGTCAACGTTACTTTTGGAAATGCATGTATCGTGACGTAGACAACTGGGTCCGTTCATGTATTTCTTGCTCTCAACGAAAAACTCATAGACATAAAGTACTAGCCCCAATGGTAACTATGAAAGTGCCAGGCGCTTTCGAACGAGTAAGTGTTGACATTTTAGGTCCTTTACCTATTACCACTTCAGGTAATCGCTATGTACTCTGTTTTTCAGATCATTGTACTAGATGGCCAATTTTGGTACCATTGAAAGTTACTGATGCGTCAACCATTGCTCGCGCATTCTTTGATTATGTAATTTGTGAACATGGTTGTCCTCAAACCTTGTTGAGCGACAGAGGTCAAAATTTCCTCTCCAAGATTGTATTGGAAGTTTGTCGTATTATGCGCACTCACAAACTGAATACAAGTTCATATCATCCACAATGCAATGCAATTCAGGAACGTTTTAATGCAGTAATTCTGGATACCATTTCACATTATGTCAATGAATACCAAAGCGATTGGGATAAGTACATAACAGCTATACAATTTGCCTATAGAACAACTCCCGCTGAAAATTCAGTCGGATTTAGTCCCTTCTTCTTGTTGTATGGTAGAGAGGCAAGACTTCCGATAGATGTTACACTCCTAGCACAATGCAAATATCCAGATAAGACACTTCGTGAGCACATTCACAATCTGGTATCACAACTCGAAGTATTTAGGGACATTTCAAAACGTCATGCTGAACGTAATCAAGCCAAAATGAAAGAGCGTTTTGATGATCGTGCGCAAGATGTTCCATATCAAGTTGGTGATTCAGTTTGGATTTATATACCTGCATTGCAACAAGGATTGTCACGTAAACTCTCAAAGTTCTGGGCGGGACCCTTTCTACTAGTCGAACAGACTGGTCCTGTAAATTTCAAGGTGCGAAATCTTGAAAACAACAAATTGGTAACATCTACTGTACATGTTAACCGTATGAAATTTGCATATAATAGATTTGTCCGTCCAAGCAATGATACTCCCCCTGTGGATCCTGAAAATAGAGATCCAATTCCAGGATTAGTTCTAGACGATTGTCCTGATGATATATTTGAACAACTTTTGGCTACCCACGAGTCTGACAAGAATCAGATTCCAATTATTCCAGGTTTGCCTCCTATTCAAGATGAAACTCCAGAATATGTGATAGAGCGTATTCTCAGGGGACGTTTTAAAAATAAACGTCTTGAGTATTTGATAAAATGGCAGGGCTTCCCAAATTCAAGAAATACTTGGGAACCAGAGACTAACCTAAACGCGGCCGCTTTAGAATCTCTGAAAGCTAACCCAGTCAAAATTACTGGCAAGATGTAAAGCCAGCGGGCAAGAATCATTGCAGGAACAGAGTCTGAAACAGCAAATAAATTAAAAGTGTACAAGTATAGAGAACACAGAGGAAGTATATGAATAAAATTTATAGTCCGTAGGCTGAGATATGTCATGGTATGAGTATTACAATTCTTATGACACAAAATGTGTTATTTTGATAAAATTGTTGAATGAGAGCAATTTGTAATTTGGGCAACATTGCCTGAAAGTGTGTGTTCACTTTCGTTAATTTGTATATAGAAATGATTGTTGCAAAGAATTGCACACAATGATATTCTTCATGTAGAAAGTTTGAATTTATATAGTTGAGCAAAAATGCGGAAATACAGTATGATCAAATAAGTGTTATATTTATTTGTATCTTTTCGGAAGAGGCATATGTTGTGAGGTTTTCTGGCAACATTAGTCTCACATGAATAGACGCAAACAAAAGAAAGTTTAATGTAAATTACTAAATATTTCAGTAGTGCTACCTTTGTCTTGTTTTGTCTGTCCTGTATTGTCTTGTTGTGTACACATAATATATAGTCACCATTGATGACTATTTAATTTTAAAGGGTCACAAAAACGTGATTTCTTTGAAATAAGAAAAATATGTTTCCGTATGAAACATCGAAATTGGAAGGAAATTTTCCAATTCTTTTGCGCTTCAACTTTTGATGAAACCTTTAGACGCACACGTTAATCCGAGGATTATGTATGAGAGTGTGTGTTTGTGTTAGGCCATTTAAGGGATATCCCGTATGCGTGTTTGTTCAGAAAAAATCCCTCTTTACCGTGTGAGCGTAATCACTTGGAATTTTTCACGTGAATTCCGGGTTAATACGGTCGCAGGTTTCCACAGGTTTGGCGTCGCAGAAGATTAATAATAAATTTATATTTAAGGCCACTCGTTTAAAAATAAAATAACTCTCTGAGAGTTAAAATTATACAACCTGATATTAGATGCCGTCAATTTGGCAGACGGAAACATGGATAAAGCACATGTTAAATTTTGTGACGAAATAAATAATTCGTTTCTATATATGATAAAGATATCAGTTTCTTTTATAAATATTTCACCCAGCATTCTTTAAGTTAAATTGTCAGGTGTCAATTTTGTTAGGAAGGGCGTATGTTGTGACGCTAAATTTATATTTATATTGATATTATTATATTGATATTATTAATTCTATTAGGTATTTTCATATCTAGAATTCAGGCCATGATTGACTTGAAATGGCAACACCGTACTTCCGTATTCTGAATCTCATTCAGTCTACGCGACAATATCTCTGACCAATTCAAGTCTTCGTGCCACGCTGACAACACCTCATAAGTTTAGGCCATATAGTTTTCTATTCACACAACAGGACTGGTGAGCTCTGAATTACAGAAGCTCACGATTGATGCGTGTCATGTCATTTCTTTAGGATAGTCTAGATGCTGGGTGCTGTGTTCGTTTATAATATGAGTAAGTGAACTATTTATGATGAATTAATAAAATGTATATATAAATAACTTGGAAGCTATATCCGTTATATTCATTCTGTGTGTTTTGATCCCCTCTCCGCCATGCGAGTATTTTCCCTAAAACCACGTCACAATACTATTGTCAATCTGGGTATATCTTTAAATTGGTAACAAGTTCAACCGTCTGACCATGACAGGTGCGCAAATACGCTGATATGTTGAGAGATTGTCATGCAGAGTGCCAAATCATAGTAAGTGCAACTTACGCTACAATAGTTAAAGGTGTATGTTCCGATCACTTTAGCTTTTTTTTGCCCATCAACATGTTTTTATATCAGAAGAAAACCCCATATTTTTCTCATTATCTGTAAAAATGTTTGGCGCAAGATATGTTCCATTTAGACGTTATAGGCCAATATACAATGAATTTCTACCAAAGGTAGTTAACCACCTGTCCAGTTTATGTACTACTTAATGGGCCAATTCCATGTCTCCTTGTGCTTCTAAATATTAGGGAGCAGTTCCATTTATACGCGATAAATTGATCGCGACTGTATCGGGGCCTGATATGTTTTGGACCCGATGTTTTTCAAGTTGATTCGCGATAAAATAGTCATCAGGCCCCGATAAAATAGCCATCGGGGCCCGATACGAGGCCTCTGCTAATCCCTGGGGTATGTTTAGCAAAGCGGGACATTGTTTAGCAAATACACGAGGATAATACAATTTACGTTAAACATCCATAATCAATAACATTATCTCTAAAAACATGAAATGCTGAATTTGTACCTTACAACTAGAATAAATAGCCCGAAGCTCTATTTACATACCGACCACTTATCTTTCGTTATATTTAAACAAGCGGTAACACGCTACTCGATAAATAATCCTTTGCTTCGCGCAACTGTACGCGATAAAAATCTCATCGGGGCCTGATAGAAAACTCATCGGGGCCCGGAACATTCTCGCAATTTTTATCGCGTACAAATGGAACTGCTCCCTAAGAACCATTGGGAGTCACGAAACTCAAGTCTTGAGTACGACTATTTTAAGGATGACCCTTCATGTGGAATAGAAAACATCAAGTTGAAAATCGGGCCAGAAATCGGAACACCTACATTTAATACAGGGGAGCATTATTTCTGTTCAACCAAGCAATAGGCATATGGACCCTTTAAGACAAATTAAAAAAGCTTTCAAATCTCATCTCAAGATTCACTTTTAATATAATTGTATTTTGCTTGAAATGTGCTAATGGAGAAACATCGTGGATCGGGAAAATCACCCGACATATTAAGTCAAGTAAATAAACCAAGTACTAATTATAAACAAAAACAGGTAATTCTTCCTTTTCAAACTTACATAATGTAGACTTACATTATGTGTAAATTCATTTTTAATCAAGACTGTCACTTCCGAGCAGAACATAAATACGGTATATGGTCTTAAAATCCGGTCGTATCTCTTATGTGCTCGTCCTCATTTTAGGCCAATTTCATTTTTGTATGTAATCCTATACGATTAGAATGTCAGGAGAGTGTAGTCATCTTTCATCAGTGTCATGGTTTCACCGAAATCAGTTTCCGGCAATAAACAACTGCTGAACTTTGAATCCTAATATTCCGTGACTTTCCTACCATTTTATAATACTCCTTCCATATCCAAATAAACTAAAACCTTTTAGGGGTATTACAAATACCTGAACGTATGCGATGATTCATAATGATAGTCTCTCCCATGTCCTTGTCAATGTATGCCTCTAGTTCTCTGAGCAGCAATACACCAAATGATTGGCCCTTCACACTTAGCGGTCGCCCTTGCAGAGGGCCTTCAGTTTGATTTCTTATCACTTATACTTTTGTCCTTCGCATTGTCTGTTGAACTATTTTTCCGGGTATTTTTCACGTTCTTCCCTTTATATAATGTCATATAAATATGCAAATCGTATACCCAAACATTCTTAAACCTATATCAAACCAAATTTACTTTTGATTTAACACAAATTGAAGACATACCTGGAAGCGCTACTAACTTCCAACAGCGTTTGACCCAAGTTTATTCCCTGGAAGTATTATTTTATGCGTAGAACAACTCCGCCTGCGGCGTCGTTGTTCTACTTAAAATAATACTATCGTCCGCATTAATGTCATACAATATAACACGGGTACGGTCTAAAAACAATACCTTTATTCTCTAAATCAGTTTCAAGTTGGCGAGAACTATATTCGATTTTTATCTATACTCGCGCAATAGTAATCCAATACGTGGTTTTGGTCGTACGCATACGTCACGCATATGATACACAGTGCGCTTGTAACCTTCAGCGTTACCTTCTGTATTCATTCGCTGCTGATAAGAGGCTCCGCCAATTTAAAACTGATCAACTATAGATAATATGGAACTTTTACGGTAACATTCTAAAACCTTAAAAATAAAAAATAAACGGTTTCAAAATGACATCTTTTTTACTAATTTTTTCAATTCAAAAACGCATTCAATTTCGCACACTATGAGACAACAGGACATTGTAGAAGAGGATATTAATTTCGGAATGCGATAAAGTTTCAAATATCAGTGTATTGTAAATTCATAACCGAGATCATAGCTCTTTCATGGTAATCTAAATTTCATCATCCTAAAACATTACGACTGACATCGTGTCGGGTATCGTGTAAAGTTACTATTATTAGCGTTTTTATGTGTCCGTACGAGGCGAAAATCAGCGTCTCTGCTTTCGTCTGACATGTTGCTATCTCTTGCCTTGTTATTCTGTAACTCACCGAAGGTCTTGAATGTCATAAGTAAACGTTCAATCTGTTTTAAATCTGGCCTGAAGCGATTAATCATTTTCTCTGGAAATCTGCTATGAGCCAAACTAATCTGCTTTAGATTGACTTAGGCTGACTTAGGCTGAACATTCACGGTGCGTCAAGCCCCGTCATAATATTGTATAACAATCTGAGCGCACACTCTCACCTATAACTTAGACAAGGCCAGGGGAGGGGTAGGGAATGCGCCCTCTCGCACACGCACCCCAAACCATTCCATTTTATCTTTTTATTAAGGATTTCTAAGATAAATTTGAGGTAGAATTACTAAAGGCATATTTACATCCACCTGCCACCCTACCCCCTACTCTTTCACATTTGAGAACTTTTTGCTACAAATCGAGTCATGATAAATATTGCCTAAACACGCAGAGATTATATTTCTAATTAAATTCCTGATTAAGTTTTATAGCAAAATTGTCGTGATTCTGGTCTTGACTAAAATTTGCCGGGTGCTCCAAAACACGGTGCACTATTATAATGGTGCAGGTGGTGCTTCAGTGTCCCTACTTAATAATGTATATATAATGTCTATTTGCCATGAACAAATGTCTTTAATTACATTATACTTGAACAAAATGTCTTTAATTACATTATTATACTTGAACAAATGTCTTTAATCACATTATTCTTGGTCAAATGTCTTTAATTACATTATTCTTGATCAACTATAGGCACATTGTTTGCACAAATACTCCTACTAATTAATGCATTCAATATATATCAGCCTGACTTATATTTTAATTAACGCTCATTTGACCGTGGGGTTTGTTTTGTTTCTTTGCTCAAATTCAATCTACATTTGATTGACCACTTGACTTGCACTCAAAGTTAGGTTTGGTGTATTTTGTTCAAATCATCTCTACTACGAACAAATATACCTTCAGTTTTACACACGACTAAGTCTAGTCTAGTGTGATGTAATAAGCACCCCGCCCCCCCCCCCCCCCCCCCCCCACCCACCACCCACCACCACTTTCTGCGAATAAATATGTAACAATCAGATCTTGATATATATTTTATTAAAACTCGGAGTAGCTGTTGAGTAGCATCTACCATTCCAAATGGTTTAACTTATATATTATTTATCATATTGTTCTGACCTGTGTAAATGTTAAATTTAGAATTAAGGAGACAATCACATTTGTTTTTGTTTGGAACAAAGAATAAATATTTAATCATTTTCAAATACACGAAAGGAAAACGTTCATCTTTTGAAAGATTAATAAATAATTAAAAAGGCGGAAATCATGAAAACAATAATGTGGCTTCATGCTTTCTATGGGCAGCGATTACCGCCAAAAGGGTCTCAAATCAGAGAAAGGTCTCAAAGTCACGGAAAGGTCTCAAAAGCATTAAAAAGGTCTGAAATAACAGAAAGGTCACTAATGTGTGTGTCGAATAAGATCAAAAAGCAAAGTAAGATCAAATGCAGGCGTGCGTCTCATACGGTCATGCTGGTGTGTGTCGAATGAGATCAAAAAGCAAAGTAAGATCAAATGCGGGCGTGCGTCTCATACGGTCATACTGGTGTGTGTCGAATAAGATCAAAAAGTAAAGTAAGATCAAATGCGGGCGTCTCATACGGTCAGTGTGTGTCGCATGTCGAATAAGACAAAAAGCAAAGTATAAGATCAAATGCGGGCGTGCGTCACATACGGTCATGTTGGGGGGGGGGGGGGGGCGGTGCGTGCATCTCTGGCGTGTGTGTCGAGTAAGATCAAAAAGCAAAGTAAGGTCAAAACGCAAAGTAAGGTCTGAGCTCTCGTTACGAAGTTTTAGCCTCATGCTGCACGTTCAAAGGGTCGATCGAATATGATGGTATTTAGGCGCAGGCTACTATGCGCACGCAAGCAAGCAAGCAAGCAAGCGAGTCTAAATATCTAACAAAAAAATCAAAATAATTACAAACCCCTTTCCTTTGGTATGGTACTTACGATTGATTGACAATCAATCAATCAATCAATCAATCAATCAATCAATCAATCAATCAATCAATCAATCAATCAATCAATCAATCAATCAATCAATCAATCAATCAATCAATCAATCAATCAATCAATCAATCAAATCAATCAATCAATCAATCAATCAATCAATCAATCAATCAATCAATCAATCAATCAATCAATCAATCAATCAATCAATCAATCAATCAATCAATCAATCAATCAAATCAATCAATCAATCAATCAATCAATCAATCAATCAATCAATCAATCAATCAATCAATCAATCAATCAATCAATCAATCAATCAATCAATCAATCAATCAATCAATCAATCCATCAATCCATTGATTTTTTGGTTAATGTTAACAGAGAGTCTAAATATCTAAGCAATGGTACAAACTGATTCCAAATCTGTCAAATCATACTAGCGTTCTATCGGCCCTATCGTCCCTTTACGTACAACATGAGAGATACAAACCCGTAACGAGGGCTGAGACCTTTCTCCCAAAATTCTGATAACGACACGCGTATTTGATCTTTCTCCCAAAATTCTGATCAACACACACCAGCGACAATAACGACACGCGTATTTGATCTTACGGTATACACACATTTGACCTTTACGGTATACACACATCTGACCTTACGGTATACACTCACTCATGACACCTTTCTCAACATTTTGATCTTATTCGACACACACCAGTATGACCGTATGAGACGCAAGCCCGCATTTGATCTTACTTTGCTTTTTGATCTTATTCGACACACACCAACATGACCGTATGAGACGCACGCCCGCATTTGATCTTACTTTGCTTTTTGATCTTATTCGACACACAACTTATTTGACCTTTCTGTTATTTCAGACCTTTGTAATGCTTTTGAGACCTTTCCGTGATTTTGAGACCTTTCTCTAATTTGAGACCCTTTTGGCGGTAATCGCTGCCCATAGCTTTCCAGTGAAGGAGAGTTTGCTTATTCATTGGTTTATATATAACATGATTGCAAAAAGATGAACCAGAAAAGTCTCCAAAGGCAGAACTCATGAGAACAGCAATGTGGCTTCATGCTTTCCAGTGAAGGAGAGTTTGCTTATTCATTGGTTTATATATAACATGATTGCAAAAAGATGAACCAGAAAAGTCTCCTAAGGCGGAACTCATGAAAACAATAATGTGGCTTCATGCTTTCCAGGAGAGTTTGCTTATCCATTGGCTTATAATATAACATGATTGCAAAAAGATGAACCAGAACTGAATGCGCTTCTAAAACTAAGTCTCGTAATGTCCCTTTAACTGATGACGCTGTGTAGTGGGCAGTATGTTAGATGTGTGATAACAGGTAATATTATATTTATACAGTTTTTCATGATCTTTATCAGTTATGGTCACGCGATTGCATTTTGCATTTTGCAAGAAAGTTCATTGCTAATTGTGAATCAAAATATATCTGTGTTTCGAGAAAAATAACCTGTTCCCCGTATTAAAAAGGTTTTCAAAATACCATATAAAAACACTGTGTGTTTTGTGTCTGCGCTGAACCCGGTCGTTGTATTATACCAAGCGTGGCTTCGTACATGTGATATCCATATTTCGGTGTCTTTGATCACACATTTCAATCATCCGCCCATTTTAGTACTATTTGTTTTAGTCAATTTGCACGTTTCTCTCTCATCGATTGACACAAAGACAAAGTGTGTAAAATATGATTCAGTCGGGATACGAAAGCAAATAATACCCATCGCACTAGTCACTAGATTGATGCAACGAAATTATCTTTCTAATTGAACAAATCCATACCGGTGACTCTGCGTTGACTCAGTAATGTTAGTTTGCTCATAATATCCCTTCGCTGAGAACTCCGTGCTTCGGATTGTACTTTTGAAGCTCGTATATGTAGCCATTTATATCAAGTTAAAAATACCTACCAATTTACCTATGAACATGTTATTTGCTGTTTGGTAACAGTAACACAAAACTTACTAATACTACTATCATGTATGAATTTTCCCGTGAGGTCACATCAACATCGTAAGCATGACAAACTGACATTCCTGTCTGATAAAGCTTCCAGAGTGGAACCGAAACGTCACACAGAACCGTCAATATTATTTCACTGGAGTTTCTCTAAGAATCTTCTGTTATTATTTTGACTTATGGAATCCTGATCCAGTAAACCATGGTAACACTGAAATGGTCATTGATCATGGTTACACTGAAATGTGCTTGAAGACAAGCATGTTATGATGTATACGCTTTAAAATATTACAACTTTCTGAATATCATCTTATGAATCCATTTTGCTATATATATGTGTGTCGATCGTGATTGTACATCTTTGCATAGCCAATAGAGAGAATTCTTGGTGTATAATATACTTATCATGCTTACTAGGTTTTCCGGTTTCGTGCTTCTTTATCAACCTAAATGCGCCTCCGCCTTTTAACTTCTCTGTTAGCAACCATTGAGTACAATAGCGTGGTTTAATACCCCTGTCACACATACGGCGATCAGGCCTTGCGCTCTCGTTGCGCTGAAAAAAACATGCAAAACACAGTAAGGTCTCTAAGAACCGAATGGGGACGCAGTGTACACCATCTAGAGCGGGGTAGGGTCCCCATAATCGCCCTTGAGGGCCATACAAAGCGCCGCGCTTGTTTATGCTCTGCTGCGATCAAATTGCGCTTATAAGTCGCTGTCTGCGTTACTAGTACCTTCTCAACACGTTTTCAAATTATATACAGTCCTCAAAATAAGTTACTACCTAGGTTATACATATACAACACATACATATCGGCCGAGTGCACCACTTTATAGGGAGGTAAGCTACTTCCTAGCAGCCCTAACTGTAGCGTAGCTTACTAACGATGTAATTCTGAGAGCAAAACTGGCGAGTAACACCAGTAGCTAGCGAGGTAAATATCCACATTAATCAGCATCGTCCCTAAAAGATGAAACTAAGCATCCAGTAGGCCTATGAGTTTCACCTTAAAGCCAAGCAAATGCCGCTCGCTCTCCCTATGCAGCGGGAAACCAACTGTAATTGACTTTAATATTGGGGAAAACATAATTGTAAAAACTGTTGATCAGGACCCAACGTTTCCTTGGTTCGCTGATAACATTCAATGGTAAAGAAAAAGATGTGTATGACATGATTGTGGGACAAACAATAAATTGTACAATATTGAGCAATCACTGGTTCGCAATGAGTTCAAATTGGCTTTATACACCCGTTATTGTCTTCCTTCCTTAAGATTATGCCTCACTATTCACGATCTCACCAAAACCAGCCTCCAATATCGCGACTCAAAAGTTACTAGCCTAGCAGCTTACCCCGGTTTGGTGCTCTCAAATGTTTTGGTTACGCCTCAGTTACTAGCGAGGTAGCGCTATTCTTCAGCTACTCGCCATCGGTGCACTCGGCCCGATAGTGTTGAGTTGAGTGCATATAATAATGCACTCAACTCAACACTATTACCTGGTCAGTTACTTATTTTGAGGAGTATACATTATACTCCTTGTAGTAGATACAGAAGGAATAACAATGGCCCACGTTTAAAGCTCATTGCCGATACATTGATTGTTATTTAAATCCTATTTAGAGAGCATTATCCTAGCTTAACGTAATGCGATAATGCTACTTGTAAAGCCATTGAAATAACACAATTGTCGAATCTGAATACATTGTGTGTTTTGTCAAGTAAAAAGCGGAATATTTAAATATGAGGGTCGTTCAATAAGTTCTACCTCATACCTCATTACTTTGCTATTATATAAGCCAGTCGTATGAAATAGTCCACAATTGTAGTTTTGAATCTCAGCTACAAATTCAAAGTAGATTGGTCTGAGTACTGGTTGTACTTTTCTGGAGATGCAGTACAAACCAAAGGTCCAAGTAGTGCGACGGAAACGGTTAAAAAACAGCCAAATGTTTCATAAGAGCTACTTTTGGCCAATTCTAATCAGTAGATTATAACCGTTCTAAATTACAGATATCTCTTGAACAGACTATAAACAATAAAATTAATTGATGTACCCTATGTATATATAATAGTATGGAGGATGCCCTCTAATTAGCCAGAACCAGACCAGGACAGCCATTAGTTTAACCCTACCACGGAGAACCGCTGCAAAAGTCATATTTGCTCTTTACTATGGCTTGACTTGGCTCGACTTGTAACAACGAAAAATTGACTTAAAGGTAGATGTTCCGATTTTCAACTTGAAGTTGTCTATTCTACATGAAAGGTCATCCTTAAAAACGTCGTGTCCCAAAATTTGAGATGCATAGCTATTATGGTTCTTATTTTAGACACACAAGATGCTGTGAACTGTACCCATTGAGTAGTACACAAACTATATCAGTGGTAACCACCATTCGCGGTAATTCAACGCTATTTCGTCGATTTCTCTGTCATTATACCGAATTAGGCCGTCAAATTTCAGTATGATGATGAGAAAAATACGAGCTTTCATATGATATGAAAATCTCCGTATGTTTGAAATAATTCTGTGTTACAAAAATGTGATCGGGTCATCTACCTTTAATACTAATAATAGCGGTACTCCAGTTTGCTAAAGGCGTAGCAATACATTCGAGTTGATATTATACTGTTTGCAAGCCTACACCGGTTAATATTGCCTATCATTTGATCTATACAGTCATGATAATACAGTATTATATTCAGAAAAAAGAAACATTTATCTTTAGGATAATTGTCCGTGTCCGTTGTCCAAAATCTCTCTCTGGTTTTGATCGCATCATTATAAAAGTGATAGAGATACTAATTATCATTTACTATAAATGTGTAGCTATGATTATACTCATGACAAAAGTCATGAGGCAGCTGCCATTCATATTAACGATGTTATGAATAAGGAGGTATAACTCATTGAATGACCCTCGTATTAGCAATGAAATGTTGATATTCAATTTGACAAAACAGGTTAATATTATTCAAATCATTGCCCCAAGTACAATACCAAACACCTGTTAAACTAATAATCCAAGTGAATGGACTCCATCCATGCATGGCTTTGTCCAAAGAATTCTCAGTCATGTCAGTATGTGCTTGGAGTTTGACGAGTGAACAACTACAGGATGACAGGACAGGACAGCGCTATGAAAGCGCCAGTGTACTACGCTTGTTTTGAGCATGCACAAAACAAGCGTAGTACACTGGCGCTTAAGGGCGACCATGGGGACGCTCTCACGACCCTCTCACGTCCCAGCCAGTTCCCACTGCGTCACCAAGGGGTTCGTAGAGATCTTGATGCGTTTAGCTTGGAGTGTTTATAATTTTTAAGCGTAATCTAAGCGCCGGCCTGATCGCAGCAGAATGTGAAAGGGTTTTAGCGACCTTGACTTAAAAATGGACAATTTCGGACAGTTTTCCGCGCTCTCACTGCGTATTATACATATTTTTGAGCGCAGTTCAGTCGCTGGTCTGATCGCCGTATGTGTGACAGGGCCTTAATGAAAACTTTATAATTAAATTTCCATCAAAATTGTGTCTAACTTTAAACATGAGTACGGGGGTAGCTTAACGCGTGTTAAACTAAACTCGTGCACCAATTGTACGCCTTGAATTACTCAACCGTGCCTCGTGCAAGCTGACGTGCAGATAGTATAAACTGCTCACAAAAAGTATCGAAACACTTAGAAATGTTCCAATATATAACGGCTCGAAAGGGTATGCATTAATCGAAGCAAATAACCAAGTGCATAATTTTGTTCTGCGTATTTTGACACCTCGATCGATAAGATACGATATTGCGGAGCGGAGTTATTGTCATTTCAATGGTCGTGGGTCCAATTTCCAAAGTGACAATCATCCTATAGAAAGAGGTTTGCATTACTGTTTAGAATGATCAGATTCGTGATTTTCAATAGGGATGAGTGTCACTTTTGAAACTGGACCCACGATCATTGAAATGACAATAACTCCGCTCCTCAACATCGTATCTCAACGATCGACGTGTCAAAATACGCAGAACAAAATTATGCACTTGGTTATTTGCTTCGATTAATGCATACCTTTTCGAGCCGTTATATATTGGATCATTTCTAAGTGTTTCGATACTTTTTGTGAGCAGTTTAGTTTAAAAATACATTGACAATTGAGGAATTCGGTCGATATATATTGTAACCTATGTCACTGTGTTAAAGGCATATTATGTGATCTTTTCCAGGAGGCGCCCTCTACCCATGATTTTGTTTAGAAATTTCTTGCAGATTTACATTTCTGATCATAAATCATAAATATATTCTGAGTTACAGTGCAATATGATTCCTAATTACTACAAAATCATGTTTTTTAAGGGTTGAAAATAAATTGTCCGCTAGCGCACAGTTTATTTTCACTCTATTTTCACTCTAAAAACCATGATTTTGATGTAATTAGGAATCGTATCGCTCTGTAACTCAGAATGTATTCATGATTTACGATCAGAAATGTAAATCTGCAAGAAAATCTTTTTAAAAAATAATCAAGGCTAGAGGGCGCCCCTGGAAAAGATCGCATAATATGAACTTTAAGATAAAACCGCGTTTAGTACGAGAATACGACCCTGTATCTACAGTGAAGTTTTGTTTTCATAAAAAAACCATTCTATTCGTGCTTTTAAGCACGAATAGAATGGGTTTTTTATGAGACAGGGTCCAGAAGCATTTAGCAAGGTTCAGACAAAATTAAAACATGAAGTTCACCAAATTTAATCGACACTTTGGCAGGATATAGGTCTTGGGTCAAATAGTTTGTCCTACCATGATGACCCCCCCCCCCCCCCCCCCCCCCCCCCCCTAGTGTCATGGTTGCCATGGCAACGCAATTCAAAATATGAAGATGAAAATTGAAGTATTTTACAATTTTCAAGGGTCTGAATAGGGTAGGTTTGTGCTACTGACACAAAAAACGGCTACATAAAATAATATCAATTATGATTTTACTATAATGTATCATTGTTCAACTTTACATAAAAAATGTTGCCAGATTTGTCTGCACTTTTTTAAATCCCCAATACAACCTTTGAAAAATCACTCTTTTTAGCGATATTCCATAACCTCATTTTACCTCAACTTTGAAACGCCACAGCAGCCGAGGTAGTGTTTTTTGAAATATGTTTTTTCATGGATTTAACTATTCATACCTTTGGTAAATCATACAGGAAATAAAATAACTGGGATATTTGGTCCTGTATGTTACACACATTCTACAAAAATGGCTATTTTCATAAAAAATGCTAAATCTAATTTTACAGTTCGTTATATCTAAGGTAATGCAACATGTCCCAATATGTTAATCCTGCATAGGGAATGAAATGTTTAGCTATTTGGGATAATTTTGTGTCCTAAAAATTATATTTTTTAAAGAGGTGATGTCAGGAATGACCTTTGTATCTCTAAGTAGGGCATGCATATTTATAATTTGACATACATTATAACAGCATTGAAATAATGGAATGCAGAGTTATCTTTAAAATCTGAAAACATGCAAATTCTTTGAAAATTAAAAGATCACTCGCTCCAACTTATCCCACCCACCCAACCAAACCCTACCACCCAAGCTAACCCTACCACCCCAACCTATCCAACCCAGTGGCGTAGCCAAGGGGGGGCAAGGGGGGGCAGCTGCCCCCCCTGTGGGGTTCTCTGCCCCCCCTGTTGCCCCCCCTGTGGGAAATGTCAGTTGAAATAATTTGGGACTAACCTATTCACAACACAAGGAAATTCAATCCTCAATTTGGTTGTTGCCCCCCCACCAAAACTCCCGGCCCCCCCTTTGCCCCCCCACTGAGAAAAACCTGGCTACGCCACTGATCCAACCCACCCACCACATCACCCCTAAACCCGCACCCACCAATTAACCTACACCCTTCACATGCATGCATACATTATCTATCTCTGAAAATTGAGATTGAACAGTAATTCACATACAAATACTGATTAATGGGAGAATGATGTGAAAACATAATTGGATGGTGCTTATTGAATTCAGTGTCGAAGCACTGACCAACAAATGTTTTAATCTTATCAATATATGGAGCCTTTCACCTGATATGTGTTGTTATATCACTTGTACTGATACCCATTGGTTACAAATGTCAATAAGAGTCCGAATATTAGTACTAGACGAGAGTTTCTGCTTTTTCACCAGCTCACAAATATTAAATAATCCGCAAATTATTGGATGAGTCAGTTGTAGTTCTCTCTCAGTGGCGTAACAGCCGGGGGCAGGGGTGCACATTGCCCCCCCCCCCCCCCCCCCCCCTGAAGGTGCTCAGCAGGAAATTCAAACCTACCCACCAGGAAAAATGGGGGGAAGGTAAAAGAGGAAAAGAAGGGGGAAAGGGAGAGAAAATAGAGAGAGAAAGGAAAAAGGGAGGAAAAAGAAAAAGGAAAAGTAGAAAAAAGGGGAAAGAAAGAAAAGAAGAAAGGGAAAGAAAGAAAGAAAGGGAAAGAAAGAAAGAAAGAAAATTTCGCAGTACAAAAAGCACAACAGTCAACAAATTGTTGACTATTGTGCTTTTTGTACTGCGAAATGTTGTGACCGTGCGAAATTTTGTGACCGTGCGAGATGTTGTTACCGTGCGAAATTTTGTGACCGTGCGAAATTTGGACATTGATGCAAGCCTGCATATTATGAAATTGAAACACCAAATTATGTGTCACTTTGTTTACATGTATAGAGCCAATTCTGTAATGTATATTGTAAAAATATTATAAGGTATGAGTGTTCTACAAAATGTTTTACCTGAATTGTAGTGTTAGGCACAGGTGAAGTACTGCAGCATGTTAATTGATGGTGAAGAGTGGTGATGTTTGTACCGGGTGCATGTCTAACTTATACTTCTACTTCTACCACATGAAGTACATCCCTCCAATGCGGAGTATTGTCGTACTTGATGCAATGGTTCCGATCACGGGAACATTAATTAACGAAGAATGCGTAAACAAAAACTCTCAGGTGCAAGTAAAAATGGAGCCCATGGCTGGCTAGCGTAGGGTGAGTGGCTTCAGGCGGCTCCGGAAGATCTCCAGAGACTACATGAGCTGATACCACAGTGGATGGTAGTGCATTCCAAATGCAAATGACACTTGGAAAGAAACTGTGCTGGTATGAAAGGATCCTGCAGTGTTGCTGTTGGAAGTGAAGATGGTGACCTCTGGTTAGGTTTGAAGAAGGGTGCAAGTGGGGTGGAGCAGGAGGAATGGCGACAATGCCATGCATGATCCTATACATCATGAGGATTTTACTTTGAGCCCGGCGTTCATAGAGAGTCTGCCATCGAAGTTCATGTAGCATCTTGGTCACGCTGCTTTTTTGTTTGTAGTCAGACGTAACAAATCTAGCAACACGTCGCTGCACCATGTCAATCGAGGAGATCAGCTCTGAGGTGTGTAGGTCCCACACTGAAGACGAATACTCAAGGGTGGGACGAATATATGTTTTGTAGGCCTGTTCCTTGATCTTAGAAGGACATCTCCTCATGTTGCGGTGGATGAAGCCAATGGAGCTATTGCTTTTTTGCAGATATTGTTGATGTGAGGTTTCCAGCTGAGATTTTTATGGATGGTGACACCAAGATATTTTGCCTCTTCTACGGTATGGAGTGCAGTCCTATGGATGGAATAAGGTGATACTCCAATGATGTTGTTTCTCTTGTTGGAGATTCTTAACACTTCGCATTTGTCTGCGTTGAAAGACATTAGCCACTTCTTCTCCCATAGCTGTAGATTAGCGAGGTCTTTCTCTAGGGTTGTGATGTCCTCTTGGGATTGGATAGGTCTATATAGAAGGGCATCGTCAGCAAAGAGGCGAATACTTGATGAAACACACTCAGACAGGTCGTTAATGAAAACCAGAAACAATAAGGGCCCCAGTACTGTGCCTTGGGGTACCCCCGATGAGACATTGGCAACACTGCTCTTCTTTCCCTCCAAAATGACTTGCTGGGTACGATCTGACAGGAAATCTTTTATCCAATAGAGTAACTGACCAAATTTCATGATTATTATATAGGAATACGCAAGTTATTAGCTGTATAAATTCTGCGCATGCGCAAATAGTTATTTATTTGGCTAAAATAAATTAAAACAAAACTAGTATGAGACATTTTAAACAATATAATTGACTTTATACTTGATATTTTACCTTTTCGAGTACCCGAAACATGAAAATGCTAATACATTCAATTTGAGCCTTTTTACAGAATGAGACAAATTTGACGGGCCAGTACTCTTTCAAAAAGTAGTATCCCAGTTATTTTAAAGTGGATTTGAGTTGAGCAAGATTCATTGTTTCTATCCTGAATTGGACATATAAAACATTTCACTACCTGGATTTATACACGGGTTCAAAGTTGACCTAAAATCAGACTTCTGAAATTGGTCAAATATGGGGATTTTTAAGCATCCATTTGGGGATTTCCCGAAACGCATTTTTTTTTGTATTATTTATTTTTTGGAGAGCAACATGTGTAGCAACATAATATATAATCAGTAATAATTTTTATTCATTACACTTTTTGTGACAATTTGCAAAAAACCTCAAATTTTGAGATTTTCAAATAGCAATTTCTTGCTATATCGGATGTTCTTTTGTTTTCCCTGTTGCCATGGCAACAAAGCAAATCCGATTTTTTTAATATCATTTTTATTGCTACCTCACCAAACACTTTCACCACCACCATTTTCAGGAAATTTGATTTTTTTTGATTTTGTCTGAATTTTAAGAGTTTTGCTAAGTCCTTACAGATCTTCTCTCTTAATAATCAGTGTCACTGCATATTCTCTTCCATTTAAATTCAGAGCAGTTCTTCTTTAAAATGTCTGTGACTCATACACATTAAAAGCAATACGGCTTGTTTCTTTGACTTTCTCTCCAATTTGTTTCTAATCGTCAAGTTCCTATGCTAGCTCGAATCATCTTATATCTGATAATGCTAGGAGACATGTTTTCCTTCTTTTAAAAGCCACATGGGAGCTGGATATTTAGGAACAGCTGGCCAATATAAAAGGCAGATAGTTACCAAAATGAATGTTGAAATTTGGCAAAGCCCTTGGTACGAATAAGTATGACTCAGAGATTAAGGGCGCACAACACTAAATCACTCCTCGTTTTGTGCAATGGTAGTAAAGTTCCGGCTATATGGGCATTTTCGATTTTTACAGAAAGTGTATCACGCGGAAGAAACGCGCTGGCTCGGAGGCGGTACTGGCGAGCGTTCGTGCTGAAAATAGGAGTGGCGCTATTTAAGTTATCATATCGTAGTGCCTATTTTACGTGTATTCCAATGGGACATTAATGTAGCGAGTTTGACCCCTCTTAGCCACTCCGTGTCTTGGTAGGTCAAGACATCTAAAACAAAATCTACCTACAGGCATTGCTACAGGGGAAGCGATTTTGCGGTAAATAGACAAATCAGTGCTTAGGCCAGGCCTGTGCCTAATCGGGCTATTTCATTAAGGTCACGTTTTCCATAGGGGGTGTATGTATTTCCAATGGAATAGCCCATTATGCTTTCAGTTTTGTATAGACTTTTCGAAAGCTATTCAACCGTTTTATATCGGGGAAAATGTATCGTCTTTGATAAATAACAAAGAATCGAAATGTAGCTAACATAATGTTTCAAAAAATTCAAAATTATCTAATTTCATCAAGCAATCAAGCAATCAAGCAATCAAGCAATCAAGCAATCAAGCAATCAAGCAATCAAGCAATCAAGCAATCAAGCAATCAAGCAATCAAGCAATCAAGCAATCAAGCAATCAAGCAATCAAGCAATCAAGCAATCAAGCAATCAAGCAATCAAGCAATCAAGCAATCAAGCAATCAAGCAATCAAGCAATCAAGCAATCAAGCAATCAAGCAATCAAGCAATCAAGCAATCAAGCAATCAAGCAATCAAGCAATCAAGCAATCAAAAAGTTTTTAACATTTAAAACTTGTTAATAATGTGATAAAGACTTAAGAGAACTAGTATTCATTTTCCCAAGATTACCATACAGGTATTTTCTGAAAATTTTGGTTTAAAAACAAGATATGTCCGTTATTACTCTTTATCATGATAAGTAAATGTCAGTCACGGAACATATGTAAATTCCCCTCCAATTTGTAAATGCACCGCTTGGTCAACAATTTTCTCCATTTCCAACATCGATTTAAGCATTAAAAGTTCAATTTTTATTTCGCCGGTAGGGACAAGCTGCAGTGATATATACGAGTTGTTATGAAAACATTGTGCCCTTTAAGACAAACTATACAAAGGTCATTTTGATTGGTGCGCGCTGTGGGCGATTAGCTAATTGCAGAACGGAAACAAAACACTATGGTCATGATGGTGATACTATCATTTACATATCTATATGCCAAGTAACATTTTAATATCTGGAATCGTATACGATCGACCTGCATATGGTGGGTGGACAGTCGGACAGCATTGATCTGAATGCTTAATGGATGAAACTGCTTATAGTGTATGCCTATTTCATGCGAGTTTGGTTATATCAGAGTGGTTAGATAGAAGAAACAAGCTCAAATGCCTACATCAAAGCGATACCCTGCTTATCCGCCAATTTATAGGCAATCAGCCTATTTCGGCTCATCTTATTAAGATGTATCTTTTTCCATGTATGTGATAGTACACGAACATTGGAAAATGTATGAATCTTATTCACATACACTGTAAAAAGTGGTGTTAGTATCTAAACACTAAATTAGCTTATTTTTAACATGCGAGGATAACACTTAATTAACATGTTGAAGTGTTTTAACATCATTCTAGTTTTTAACACGTTGTGTTGTTAATTTGTCAACGCCATTTTTAACGTGAGTGGCTAACACTTAAATAACATGTTGAAGTGTTAATAATTCTAGTTTTAACACGTTGTGGCGTTAATTTGTCAACGCCATTTTTAACGTGAGTGGATAACACTTAATTAACACGTTGAAGTGTTGAAAATGATAAGACATGTGTGTAAGCTTATAGGCTATTATTTTGTAACAAAAACAAAGTAACCTTGCATTCCATCCATGATTCCGTGATAGCCTTTTTACAGTGACGACTAGTAAATAGTCAAATCCGCCGTGTTGCTTTTTGTACGGTTTAGCAACGGAACAACCTACATTGCGTGGAAACGGTATAGTGAAATACACCACGCAATGTTGGTTATTCCATGGCTAACCGCGTCACTATATCAGCAATTCTGAAGCGGTGTCATCGCTGTCAACAACAAATTCTGGTTCTAAACCACTGCCAAAGTCATATTTATCTTGATTCCGAAAGCACTCAAAATCAGCTTTATTTTCATCACCAGAATCGTCTTTCGCAGTAAGCAACAATAATTATGGCTGTGGGTGATTTTGACGTAACACCACATCGGGTTTCCCGTATCACATTTCAAGGGTTTATTAACGCTTTTGCGAGTTAAAAGATATCGAATTACTAGTTTTTATTAACACCGTGTTAATACTAGCGTTAACATTTGCAAACCTTGCGACTTCTTTCTAAAATTTTAACACATTCAAGCTTTATTGACATTAGGCGTTGACGAAGACCATGTTAATGATAATGACGAAGGTCAGTATGTATACTAATTTTAACACCATCGTATTAAAAACTTGAGTGAATTAACACTACAACGCGTTGGAATAATTATAGCGTTGATATTTACAGTGTATTCAGTAAGCATTTCCAACACCATGATTAACATCGTCCTCGTCGTCGTCATCGTCATCATCATCGACGCTGCTTATAGAAATTAATACACATGTCTTACATTCATCTTCTCAATATCTGATTATGTAATAAGGCAAATTCATATTGCCTGCCGAAACCTGAGTCAAATAAATACCTTTTAAACTTTTTTTTTTTAAATACCTTTTCAACCTTTTCAAGAAATTGTTCAGCTGTTTGGTATTCTTAACCTCAAGATGAGTGCTCTAAACCTAATACTCTTATTATACCGTTTCTATATTTAGAAGACAAAAAATGGATGAAGGTCAACCATCATTCCCCTTATTCAAGAGAAAGGTAAAGCTATATTATGATATCGAAAAATACGTGTTCATAACAAATGGGAACAGTGAAAAATTTAACAAAAAAGGGATTCATTAACACTACTATGTGATATGTAGTAAAACAAATGACATTGTAATAAGAATCTGTGCAGTGCATTGCTGTAATTTTTTTTAAATATATTTAATTTAAAACAAAATACTTAGGTATACATGTCTCGGGCCATAACGATGCGTTCCAACTTTACATTTGTACTGTTATTATACATTCACAACAGTGAGCTAAGTGTAGATTTTCCAACAAAGCCTTTATACCTTCCTTTGTTTTGCTACATTTTGCCAATTAAGAGATCCCGTGTTTTGTTTTAGCTGCCAACACAAAAGTGTTTGCAACACAGTTCGGACCCTCAACCCTCTTCATTCAATACAACCTGGTAACTACTTCCAGATTATTTGAAAACATTACATGCAATTTTAGCAAGGAGATACTTGAATAGAGTTTGATGGTCCCTCCAAAATGGCCGCTATTAGAGGGGATCTCTTTATTCTAATAAATTTTAGATCTATCGGATTAGTGTTAGTGATCTTAACCGTATATTTACATATAATATTGTGATAGAGCAGGACGATTGATGTTTGAAAATCAAGTAATAAATACTAACACATTGTTATGGATGAAGTATATCGCCCTCTGTAATAAATGATCCGTCTCTAACCATAGGGAATACATTATAGCCAATAGCGGGCGACATCTTACTATAATTCACGTAATGTTGTGGGGGTGTTTGTGTATGTATCTAAAATAATAATAATAATCATCATTTTTTCCCCTTAAAGGAGGTGTCCCGCAAGCACAACATTGTGCAATATATGTTCCAAAAATAATTGTCGAGCCCAAATCGCGTAGTTATATAGACCAAAACATCATACTAATCATAAAAACGAATAAAAACTGTCATCACTCAACGTGCGACATTTAAAATTCGCGGCAATCGAAAGCCCCGGTGTCGATGACGTCATGAATATTGGTGCTCCAATTTGCGCATGTGCATTGTATAACTATGACTGTATCGACACACGGGACTTTCGATCGCCGCGAATTTTAAAAATTGCATGTTGAGAGATGGCACTGTGTTTTCGTTTTTGTGATAAGTATGATGTTTTGTTCTTATAATTACGCAATATGGGCTCGATAATTCTTTTCCTAACATATAATGCACAATGTTGTGCTTGCGGGACACCTCCTTTTTAAGGCGAGATTCTTTTGTTTGAAATTTCGCCTTAACGTCATTTTAAACAATAGATGTCGCCCTAACAAACAAAAGACGGTATAAAACGCATTGTTTTCTGTCGCCTTAAGGATAGTTTTGCGCTGATAAACCATGGGTGGTAGGCGTTTATGAAGTAATATGGTATAAGCCACGGGAGGGCTAAATGACGAAAGATGGTTCGGGGAATGTAGTATAAGCCACGGGCGGACCAGGGGAATGAAAATATGCCAGTGGGATGGCTACGGGGCTACCATTAAACGGTCAGTAAGCCTAAAAGATTAGAATATTAATGTACAATAAAGAGGCATATAGTCTAGATATATTCTTACCAATTTGAACTCCATCTCCCGTGGCTTTTACTTATAAGCAACCAAATACCCTCATCAATTCCAACCGTAAACCATCTTCCTTTATAGCCTATTATACACTACATTGCTCTCCATGAACTGTTCGTGTTCATACTGTGATTGAATTTAATTTCAAGTTAAAGTATGCGGTAATGTTGAAACGGATTCGTCGGAGATTAAATTTACCATCACAAAGACCTGAAAACTGTTGTCCTACTCTCTTAATGTAAAAGAGTGAAAATGTCACTCGTTGTTCAGAGTGAAGTCATTGTCACTCGTAAAGAGTGATTTTTCACTCGGTGTCGAGTGACTTTTCACTCTGTACTGTTGATGAGTTCAGAGTGAAATTATTGTCACTTGAAAAGAGTGATTTTCACTCTGTGTCGAGTGACTTTTCACTCTGTGCGGTTGATCAGTTGAACCAGATTTAAATAATTTGAGAGCCGGACACAATCAAATAGAAAAATATTCAAAAACTCAAAATATTCTTTATTTTATTAAATTGAAACACTATTGAAGCGATAATTAATGATGATATCAATGTTAATTGTTTCTGCAATAATTTTAAAGTCCAAATAATGATTAAATATAAATTACATTAATGAACCGCGTAAAAACATCATCGATACAAAACACCATAGAAAGTTCATTTAGATACTTTACATAGAGAAATATCATGTTGATATATGATATCGTTTCACTACCGAAAGGAAGTGATAATGTAACATAGGCAAATGACAGCAGTTGTTTGGTAAGTATAGTTTGGTAATGACTCTTTGTTTGTTATTCACATTTTCTATTTAAAATGTTCCATTATTGTTCACTCTCAATGAGGGTGAAGTTCACTCTAAATGAGTGAAATTCACTCCTGTAGGCACTCTTCGAAGAGTGAATATTCACTCGTTCCTGGAGTGAACAAAATTCACTCTTTTTTAGAGTGAAAATGGTTCTACTCTTTCAAGGAGTGACTTTCACTATATTAGAGTGATCACTGTAGGCACTCCTTTGAAGAGTGAATATTCACTCCATTAGAATGAAATTTCACTCTTTTACATTTAGAGAGTAAACAAAGTAAATTGACAGTTTACGCACGTCTATTAAGTATTTTCAACGCTCATTATGCTTATGTGCCCTACACACCAATACCATTAGAGCGACCTCAAGCGACCTTCAAGCGATCTCCACATGTCGTGCATGAATTGTCGTACACGGATGAAAAAACTATAGAGGGCGGTCGGTGTCACTCTTCACGTTTAAACAAATAGCGACCTCAAGCGACCTCAAGCGACCTTCCCTTGTTGTGCATGAATTGTCGTACACGGATTAAACAAACTACAGCGGCCACTACGTCCATGTCTCTTTATATATCAGCAAAATTCTCACCGCGTCCACGTCTTTTTCATAATCCTGGCGAAATTAGGGCGGGCTTCAATCTATAAATACCGAAATAAGGGGACAGTTTTAAGATGAAGGGGACAGCGGCAACCACGTCAATTTCTTTTGTATATCATTTGGAACAAAGAGCAACCGCCCCCACCCCTCCCTCCCTCCTTTCTTCTTTCCATGTCGTGTTTTTTAAATCCGATTTTTTTTTTAATGCGTTAAATAAATGCACTGCCCATTATCTCAAAATGCATAGATGTGTAACACGATTTATATTTATTGGATTGCGCAATAGAGTACACTGGATCGGAGCGCAAAATTTTTTCGGTATGGAATTATGAACAATGTAGCAAAATACGTTTTTCGAATTATGATATGATTACGGAGGTCGCATCTTCCATATCATCACTATTTTTCCGTTTGAGTGATAGCGTGTCTCGCGAGACCTATTTAGTTGTGAGCTCTCTTATATATAGAGGATACTATTGTTCAAAACCATTCAAAATTGTTGTCATCTTTTTGAGCATGCTATTTTGAACAATCTAGCCAATTAACATGACTATCGAAAAATCCGTTTTTGAATTCAAAATCAATATTTATTTTTGTTGTTGATCAATAGCGTGTCGCGCGATACTTGTTTAGTTGTGTGTTCCATTTTAGAGGACAATTTTGTTAAAATCATTCAAGTTTGATATGATTTTTTTAACATGAAATTTTGAATAATCAAATAACATGACAATCGAAAAATCCGCTTGTGAATTATGATGTTTTTACGGAGGGCGCATCTTCTCTAACGCTACTGTTTTCTGTTTTGATCAATAGCGTTTTCTCGTGAGACCTACTTAGTTGTGTGCTCGTTTATAGAGGACAATTTTGTTCAAAATCATTCAAAATTGATATCATTGTTTTAAGCATGACATTTTAAACAATCTAGCTAAATGACAATTGAAAAATTCGTTTTTGAAATATGATCAGATTACGTAGGCCGCATCTTCCGTAAAATCATTACAAATTTTGACTTAAATTCAATTGTTTTTATTATGATCAGTAGACTTAAATTAATGACTAAAATAGCGCAGCCTTTTTGTAAAAAAGGAGACCCCTCCCCCTCCCCTGGCGTGTTTTCTAAACTCAACACGTTGTCCTTTCCGATAAATACATCGCCATCAGTTCTCTAAATGCATATATATATATATATATTATGAACATGACAATAATGCCTGTCAAATCATTAAATTATTAACAAATACTCTTTAAATGCTTCAATATGGCGACTATAAAAACAGTTCGTTATATCATTTGGTACAATTGTGCACCTGCGTGTGGGTTTGTAAGCAGAAACCAGACAGTTAGCGTGTCATCGGTGGTAAGTAAATCAGAAATTTATATTTACATCGAGTTATAGACATGTTAGAGATCAGATAGAAATGAGGCCATGGATGGTTCATATATTATAGGCCTACAACAGGCATAAAGTACTCTTGCGCCACTGGTTGATTGTGCTGATATGTGCTGATAGACACAAAGATGAAAATCTATGAAATGTACTACTACTCACATCCTTTTAATACAGCAGGATTTACAAAACCAAACACATTTTACTCATGATTCATAATAACTTCACCTGGCATAATAGGAACAAGAAAACAGTACAATGCATAGTAAGTCGACCATCAATATGCTGTATGCCTACAAAAGAATGTTATTGACTGGCCTAAATTCTATTCTATAAGGAGCGCGAACCAATCACGACATATCCGCGAAGCCATTCGGATTTGTCGGAGGGCACCCGGCGCCATGAACAGAGACGAGGGGCCATTTTCTAAGTCATGTCTACGACCCACTGATCACCGTATCAGCGCCCTCAACCGGAAACAACGCGGATCAGAAGAGGTCATTCTGATAACGTGAGTGGCATAAATGAGATTGGATCAAGACTATTCTTTTCTCATGTCTGAAGGCTGACAGCAAAATTGTTAACTTTATTTGTTGGGAGTGGCTGTTTTTAATAATAATTCAACCAGCATGCTTATATAGGCTTTTTAAGCCTGGCCCGAGCAATTTGCTTGAGTCTGGTCCCTTCAGGACCCAAGCGTGTGTCTGTACGGACCGACCGTGTAAACAAACAAACAAACAAACAATAACAAGCGAAACTGTCAAGTCAAATTTGTTTGGTTTTGAAAAATTGAAATAATTTTACAGTAGTATAATGTACATGCATGGAAATAGTAGATACAGAAGGCACAACAATGATCAATGATCACAGTGATGCATGATTAAAGCGCCAATCACATTGTCGATCTTCAACATTGATTGTTATTTAAATCCTTTTAGTTTTAGAGAGCATTATTCTAGATTAGCGTAATGCGATAATGCCACTTTTGTATAGCCATGGAAATAGTAGTGTGTCTGTGGCGGGAGTTTGGAACAGGTGTATCAATAACATTGTTGAATCTAAGTACATTGAAATGATATAGCGATAGTATCATGATGTGTTTGTCCCTGCTCTATCTATCGATCCAATAAGAAACCATATTGCATTATACGGACCACGTGATCGTTGTGGCAGAGTATGTTTGGCTTATAAAATGTGATTGTCTTTGATGCATTATATGAGGAAGGGCAGTCTGGGGCACTGAATTGTGTGTTTTGTTAATTTAGCTATAATTACCCGCATGTAAGCGGAATATTTAATATTATTAATTAATGAATCAATGAAATGTTATCATATTTAATTTGTCAAAACAGGTAAATTATCGGTATTGTGCTATTCAAGGAGCTATACTAGTTGTCATTTGTTTATATTACATTTAACAAATATACATTTCCAATTGCAATGTGTCAGCGCGTCTCGTAAGATTTTGAGCATTTATTTGACATATAAATGTATAAAGTAAATTATGTATGCACAACTTTCGAATTTCTTATAGTCGGCAATATGATTGCACACAGGGTACGTAGCACTGTCCAATCCTTTGTAAAATTGAATAGATAATCGGATTAGGTTATCTCGTTGTTATTCCTTCTCCCTCTACTATTTCCATGGTACATGTAACCACAGACCTGGAATACCTTCATTATGGCCATGTGTTTTGAACTCACCACCCAAAAAGGGTGGTGGCGTTGCATTTTTGGTGACGAATCATCCATCTCTCTCTATTAACTCAACAACTAAATGTGGTAGAGCTATAATGGTTGAGGTGTCATGTGAAAGCCTATTTATCTAGCTACATTGTGTGAATAAATCAGGCATTTCTATAAATGTTTGGCTGAGATATGATTGATTATGTTGTGAAAGTCAGGGGTGGTGGCGGTGGCGGCGGCGGCGTTGTGTACAATCTCTATGGGGAATATAGAAAATGTTCCCAATTCTACGTTCAATTTACTATAACTCCTCATTCTGTATGGTACAAAGATGATTTTGCTCTCATTTTATAGATTATTTTATATTCTATAAGATTCCGTTTCACCAAACTGGACAACTATTATGTAACAATTGTAATCATGAATCGATTGCATTGTTCTTGGCTTTTTCCCTATTCGCTACACAGTGAACTTACCCTAATTCATCGGTTTTACATACATGACTATAACAGAAAAAATATTTAACCGATGATAGCAAAATTATACATTTTTGGAAAGCTCTCAAATAGGGGAATTCAAAAATGCCGTTTAAATCAAGATAGGGTGCATAACCCCAAAAATATACTTGTAAACTCTAATAAATATGAAATTTAAACGTTTGTGCTCATTTACATCTCGATATAGTATATTTCAACATGTTAACCATTGACAACTATTATGTTCTGATGGGTAATTGCATGAGGAACTTAAATATTCACAGTAAAAATATGATTGGGATAGGTATACAAATATTATTGAGCTTAAATCAAAATATGAAGAAAAAAATCGATATGTTTTGAAATTCTTAATCACAACATGTTACCATTAGGTCTTATGTAAATTCCAATAGTTGGATTTCTTGTGAGATTACCGTGCAGAAAATATATACTTTTTATGGGGTAGAACAAATAGTTATTGCGATATGCTAATTCGAATCTCAGATGGCGTAAAGTGTAAAAATCTGGACATGCAACGGTAAGGGTGGCGAGTTCAAAACACACGGCCTTATCTATGATGTAACCCTGCCATTACGCAGCCCCGTCTATCACTTATAAAACTCGCCCATTGCTTGTGTGTTGGATTTCGATCGCGACAGGAGCATGCGCAGATGCGATTTTGTGTAAGCGTTCTGTGATTTTGTCAATATTAGATTTTTACTGTGATTTGTCGATCTGCATTAAATGCAAAAAGAAACAACGCCCCCGGGTGGACTCGAACCACCAACCTTTCGGTTAACAGCCGAACGCGCTAACCAATTGCGTCACGGAGGCGGTTATTTACTAGGCTGTTTTGGTTTGTCATGTTCACCCATACACTTCCCCGTACACTCCCTTGCAAAGCCGGGCATCGTTTTTTCTCAAATGTTGCCTGAATATTGTTGTTGCTGTGTACTTAAATACATGTGCTGTCTGTTGAACTTGGAACCAACGTTTAATTTGAACTGTCTATTTTCAATAAAAAAATATTCCAATTCGGGAAAAAATTCACAAAAGCTCACAGACAACAAATAAGCACATCATTTTACTCGACCTAGAATTTCAAACCTACAAATTTGCCGTTCCGAAAATATCGATGATGTGAGTGACGTCATTTAATGAGCGGCGCCCTTCACGAATTAGCTCATTAGCATAATTTATGTCCGTGAAATGTATAATGCAGTTTGATAAGTGTCTATGTAGGCAAGGAGTATATATAATAGGAGGGGACAGTTAGCTCATTTGCATATTTGTCATTAATATGATTATCCCTGCCTTGCCCTATGCCCTGTTGTGAGAGGTCACAGATACCGCCCTCTAACCTGGGAGGGGACTTTTCTATTGTTCTCATGCACAGCGTTGGCGATGAGCGACCGAGAAGTATAACAAAAGCGTACATAAAACAGATCGATTCGAAGCAGTTATTTGAATACATGAATTATGCAACACGTCACACAACGTCCAGTCTAACAATGATTGTGGACCGTATAATACGCAATTTTTTGTGCTCGAAAATGTCAACATTGTTTACCGTTCTTTCAAAAATAAGGAGTATAATCACATTATAAACATATTTTGTGCGAGAGTAACATACAAATATGGTATAAAATGGCAAAAATGGCACGATAAAAATCCGTTCGTTATAAATAAATGGATAAATGGTTAAATAATTAAACTATCACCAACCACACTCGTCGATCTCTGTGGCGTGCATCGTAGGTCATGTCGTTTGCAAACGGCAACACGGGTTCGATCCCCGGTGTATCCGTGAATAACATGCTTTTTTATGTGTTTTTTTTTAACTTGACGGTGGATTAATGTAGCATCATTTTTATGTCAATTTTTTGTAAATTATAAAGGCCCATGCGTTTATAGTTGTTGTTTTTTCTATCATTTATCTCTTTGATTTATTTAACTTCTAAACAATTGTATGCGTAAACTACATGTATATTTGCGCGATAAATAAGTGATTTAATTTGAGTTCGGTTTGATAATGATAGCAAAACTTGTTGTAAAACCATTTTACCAGTCAGCCCAAGTTTGTGTACATCACGTTTAGTTTGTTATAGCTAGGCTAATATACTATTTGTAGCTATTTGTATACAAAAAGCAAACACATTTCCGAAACAGAGAAACATGAGAAACGGGACCGTTTAATACTATAACGGTAAATTTAATACCATTGCCATGATTACCAATTTGAGGCTCTTTTGGAAATCTGTACAACCGATGAATTTCTAGAAAATCGTTGATACAACTTCACTCAGGAAAGTCAGATCTTGTAGCAAAACAATTAGCTAGCTTTTTATTAATAAACGAATTGTGAGACGCAATGATGTCGAAATCTATGTGGAAAAGGGAATCAGATAACTATTGATAGACTCGATCAAGTCTTGTACCAGTGATTAGAGGTAATACACGTATCGGCGATGGGGAGCTAAAGTTTGTTTCAGAATATAAAAAGAGCAACACCACCAGAATATATCTTACTCTGTGCAACACACATGTTGATGGATACTCGTTTGAAAATAACCCGCCAGTGTATAGATCATTCTTGTAACGCTTGTATTCAAAGGGTTGCTTGAAGGTCGTGCATTGACTTGATCTGAACAACGAATACTATGGGAGCGAAAACCTTTTGTTATGGGCACGCATGAGTAAAGTGGATTCTCTGTATAATAAAACAAGATTTCTTATTTAAGAATAAAGGTTACCAGAAGACATTCGCTTCGACGATGCTCCTATGCGTACGTCAACTGAAAGCCTGGTCCGATGGTATGCTCAGAGGCGCCATAGCCAGCACTCGGAACACCATCAGAAACAAGTGATTTTGTTCTTTCTTTTGAAGATATGTGCACATTGTCTCATTCAGTAGATAGCGCATTTATCACATGTGGCACTACCTGGGTAGATAAGCGCATATATAACCGTGGTGGCAGTGCTAATAGCGCATGATAGTTACGTGTGGCATTGCTATTCAGTATACGCATGTCACACTACATTCACATGAGGCATTACTGTGTGTAAGTTATCACATGCCGGTGTATGCGGTGACCGCGCTATCGTCAGTAGATCGCATGCGTCACATGTGGCATAGTATTATGTGTGCAAGAATTTTTAATTCAATGTGTGCTACATGTATCCTTCAGTTAGATAGCGCATGTATCACGTGGCATAAATGTGTGCTATTCAGTAGAATACTAACGTTAGAGACGGTTATAGCATATAATAATAATGATACATTTTAATAATAACACACAGCGCATAAAGCAACGGCACCAATGCGCTTTACAAACAAATGATCAATATCTTAAAAAACTACACATACATTAAAACACATGATAAAAAGATTATAAATATATACAATGCAAAGAACACCTCAAAAATACAAACAAATTTGTTAAAACAGCCATAGGAGAAAAATACAATCAGCTGCTATTGATAAAAACATTGCGATTTAAAAGTCAATAAAACATCAATTATGACAAGTTATAAGCAGTTTTAAAAATAAATAAAACGTCTCACAGGGCCGGGCCGGCCAGAGAAGTGCTCCCGCGCGGTCACAATCAGGTGAGGTGTTTCGTAAAGCGCTATAACATGTGGTATTATTGGGTTTTTTATCATCCAGTCCGGGAACATTAAAATCAAATCACATCAAACTTTTTTGGATAATGTGTATCGTCAATATCAATATTGTCGGTCTGCTTGATCTTACCATGGGATACCAAAGAATGACTCCGCGGCCGGCTAGAACATCGGGAACTTTTCTAAGGCTTTTAATTTATGGAGCCCGGGGGACAGATGTACTGTTGATTAGCGCATCACAAGAAGTTCTGTCACTTGCTGACTTGCATTGCAGTACATACTCAATAGGAACTTGTCAACGATGTTGGTGGACAAACCAAAGAAATCGCACGCATGCGTAGAAAAAAATGAAGTCCCCTTCTAGGTTAGAGGGCAGTAGAGGGCCTTTTCGATTTTCAGACGATGCCGGACGGACGAATATTTTATAGGTTAAGGCCCTGTCACACCATAACGTATCGCCTCAACGTATGCCAACGTATGCGAAATATCGAAAAATACGTTGGTGTACGTTGGCGTACGCTGATATAAGTTAGGGGTACGTTGGGGATACGTCGCTTACGCTAAGAGCACGCTGTGATACGCTGTGACAATTTGGACCACGAAAAAATATTGAGCATGCTCAAAATTTCTCGACGTACTCAACGTGTGCTTAATACGTTCTGCATAAGTTCCCGGTAAGTTTGTGGTACGTTAAATATACGTTGACATACGCTGACATACGTTAGTGGTACGTTACTCGTACGTTACTCGTAAGTTGGTATACGTTGATGAACGTAGGCTAGGGGAAACGTACAGCCAACGTAGTAATAACGAGTTGATAACGTATATGTGCCGTATGTCTAACGTATGCCTGACGTATTTCCAACGAGTTTCGACTTATTCTCACGTATTCACCTTATGCCGGGCGATCGTGTAAGGCTTTGTCACGTATCCATAGCGTATCCATAGCGTATTGAACGTATACATAGCGTATGACTAACGTATTGACGTATTGTATAACGTATTGTATCACGAACTTATAACATACTTATGACAGCGTATCACAGCGTATGCGAGCGTATGACTAACGTATGCTTAACGTATACTTAACGTATTCGTAGCGTATGTCTGCCGTGTTCGACGTATCGTCAGCGTATCCTCGACGTACAACGAACACGTGGCTTATTATGCCGCTGTAGCACGTATAAATACCGCGCCGATCTCACATTACATCATTCCCGCCGATGTCATCAAGCAGTTAACATGCCTCCCAAGAAGAAGCAAGCAACCAGGGGCCGAGGCCGAGGAGGAGGAAAAAGCAAGAAGGCCAAGACAGACCATGAAGAAGTGAGGATGAGATACTCAAGGGACACATTTATACTCAAACCCTCCATAAGTTCCCAAAACGCCGAATGCGCGCTAGCTGTACGGTAGCCCTGTCACACCATGGCGTATCGCCTGAACGTATAACAACGTATGCGAAATATCGAAAAATACGTTGGCGTACGTTGGCGTACGTTGGTGTACGCTGATACAAGTTAGGGGTAAGTTTGGGATACGTCGTATACGTTAAGAGCATGCTGTGATACGTTGTGAAAATTTGGAACACGTCGAGCCCGCGAAAAATTATTGAGCATGTTCAAAATTTCTCGACGTACTCAACGTGTGCTTAACTTACGTTCTGCATAAGTTCCCGATAGGTTCGTGGTACGTTAGACATACGTTTACAAACGCTGACATACGTTAGACATACGCTGACATACGTTAGACATACGCTGACATACGTTAGAGGTACGTTAATCGTCTTAAGTTGTAGGTTGGACATATAGATTTACCCTTCTAGATATTTTAATAGTTATCATCTAGGCTGCGTTTACTTGAACTGGCAACACTTGTCCCGCCGTGTACGAAACTCAATTTCTGCAACGGCATAAGTCACGTGTTCGTTGTACGCCGAGGATACGCTGAGGATACGTCGAGCACGGCAGACATACGCTACGAATACGTTGGTCATACGCTCGCCGATCGCATACGCTGTGATACGCTGTCATAAGTTTGTTATAAGTTAGTGATACGCTATCAATACGTTTGTCATACGTTTTGTATGCGTTTAATACGCTATGGATACGTCCATTCCATCACCGATGTTGACGCAATTCGTTGGGAAGTTGGACGTTCTTGGACGTTCTCGGACTCTGACAATTTTCGAGCTATTTTTTGAATACGTCGGCATACGTTCAGGCCACGTTCAGGCCATACGCTATGGTGTGACAGGGCCTTTACATTCGGTGGGGGAACGTTAGGATCCGTCCGCCACTGAATACCGTACGGTTTCGTCAATGTTTATACGAACACATTTCACTCCCAGTTTAAAATGTTAAAAAACATCATGTCAGGTATAACAGCAATTATTTTATACTCTTGAATCTTGTGCGTACAATGATTCTATACGTACATGTGACACCGGTCAGACGAGATTCATCATTGACTTGTTGAGCACTAACTACACGGTAAATGCAAGAGGTCCGCGTCACTATATTTGTATCAATATTTTTCAACTTTTCCGTGCCGATAATACTAATTAGTCAACATTTTAGCTTCATGTTTAATGTACGTACGTACGTACGTACGTACGTTCAAATAACCGATGCCTACAATGGTTAAATAGCTTAACTGCTATTTCAATTTTTAATAAAAAAATATTTAGTCTTTGGATCGCCGCAAATCAGCTGTCCAAAGCGGGGGGGTTCTACCAAAATCATACGTGGATGTGCCTCCTACGTTTGATTTTGGTAGAAGAAACATACGTGCATGTGCCTCCCTGACTTTCTATACCTGCATCATATGCAAAATTAACACCCGATCGGTATACCAAAGCGAAATGTCTACCAATCAGCATACCCTTGTATATACCCTTGTATTATATACAAACAATAAACAGAAGGTAAGTAGAAAATTGGGTTCTCAAAAGTGTAATAATTAACCAAAATTGGGTTCAAAGTGTATTTTAATCAATAAACCTATCTAACAAAGTACGGGCCATTCTAAGTCTATATCTATTTTATTTATTTATTTATTTATTCGGAAAACGCTTTCAAAGCAGCGGCACCCACCTAAAGGTGGTGCATCCAAAATAATACAAAAACAAAAGTAAAATAAAAGGGGGCATACTGAAAACCTTTTTGATTACCACCCATCGATATACCAAATTTCGCGAAAAGGCACTCCAAAAGGCAGCGCATGCACGGCACGTTAATACGTAGTACCACTATATAGTGAAAACCCCGGGTCCAAAGCTATTGCTCGAGGTCTTTAAAAATAGATTGTAAACAACAAAACATAAAAACTGGTATTGTCCATCTTTTACTAGTTTCCAGTAAGTTAATGATTATATTAGTGCAAAGTGACCAGGCTCCTTTTATGTTGCAAGTTTCAATGTCATAATAACTTCAAATTATTGACGAGACTGACACTTGAATTTGTTATCCAGCTCCAGCGGTTTTAGGATGATGATAATTTAGTTACAACATGGGATGAATTTTCTTTGGTCATAATCAAAATCCATCCATTATAACATTGAAACCAACGGAGATTTAAAAATTACGGCCGTTCGTGTCCACCATCGTCTGGTATTTTCAATTTTCGACTCTACAAATGACGTGTATCATTTAATATTCATTGATATGATTATTCATTGTATATTCATGAACGTATTGCCTTCTATTGTTATAGAACAATGAGTGTCCAGGGGTTGCTTGTAATCGGATCCAAAATGAATTATTCATGAGCCCAAACTATAATTTAGATTCCCGTTTAGACTACACCAGGGGTTAAAACACCGTACTGCCTATTGTTGAGATTTGGTTCACAGTATAGCGCACTCTATACGTTCTTCACCCGTGATTAGGCAAGCAGTAAAGCGTAAACTGGCAATCATTCGTTTTTAGAGCCGATAAAAAGGCTTGTACCGAATACTCACGTCACGTCACGTCACGTCACGTCACGCTGTGTTTATAAATCACGCGATTGGTGTTTATAAATCACGCGATTGGTGTTTATAAATCACGTGATTGGTGTTTATAGATCACGTAGTGTTAATCACACTTCACACGATTGGTGTTTATAAATCACGCGATTGGTGTTTATCGTCACGTCATTAAATCTGTACCGTACTGAACTAGTAATACCTGTACACGGTCTCAGGTTATAAATGCATCCGGGCCGGGGCTGTCACGTAGGCCTATACATTTATGGAAGGTTTTACTATACAGCATGATTTTGCTTCATTGAATCAAATACTTGTAGTATACAATTAACGTTGCATTTTATACACTGCACATGGCCCGGGCACATGGTACATTGTGCCATCCATGGTCAGTGTCTGCAGTGATCAGCGCTCTACAACCGAAGGTCGCGGGCGGCCCGCACACTTTCAGAAGTTGATAACTTAAAATCGCCCCCTTGCGGTCGCGGTCTATATAGCGTTGCAGGGACTGTGTTTCTAGTTTCGAAATGCAGCGTGCGTTATTACAGTAGAAATTGTACGGGAATATTTTTGTTGTTTGTTTACTTTACACGGTCGGTCCGTACGGACACACGCTTGGGTCCTCGGAAGGACCAAGATCAAGCAAAATGCTCGGGCCAGGCTTGCCTATTTAAAGCATGCTGGCTGAATGAAATGAAAGTTAGAAAAGATGGAAGAAAGCGGGTAAGAAAGGAATAAAGTAGAAAGAGCCACTTCCAACAAATAAAGTTAACAATTTTGCTTTCAGCCTCGGACCCGGGGGGGGGGGGGGCACTCAACTTTTTTTGGGGTAGGGTACGTGTGCCGCACAGGTTCTCAAAAGGGCCCGGGGCTATAGAACTGAACTGAGTGGATTTTATGATGAAAAATAGGGTCTTAGGAACTGATTTTGTCAAAAAAGTAGGTTTGAGAACTGGCCCATAGTTCAATTTTGATTAGCAAGAACGCAAATTGTTTTTGTTTTTTGGTTTTAGAACGCAAATGTTTTCGAAGAATTGGGGTTTTGGAACGCAAAATTTCGCGATTTTTGAATTTTCAATAGAATGGGGGTCTTAAGAACTGATCCAGGCTCAAAAGGGGGTCATAAGAGCTAGCAGCAGAGGGTGAAAAAGGGGGTCTTCAGCGCGGCACATACCTATACCCTTTTCCAATGTCAGTGCCCTTCCCCCCCCCCCCCCGGGCCTCGGACATGAGAAAAGAATAGTCTTGATCCAATCTCATTTGCCAAACCAATATGAAGGAGTAAGGGACGTTCAAGCATGCTTCTCACAGGCGCGTGCCCAGGGGGGGGGGGGGGGGGGGGGGGGGGGGGGGGGGCTTTGGGGGCTCAAGCCCCCCGGGTCCCCAGAGGGTAAAAAAAAAAGAGGAGGAAAAGGGAGGGAAGGGGAGAGGAGGAGGAGGAGGGGAGGGGAGGGGAGGGGAGGAGAGGAGAGGAGGAGGGGAGAGGAGGAAGGGAGGGGGAGGAGGAGCCGGGGGCACTGACATTGTAAAAAGGGTATAGATATAAATAAGGTATGTGCCGCGCTGAAGACCCCCTTTTTCACCCTCTGCTGCTAGTTCTATGACACCCCTTTTGAGCCTGCATCAGTTCTTAAGACTCCAATTCGATTGAAAATTCAAAAATCGCGAAATTTTGCGTTCCAAACCCCAATTCTTCGAACATTTTGCGTTCTTAAGCCCAAAAAAATCGCAAATTTGCGTTCTTGCTAATCAAAATTGAACCATAGGCCAGTTCTCAAGACCTACTTTTTTGAAGAAAAAAAATCAGTTCCTAAGACCCTATTTTTTGTCATAAAATCCACTCAGTTCAGTTCTGTAGCCCCCCTAATTGAGACCCTGGGTGGCACACCTACCCCAAAAAAGTTGAGTGCCCGGGAGGAGGGGAGGGAAAAGGAGAGGCCTGGAGCTTTTATTAGTGTCTCTCACTTTTTCTCTACGTCTCTGAACCACCATGTGAGTGTTTTATAACGAAAGTAAATATTGATAGCAAGGAGAGTTTTAGGTCATCCAGGCAAGTTAAAACCCAAACTCGGCCCTCTGAATCACCAGTGGCGTAACCAGGGAGACAGCCCCCCCCCCCCCCCCCCCCACTTGCAAAAGAGTAAAAAATAAAAAGGAAGATAAGGAGGAAGGGTAACGAGCATAGACAGTGCAAGCGGGAAGTGCTCCCCCCCATCATTGTCACGGTGGGGACGATGCCCCCCCCCCCAAAAAAAAACTTTTATGATTCCCCCATCATTGTCACGGTGGGGACGATGCCCCCCCCCCCCCCCCCCCAAAAAAGCCATTTTTTGCTCGAATTAGTTTCAATATTTAACTATTCAACAGTGGCGTCGCATAATGTGTCCCCAAAGTGCAACATTCTTTGCTACAAGCTTGTTTAAGAGTCAAAATGTACCTCGATCGTGCCAAAAATAGGTGTAAAGTCGAAAAATTTCGCGCTTCGCGCGCATTTCTTGGCTAACAAAATTCTTGTCGGTTCATTTTCATTTCTCGCCCCCCCCCCCCAATATGAATAACCTACCTATACGCCATTGCTATTCAAGCTTAACAACATGGTTTCAGTAACGTTTTCTGGACCATTTTAGGGGAAATAACTAGAAATTTTGGCGCGCTTCGCGCCAGTTAGATTCAATGTTTCTTTATTCAAGTTATAAAAAGATGGCTTAAGGAACGTTTATCTGGACCGTTTTTGTTTAAAAAATTGACATTTTGTACGCTCAGGAACGTTTTTCTGGAGCTTTTTACCTGTTAAAATAGCATTTTTTTTGCGCGCTTCGCGCGAATTGCTTTCAATGTTTATTCAAGCTTCATAACAACGTGGCAACATGTTTCAAGAACATTTTTTGAACCATTTTAGTTAGTAAACTAGACATTGCTCGTTTCGAGCCAATTGGTTTCATTCTTTTATTATTCAAGCTTAAACAAAATGGCTTTATGAACGTTTTTCAGGACCATTTTAGTGTTAAAATAACCAGTTTTTGCACAAATTATTTTCAATGTTTTATTATTCAAGCTTAACAAGATTGCTTCAGGAACGTTTTCAGGACCATTTCAGTGTAAAAATAACAATTTTTTGCGCGCTACGCGCGGATTAGTTGGAATGTTTTATTATTCAAGCTTAACAAGATAGTTTCAGGAACGGTTTTTTTAACCTATTCTTTTTTACAATAGCCATTTATTTTTAAATATTTTGTTATTCAATTTGAACAAGATGGCTTCAGAAACGTTTTCTGGACCTTTTTATTGTTAAAATATACATTTTTTTGCGCGCTACGCGCGTATTAGTTTCACTGATTATTTATATTCAAGCTTAACAAGATAGCTTCAGAAAAGTTTTTCTAAACCTTTATTTTTACAATAGCCAATTTTTTCGCGCTCCTCGGGAATTATTTTTTAATTTGGGTTATTCAATTTCAACAAGATGGCTTCATAAACGTTTTCTGAAACTTTTTAGTGTTAAAATTGACTTTTTTGCCCGCTACGCGCGTATTAGTTTCACTGATTATTTATTATTTCAAGTTTAACGAGATGGCTTCAAGAACGTTTTTCTAAACCTTTATTTTTACATATAGCAAATTTGCCGCGCCAATTATTTTCATAACTACTTTGTTATTCAATTGGAACAAGATGGCTTCAGAAACGTTTTCTGGACCTTTTTAGTGTTAAAATATACATTTTTGGCGCGCTACGCGCAAATTAGTTTCAGATTATAAGTCAAGTTTAAACAACATGGCTTCAGGAACGGTTTGTTAAACTCCCGGTTAAACCCTTCTCTTGACAATAGCCAATATTCCAAAAAATTCAATCCAAGCCAAAAATGGGCTATTCCAGATAAATTATTGCCCTCCCCCCCATAGAGGATATGAAGACGTGTTGCTTTAAAAACCCGGAAATCCACATATTGACAACATGAAAAGTCCGGAAATCCAGGCAACAATTGCGTAAAGGAGGACTGAGGAATAACATTTTTATCAGAAACAAAACCCGGATTTCCTGATATGCACTGAAAATTTCCTGGAAATCCTTGTCTTCAGTAGGAAAAAAACCCCGGATTTCCTGATTCCTCTATGGGGTCAAAATTGATCAATTGTATAAGTGACCAAAAAAAACTCGGAAATCCTGTCTCTGGTGGAAAAAAAAACCCCGGATTTCCTGATTCCTCTATGGGTCAAAATTGAACAATTGTTTAAGTGACCAACAAAAATTCGGAAATCCTGTCTCTGGTGGAAAAAACCCGGATTTCCTGATTCCTCTATGGGGTCAAGTGGCTGCCCTATAAAGTTTATTGACCTCTAGTAACCCCTTCTTGACCTCTGACCTTCCAAGCGTGATTGACTATTTTTCTTTGCTCTTCATTTCACTTAAGATAAAACAAATCCGGTTGAAATTGGAGGATGTCTTAATTTGTTGCCTTGTAAAGTTCATTGACCTCTAGTAACCCCTTGTCCTCTGACATTTGCCAGAGTGATCTCATCACCGTCACCCCACTTTCTAAATATATCCCGTTTGTTCTATAATACGGAATAAACCAACATTTGTCTTGTTTACAATATATCTTTTCCAGCCCCCACCCCCCCCCCCCCCCTCCCCAATTCCGCGTCTCATCCCCGTCACACAACTTTTTAAAACATATATCCCGTTTGTTATATAATACGGAATAAACCAACATTTGTCTTGTTTACAATATATCTTTTCCCGCCCCCCCCCCCCCCCCCACATGCTGCGTCTCATTCCCGTCACCCCACTTTTTAAATATATCCCGTTTGTTCTATAATACGGAATAAACCAACATTTGTCTCGTTTACAATATATCTTTTCCCGCCCCCACCCCCGCCCCCCACATTGCTGCGTCTCATTCCCGTCACCCCCACTTTTTAAATATATCCCCGTTTGTTCTACAATACGGAATAAATCAACATTTGTCTTGTTTACAAATATATATCTTTTCCTGCCCCCCCCCCCTCCTCCCCCCCCCCCCCCCCACATTCTGCGTCTCATCCCCGTCACTCCACTTTTTTAAATATATCCCGTTTGTTCAAATAATACGGAATAAACCAACATTTGCCTTGTTTACAATATATCTTCTCCACCCCCCCCCCCCCCATACATACATATGTACTCTCTATCGTGTTAGTTTGACCCCCTCTACTACAGCTGAACAGGGGCGTAACAGAGGTTGGTTGTCAGGGGGGGGCACAGCCGAAAAAATCCTGGTTAGAATAATTCCGTCCCGTTCGTAAAAGGTTGCCCCAATTTTTTTTCCCAGTCAGTCACCTCGTGAATTTCACGTAAGTGTGGGGGGGGGGGGGGGGGGGGTTCCAGACTGTTTTCAAAGGATGGTCTGGATTTTCGTCTCGGAATTATTTAGCCCATGGTCTGCAACCTATAGAGGAACTCGGAAATCCAGACTTTTTTCAAAGGATGGTCTGGAAATTCGTCTCGGAATTAATCAACCATCCCATTGAGGAACTGGAAATTCAGACTTTTTTCAATAGTTGCCGGTCAGAAAATGTGTCGCGCATTAAAAAAAAAGGTCAAGCTTGTAATGTGCATATATTTATTTAGGCCTAATTTAAATTGGGTAAGCTTTAGAATACCCTACCATTGTATTCCTCACTGTGTATGGGATGTTCTTCAAAAGTTCCCGTAGAAGACATGCAGTGGTAGAGTATACTATTCGGACCACTACTTGCCTTTAAAGGTATATTATGTGATCTTTCCAGGGAACGCCCTCAACATCGAAAAAAAATAGAAAGCAGATTTTCTTGCAGATTTACATTTCTGATCATAAATCATGCATACATTCCAAGTTACAGGGCGATACGATTCTTAATTACTTCAAAAATCATGGTTTTAGAGTGACAATAAGCTGTCGGAATCCCGACACTTTATATTTTTCACTCTAAATTCACTCTAAAACCATGATTTTGAGGGTAATTAGAAATCGTATCGCTCTGTAACTTGGAATGTATGTATGATTTATGATCGGAAATGTAAATCTGCAAGAAAATCTACTTTCTAAAAAAAAATCATGAATAGAGGGCGCTCTCTGGAAAAGATCACATAATATGCTAATAAGTCATGGAAGTTACATGATTTTATACCGGGGTGAATGGTAGGAAGTTTAGCTGAAGTTTTGAAAAGAAGAGTGACAATTCATGCTAATTTTAATTTTTAATTTTATATGTTTGCGCCTCGGAATAGTTCACCTAGATTGACGGTGCATTATAAATGCCATTATTATTATTATTAGTAGTAGTATTATTATTATTAGTATTATTATTATTATTATTATTATAACTATTACCCCTAAATAGGAGGGGGTGAAATTCTTCTCGATATCATTATGTATAGGAATTAAAGGAGTTATGAAAGAATACAAATCACACCACAAGTTTAAAAATGAATTCAATCCTACATGTAGGCCTACCCCCAACTGTGTTATACAACAGGCAGGGGGTGTTACATAACAATTCTCTCTTGAGTACACAGACTGCTGCTATATTAAAATTCACTAAACAAACATACCCCAACCATGTCAATGTATAGGCCTCCTACATTACACGTACACCTACATTCATCTGTGTGTTCATTCATCTGTGTGTGTGTGGGGTTCAGCATACCTTATGTATTTTACGTATGTTTTGTACTAGATTATTATTGTGAATATCTCAATTATTGAAATAATAAATGGATGGACAACATTAAAAAAAGAATATCAATTAAATCAAAAGGGAAATATAGGTTCGCGAATAAAGGAAACCATAGTCTGTTAGAACGTCTAAGCAAACACAATATGTCTCAATTATTTGCTTGCGTTCTGATTATTTGTCAGTAAACTATACTTAAACCTTTTTTTTATTTTTCAGCTGATGGATGTATGGAAAATGTACCATTTAATATTAATAATTGAATGTATAAATACACCAAAAAGTTGGTTTGGTTTAGTCTGTATACTATCATACATAGGCCTACCCGACTATAAGCCGCACCTTAGGGGACGCACCATTTGATTTTCAGGGGGGGGGGGGGGGGTAGGAAGTTGGGTTCGGGGGAGAATTTTTTTTTTTGGCTGCCGCAAGGGGTGAATTTTTTTTTTTTAATGTATCCATTCATATTGAGTTGGGTAGGGGGGTAGAATTTTTTTTTTTTTTTTTTACTCATCAGGGGGGTGAATTTTTTTTTTTTTGGCCTGCATAGAGGGTGAATTTTTTTTTCCGAAAACTTCCTACCCCCCCCCTGAAAATCTAATGGTGCGTCCGCCGACCCCCCCCCCCCCCCCCCCCCCCCGATGAGTAAAAATTAAAAAATATTCTACCCCACCCACTCAATATGAATGAATACATTAAAAAAAAATCGCCGCCGTTGAACGGCAAAAAAAGAATTCCCCCCGAACCCAACTTCGTACCCACCCCCACCCCCCGAAAATCTAATGGTGCGTCCCTTAATGACTATATTAGGCAGCAACAACACAAGGGCTGACCAACCCATTTATTCAAATTTTCAACAACAAAAATATGTGATTTAAACTTCTTGAGGGGGGGGGGGGGGGGGGGTACTTTCGCCAAAATCGTACGTGGATGTGCCTGCCGGACTTCGAAAATGTCACTTTCTCCATACCTATTTTTTG
>CM069458.1:60694126-61013878 GCA_035610835.1 Ophiura sarsii | reverse complement strand
CTATTTGCTTTTCACAATTGTCGACTTGTTGGACTTAATTAAACTAGCACGACGAATAACAGCGCTAAAGTGTTTAATTTGTTTGAATTTGAATTTAAAGTGAATATTGATCGGACTAAAGCGATTGTTAATAACACTAAATTGAAGTTGAGAAATGCACGGCAAAAATATGTTGGACTAATTTGTTAGCTGCTGTGACTAATTTGTATTAAAAATGTTTTAAAATGAACGGGAAAACCTATATAATTATATTACAGTGTAGCTTTTAAGATAAGTAATGGTTAAGTTAGTCTGTTAATGTTATCATAACAAACATTTTCTTCAGAAATCATCATGCCTCGTTCGTACGTGGACAACGCATATAACCGTAGAGTAGGGCGCGTTGGGATGCCTGTCGGCAGTATGGTAATTTCCAAGAGCGGCGGCGGAGCCTGTGGTGGATTCAGCAGCGGAGGCGACAGCGGGTACAGCGGGTCATCCAGCAGCGGCAGCGGGTATAGCAGCGAGCCTCGTTCGTACGTGGACAACGCATATAACCGTAGAGTAGGGCGCGTTGGGATGCCTATCGGCACTAATGGTAATTTCCAAGAGCGGCGGTGCATTCAGCAGCGGAGGCAGCAGCGGATACAGCAGCGGAGGCGGCAGCGAATATTGCTATGGCGGTGACGGTTACAGCGGCTATTCAGGGTCATCCACCAAAACGTATGTTGATAACTCGTACAACCGAAGTGCCGGACGAGTGGGTATGCCTGTTGGCAGCATGCCAATTTCTAAAAGCGGAAGCAGAGATGGAAGTTATGGCTCGACGGAATCTTCTAAAACCTACGTGGACAACTCATTCAATCGCACTGCAGGCCGAGCAGGTATGCCGATGGGGAGCATGCCAATTCGCAAAGGAGAATCGGCGTCCGGAAGTTGCCGATCCTATGAGAGTTCGAACCCGGATCTAGGTGCACGCTCGAAGTCCTACGTCGACAACGCGTATAATCGGTCCCTCGATCGTGTTGGAAAGGAACACGGTACAGCCGTGGTTAGCAAAACCGAGAGGCAGAGCCCGGAGCCTGCCACGTATTCCCGACCAACACCATCTACACCGGACGTGTACACAAAAAACAGCCAAAACCAGAAATTAGGTCGGGCTGGACTACCGAAGGGGAGCGCGCTCGTCTCCAAAAAAGACTCTTATAGTACTAGTAGCACCAAGGTGTACACGGATAACTACATGAACCGGAAGCTAGGTCGCGTTGGCAAGATCGTTGGAACAGCCGTATACTACAAGAAAAAAGGAGAGGTTACAACGGAGCTATACGTAAACAACCCACAGAATCGGAAGTTGGACAGGGTCGGGAAACCAAGAGGGTCTCGCCCGGCGCCAAGAAAGTGCGGCATCACCAAGGGCATATCCAAGATGATGGAGAAACTGCAAAACGGAGAAGAGGTACACAAATTCAGGCTGCCCCAAAATGAGAATATACGTACCCATCAATGCCTAAATACCATTAATTGTTTACATCATATAAATCAATAATATTAGTGTTGTTGTTTTTAATCCACTTTAAAATATTGTAACCTTTCGTTAGAATTTTGGATCGTGTAAATCGGACTTATCAAACTAAAGATTGTGTAAGGGATGGTGATTTCACTCTTTCGATAAAGTGCAACAAAATTGCGTGTTAACATTTTTCGCAATAAAAAAAGATATTCTCTCGTCTGCTAATCTTACTCTTTGTTTACTTCTATTTTTAACTATCATTAGCTATTGTTGTTGAAATAACGAATGATTCTTTACTTTAATTAAATTACAAGGGTATACAATGCTCGTCTCGCTTGCTGTTTCAGATATTAATGATTTGTTTATATTTTAGAAATGTGTAGGCACTTTTGAATAGCTAATAAAATGGCCTTCGGTGACTTAGCAGAAGCTTGGATTTAATTTTCACGTTGGATGATCAAGTCGGTGATTTATTTTCAAATTAAGATAATCAATTATACCTTTTAATCAGAGAATAACTACGGTTCCACCAATGTACGCATATTTTGGTAAGCGGTTGTCAAAATATGATTCAAATTGGAGCTAGTTCACAAATGCTCACACTCCAGCCAAATGTGATCAACATGGCACAAACTGACGCCATCATTGGGGTGAACGTATGGACCATTCCATATCAAAATCATCGAGGGCGTATCCCCGAATCCGTCAACCCGTAACTTCAGTGGAGATTGAGTACGAGGTCGTGCTTTTGCGTCCGTCTGACATACTTTGCAGATAGACATTTATTTCTCTTTGACCATTAAAATTCATGAAATCAACATCTCTGGCAACAATATTCCGATTTATGTAGTTGAAATAGAAATGAATTATCATGTTGTCAGGAACTCCACCCCAGATGTGAAGAAAATAAATCAAAGTCATTGCTAAACCCTTAAAGGAGGTGTCCCGCAAGCATAAAAGTGTGCATTATATGTTAGAAAAATAACTATCGAGCCCAACTTTTGTAATTATATAGACCAAAATACCACACTTATGACAAAAACAAATAAAAACCGCAATCTCTCAACATGCACTTTTTAAAATTCGCGGCGATCGAAAGTCCCAGTGTCGATGATGTCATAGTTATACAATGCACATGCGCAAATTTTAGCACCGATACCCATGACGTCATCGACACCGGGACTTTCGATCGCCGCGAATTTTAAAATATGCATGTTGAGTGATGGCAGTTTTTATTCTTTTTCGTGACTAGTATGGTGTTTTGTTCTATATAATTACGTTATTTCGGCTCGATAACTATTTTTCTAACAAATAATGCTCGATGTTGTGCTTGCGGGACACTTCCTTTAAGACCCCTTCTTTATTAATTATATATCCCTCAAACAAGCCTTACGTAACGAACAATTTATACCCTTCAATTTGAATTAAAATAAAAAATCATTAGTTATTTGAGCAACCATAACTAAGGACAGTTATAAAGAGAATTGAACGAAAGGTTAGATGAGAGAATATCTTTGTTTATCTCAAACAATTTTAAAACACACATTTTCCACTTTGTGGAAAGGGTGACATCACCATCCTTTGCACAATGGGATTTATTTTCAGTTTCATAAGTTCGATTACCATTATCTTTTAAATTCTAAGGGAAGGTAACAAAATTTCGAAGTATATAGATCAAAAAATAGCGAACCTAATAGCATTGATTTTCTTGAAGAAAAAAATCGGGCCATCGATGGTTACTAATCATTTTGGAACAGCCTGTAGATTTTTCGTTGGCGGGAGTTGAATTTTGAATTTGAATAGCACGTTCTTAATATGGTTTTAAATTACATGTTCAGTAAGTGATGTTAAAATAAGATTATAGGCCTCACATACATGTATTTATAACTCACTAAAAACCTAAACTAGTCGCCTGACTAACTTTAAGCAAGGACTAGCTTAAAGTAAGTCTGCATTGCTGGACTAAGATAGTTGAATAATGTTAGCCTTTAGATAATTGCTTGACTAGCTTTTGGTTAGTCTGTCGACTAGTTTGATGTTTGTCCAGCATGTTTGTCCAGGTGGTGTCCATCTGGACTAGCTTTAAGTAAGTCTGCATTGCAGGACTAAGATAGTTGACTAATTTTAGCCTTTAGATAATTGCTTGACTAGTTTAGGTTAGTCGCTCGACTAGTAACTGACTAGCTTAGAGTTAGTCCAGATGGTGCCATCTGGACTAACATGAGCATAGTCCACCATACTAAACAAACATGAGCATAGTTCAATTGGCTTGCCTAACTTACTCAGACTAGTCGAGCATGATTGACAGACTACAAAGTAGTCCGCTTTAGAGGGTAGCAGAGGGGTTAAGACCCCCATCCCACCCCAACAACAACCACCCAATACAACCAACCCAACCAAAACAGTATGTGTTTTCAAATGTTACGTCAGATCTGAAGATGCATAAAACAAAAACCGAAGTACAACCAGAGAGTAAATATAAAATCAACGGTGTCAAAATGACAAAAAAATCTATGAAACAGTTCTTGTGTAATGGACCTTAACTAGTCATCTACTTTAACTTACCATTAGCTAGTCCATCCAGCTCAACTATTCAATAAGGTCGTCCATCTGTATAGCTAGTCCAGCAGGCCTTAGCTAGTCCAGCAGGCACAACCATGTTAGTCAGCCAGCTGGACTAATCAAAACCTAATCTTGGAGGTTCAAGACCTAGTCCAGCAGGCTTGACTAGTTTGAAATACAGCGTTACCTAGACTAACCAGGTCGACTAGTTCTAGGTTAGTCAAGCCGATGCCTGACTAGTTTAGGTTTTCATTGCTTAATTTAGAATATCGCATGTGTATTTGTTATAATGTTTGATCAGTTTGCCCTACGGGCCTAAGAGGCTTTATTATAGGTTTATTAGCATATATAATTTAAATCATGGATTTTTTTAATTTCAGTTGATGGAATTTGAAGACTATCGTGGTATCGATGACGACTTCTACTCCGGAATATCAGAGCGTGGTTACCGGGAGGTCTTTAAGCAGGCGATGTACCGCCTGAACAGACAGAGGGAAGAAGTGGATTGGAAAACGACCCACGGGTCCAAGCCGAAAACAGGGGCGGCCCTATTGAAGAATTTCCAAGAGAGTAGAATGGAGCTAAGTCTGAGTCCTGAAAAGAAGATTGGCGAAGGCTCGTTTGGGGAGGTGTTTCTGACGGAATGGAATGGAAGCGCCGTCGCCGTGAAGAAACTGAAAGCAACAAAGTTAAGCAAGCGACAAGAGGGTGATTTTAAGCGCGAAATTCTGACCTTCAGCGCTCTTGATCATCCAAACATCGTGAAGTTCCTTGGCGTTTGCGTAGAACGTCCGAATTTTTGCATCATCATGGAGTACATGCAAATGAGTCTATATGATGCCTTGCATACCGATACTGATATCACGTTCTCTGAGATGGAACGTCTAGACATTGTAACTGACGTCTGCAAAGGAATGCTATACCTACATTGTGAAAGCATCGCACACTGCGACTTGAAAACCCTTAACGTTCTGATCCATTACACGAAATGGGTAACGTGCATCGCAAAGATCACAGATTTTGGCTTAAGTCTTGTCAAGAACAGCTCGCAGACTGCATCTCCGAGGGACAACGAGGTCGTATGTGGAGTAGGCACGCCCCGTTACTCTGCACCGGAGGTTCTGCGAGGAGAAATGCTGAAGGCTTCCGACATGATGAAGGCCGATATCTGGTCGCTTGGTCTTGTCATTTATGAGACTATATATGACGCAGAGCCATTTTGCACTCTGAGCTTAACACAGCTAAAATCGCTGGCTGGTCTAAAACGTCTGAAGCCAGAAATAAATGATGACGTCATCATTGATCCTGACATCATGACGGCGTTGCTCCAGACATGGAGAAACGAACCGAGGGACCGCATTGACATCGGAGAACTTACTGAGGTGGTAGAGTTAGCACAGTATTTGTATGTTCAGTAGATATGTACAAAAGGGAACATTACTAAAATCAAGAAAAAGTTCGGAAAAAGTGTACTTTAGGTCCCAGATATCGACCAATACCAGAACACCCAGTAATACTGGTACATTTTTTGGTTCCAGTATTGGGCGATACTGATATACATGTACATGTTCCAGTATTGGGCGATCGGCCTACTTGTACACATTCTGCCAGTATCGACCGATACTGGAACATCAAAATGTATCAGTATCGAACGATACTGGTACATTATTTTGTTCCAGTATCGAGCAATACTGGAACATATTAAACGTACCAGTATTGAAATACAGGGTGTATCAAAAAAAATAGGACACTTTTTCATGACGTTGTAATACTTGTTATATTCATTGGACCATGACCAAATTAGTCTTAATGTAAAGCCCAATTAATTATTATGATATCCTGAAAATATGAGATCAATCCGATGAAAAATAAGAAAACTATCATAATTCGCGTAAACCATGTCATTTACTGGTTTGTACAATGGGATTTACATGTATAGACCAGTAAATAGCTTGCTTTACGTTTCAATACGTTACAATAATAATAAACATAATAATCAGTCATTAGCAAAGATTAGTTTGGTAATCCATTTAATTCTGGCACAAATCAATACTGGCTAAATAATCCACAAATCAGATGCAGGCATATTCTGTGCAAATTAAAAAAGTTCTCGAACCCACTGTAGATGGTTCATAAGCATGATAAGAAGAAGAATTGGCATAAATAGTGTGCGCGTTCATGTTAGTCTACTGATACTGTGTGAATGACCATTTGTACATACTACAAAATAGATTGCCTTGCCTAATAGGTCACAATTTCCTTAATTAATGATGGATTTTTCTCATCTTTTCAGGATTTTGTCTTTATCGGTTGTACTTTACATTGAAATAAAAATGGGTCATGCTTCAGTGATTTAACAAGGATTTAAGCCATCATCAAAAAGTGTCCTAATTTGTTTGATACACCCTGTATACTGGGTGTTCTAGTATTGGTCGATAATAGTTTTGGTCGATACTAGTATCGTCTAGTATCTGGCACCTAAAGTACACTTTTCCCTTTTTCTTTCCTACTGGAGGAAAATATCCTCAATGGAAAGCTTCCCATACAATATTTCATTGAAAAATGGAAACCAAACTGACAATGGATTTTCACTTTTAAAGTAGATTTTTTATATTATTTTCAACTGCAAATCCATCCTTTGGCAACTCTTGAGGGTCTTCATTTATGTGTAATACTATATGTCCAATGCATGGAAGCTCCATTAGCTCCATCTTGCGTTTTTCCCCAATTGCTACTTTTGGAAGTTATGACAATGGAAAATGCGCTTGAATCCACATTGATGTTATCATAATACAGCGTGAGTCAGAAATAATGGGCAATTGTTCGCAATAGAAAAGGGCTATATAGATAATTAACCATTATCAAAAAAGTACCTTACCATGTAATAAATGTGCTTATAACTCTAAAAGTATAAATCTACCTAAAATAGTAAAGGATCTTTAATTTGAGAAAATTGCATGTAAAGAATGGTTTCATTTCAAGGAAGTTACAGTAATAAAAGTAAGATTAAGTACAGTTTCCATTTTCGCATTTGATTTATTACACGCAGGCTCAGTTACGGACAAAATATTGATTTCTGGCAGTGCTAATTCACCGGTCGATGCCCAGGCTGGATAGTCGGCAGCATTGTTCTGATGGATCAATACGGCACCCAGGCGTTACATGTCATACTCTCCTCCGTATTGGAAAGAAAAATGCGAACAAGAAAATCGTACTTTACTTTACATTTTGGATTATATCTTCCTCAATAATCAACCATTCTTGACAACTCAACAACTTTATAATTTGATAATTTTAAGTAGGAGTTATACTTGTAGAGTTATAAGCACATGTATTACCTGGTTAGATACTCTTTTATGCCTGTATAATCAATATCAATAGTAATGCTAAACAGACCATTAATGTGGCTATCATTCAACGAAAAAGAATTTAAAAATCGACCGTTGCGTTTTATCATGTTACACAAATCATTCAGTAAATCATCTATTATTTTAGACCAATCCACTGGATGGTCTATTTATCACATTATTTAAAGGGCTTTCTCATTAGATGAGATGCCTATTTTTAGTTTTCATCTTGAATTCAGGCTTTTTGTTACTCAAATTTTCCCAGTTCAATTATTTTACAGTCATTTTATGATTTTATATCCATTCATACCGAGAGGCAAATCTTGAATCAGCCAGCTATGACAATACTACAGAGTAAGTCAAAGTATTCAGGAAAATCGGGAAGTGTTCTTTATGTCCCATGCAGATACTGGTATACCGGTACAATACTGGAACATAAAAGTTGCCAGTATCGCTCGATACTGGTACAATTTTACTGTTTCAGTATCGTCCGATACTGGAATACTCAATTGTGTTCCAGTGTCGAGCGATATTGTTACACGTGATAATTGAACGATACTGGTACATAATTGTGTTCCAGTATCGCCCAATACTGGAACATTTCATATGTGCCAGTATCGCCCGATACTGGAAAACTGACTTTGTACCAGTATCGAACGAGGATAATGGGTGTTCCAGTGTCAAACGATAAAATTACAGTCCATAATCTGGGACCTTTAAATACTTTTTGGTAAATATGTGTCTATTTTTTACAAGAATATAAGATTGCAAAACACTTGTTCATGCTTTGTGTAATGTTAATAAAAATAGCCTGTACAATTGCAAATCCAAATTACAACGTATTTTTGATGTAGGATCTATAAATGTGTAGGATCTAAAAAGTATTTCACGGTTATAACAAACAATTTCACAGGTTGGTAGGCCTAATATACAAAATTACTTATACACAAATCTCATAAATCAGATAAATATTGTCAACTTTTGTCTTTGACATATAAGCCGTGATATAAGATATAAACACTTAGCCCCACAATGCTTACCATACATATTCAAATCAATCATTGTAATATTTTGTGTAATATTTATACGTAAACATGGGGAAAATTGTAGTATTTTGATGATTTGAAACTACAAAATCATATAATAAAGATGTATCTGTGTACGGTGTTACGATCACCGCTACATTTTAGCTTATTAGCCATGACTGGCGTAGCAAGTGATCAAGGTCGAAATACCTATCGAGTTCACTCAAAAGTATAAACAACAACAAACGTCTCTGGCTTTAACTATCAAATCAAGTATAAGGTTTATTCAACTTCATGTCCTGGAATAAGTAGAGCCAACCCCCCCCCCCCCCCCCAACCCCAACCCCCCACCCCCCCCCCCCCCAACCCCCCCGGGGATACAAAGAGGCTGGCTTGTATGGTCTTTTTTTTTAAGAAGCAAAAGTCAACAAATTAGAAGCCATAAATTATTGTTAGGCACCTTTAGGTGCTCTGGACGAAAACACTGCCTATGGTTTCTTAGGAATTAGTAACCCTTGGCCTCCATATTTATCGCCCAAAGCATTAACCTATTCTGACAGGCTAATCATGGTAATGGGCGTCAAATGATGACTATTGACAGCACGCCAATGAACCACATGGTTAAAGGATCCTAACAAAATCAAATGGTACAGTGTAAAACCCGAGAAAAGTGCTTCCCGTAAGACATTTCGTGATACCCATCGTGTTGGAGCATGCGATTGGTATAGACATGTGGGGTATTGTCTCCTCGATAAGAATATCGCTGTTGGCATATTAAAATCGTGTGCTAATTAGCTTTAATTAAGCAAAATAACGTGCAAATACCTAAATTGAGTGCAGTATGTACTATTATAGCAACACTTCTCTATTGAATTCATGGCGAATCCATTAACGCGTGTCTTTGTGTCGTTATTGAATTGAGTTGCCACCTCGAGTTCGATTCCCATTGATCATGACTATTTTTGGAGGAAATAGACGCGAGTCCGTTTTAGGAATTTACTCCGGAATGCAGCTATTCGATCGTAAATCCAAAGTCATTAGTCATAGCACGGTATTCAACTATGTGTGCCGAAGTGTGGCACGGAGGGACTGGAGTCTCTGATGAAATGTACGCCAGCTAGTTATGGACGAGATCGGATTGTCATTTGTCTGATCAAGGCCAGTTGAAATACTGTTTCAAGTTTGAAAAACGGACGGAGTGACATTTAATTAGTTAATAAGTTAATTGTTTAATTATCTTTTATTGCCTTTATTTCAAAACAAGTGGTCGCAATCAATATCAATGCATATCGAGGATTTTTGTGCATTTAATTATTTTATAACATGTTATTGTCATATCTAAGTAATAATCCCGGGAAATAATACAATCGTATTCTTTGTTTGTTCATAATCATCTGTTAGCATGAAAGTAATAATGCAAATGAAAGCGGGTGGGAATCAGTACGTATGTCTATAGGTCTAAACTCAAAATTAATTTTAATTGACCTAACACATCATTATATTTATCAACTTTGTTTTAAAATTTGAAATGTGTGTATTTATATTGTTTATACATTATTCGTAGATACGACATCGTTTGGATATTTAAAAAATAATTTGTTTCGTGTATGCCACCTATGCATATTTGTAGCAATCTTAGCCACATTATATTAGTTTGTTTGTCAGTCACTAAGATCGAATTAAAATATGCGAATTTTTAAATTCGTGTCCGACTATGGGGGCCGCCATTTTGTTCTAAAAGTATATTAGTGTGTGGTGTGTTTTTATGTGTGTGTTTTTCAGTTGAAAATCCTAGACAAAAATCTTAAATGCTGTTTTAAGACCAAATACCGTATAATGTCGCGACTGACAATTTGTTAAAGAGGTTAACTTGTCTTCATGATAATTAAAAGGAAAAGTCAACGTCAATACAATTACTTGATGTGGCAGAGTCCCTAGTGTTAAAATCACAACTGCTAAATAAATAGAAACATATTTTTTTCACATCGCAATTTCAGGAAACGTTATACATTGTGGTAAATAAAACATTTAATTTTCTGCAAAGTTAAATAACGGTAAATAATTATCTGATGACAATAGTAATATATGGGTGCTATCTACTGAAGAAAGCAATGTATATAGTATATGGGTGCTATCTACTGAAGAAAGCAATGTATACAGGGTGAGTCAAAAAATTGTGCACGATTCGAAACCATTATTTTGTCAGTGTAAAGCGGTGTTAATCTAGTTTATCCTCCCAAAAAACAAAAGTAATCGACTGAAGAATAAGCAAACTGTGTCAAGTTTTGTAAAGTGACCGTGTTTTCGCCATTCCTATGGGATTTACACATAAAGACATGAATATTACTGCAGCATGATGGTATGAAGTGAGATTGAGAAACCGCCATCATCCTAAACAAAGGAGGATGTGGCATCCTAAGTGCTCTGTAACAGGTGATGCTTGTATTCAGATTTGACTTTTCATTAGACAACTCGGTATCAGACGATTTACTACTTATCACAGAGTGAAAGAATGATTTTTCAGGAACATTTTGACAACTAATATGATTAATGTGAGTGATAATGACCATTTAGCAAAACCAATTTTACTGTATGTAAATCCCATAGGAATGGCGAAAAACGCGGTCAGTTTACAAAACTTGTCACCGTTTGCGTTTTCTTCTGTCGATTACTTTCTTTTTTGGGGAGGATAAATTAGATTAACAACGTTTTACACTGACAAAAAATAAAATAATGGTTCAATGCACGCATCAAGGTCAAATGGCCGTTTCAAATCGTGCACAATGTTTTTTGACTCACCCTGTATAGTATATGGGTGCTATCTACTGAAGAAAGCAATGTAATAGGCCGCTATCTGCTGAAAAAGCAATGTAATTTATGGGTGCTATCTGCCCAAGAAAGCCATGTAATATAAATCTATCAATATCAATGCATACCAACCACTCTCCATAAGATTTAGCAGCGTTGCTCCTTACCATGCTTACAGTGTTGCAATGCCAGTTCATGCCCTTTAAATTGCCAGCACTTGCTGCTAAGACAGAAGATTCGTCCATGCAGCCTGGAACAGTCTTTTAGACAAGTCTTTCAGTCTTTCAGACATGTTGTTGGCAACATCCTAGAGGAAGAACTCCCATCTTTTAAGTGTTGGCTCTCGATGTTAATGATTTCCAGATATTATTTTTCTTCTCTTAATTTGTTGATGTTGTTCTCTATGTTTGGGTTTTTATCTTATTCCTGTCACACGCCACTTGCATTGGGGTTTTTTACCAGCCCAATTGTGTTTTAAAACTTGTATTTTGATTATTTTCTGAGTTGCAGTGAACCAATCGATTGGCCTACCAGAGCTCTCTGTAGAGAGTTACCCAGTTGATTTGTAATCACTCAGTTCGTTGTTCGTTTGTTAGGCTATTGTTCACATTTGCTCTTTATATGCACATCAAAAAAGCTATCTGCTGAGGAAAGCAATGTAATCCCTACCCCTAAAAAGTACAAAATAAGGAAATCTGTAAATTATTAGAAGTTCGGCTAATCTTCCTAAATGTAGGCCTCAACAATATCACACAATAAATGGCCGCATTTATATTTGTCTATTCATTGATATTTGCCACAAGAATTTCTTAAAACTTATAATATACCTACCTGTAAAACTTGGTACCGTACATTATCATCATAACGACAGTGTTATGGCGTAGTTTTAAGCAAATTCGCTCAATAAGGCCTTCATGACATTACCCCATCTCGAGTCCGTTGTTCATTGACCTCCAGCAATGTATTCTTCTTTTATTTAGATGGATATTGTTCTCTATGTCAGTTTTTTCATCTTATTCTTATGTTACTTTCATTGTCACTTTTAACTCATGCCTATTATTTGTGTTTCTTATATATTTTATTTTGCATGTTTTCTTACAGTTGCATGCACTTGAACCATAGAATAGATTGGCCCATCAGACTCTTTGTTGGGTTACCAGATTGATTTCTATAATCACTCATTTCATTAACCTCGTAGTCGTAGATGTCTGTTTGGCTATAACTGTTCACGTTTGCGCTATTTATACACAAAATACAAAAACAAAAACAAAACACGCAAAGTTATATCACGTTATTATATATAGGCCTGGGTGGATTTTCATTATCCTACAATATGAACTATATGTGGATTCAAAACAGCAACACCCCTATTCAATTCCCTTTTGGTACCGATTCTCCCGCCGATTCTGTTGACATATTTAGGCGTTATTGTATGATTTCAGGTATTAAATCGATTTCTCTAAGAATGTGTTCAGCCAATATCCTTGATTCCAAAGCTATGAAGTGGCAACCCATCATCCCATTTCAATAGTGTCTTTCGAAATAATAGACAACGGATAAAGGAATCGATATACAAATGACGTTCATTGAATGGACAGTGATGCTACATTTGGTATATGCTATAACTAAGTTTAGGGACTGATGTTTTGTTTTACGTAATTAGGGTATTTAGCACACATTTTTAATATGCCAACAGCGGTATTCCTATCGGGGAGGACATATACTATACGATTACATGAATCGCATGCTCCAACACGATGGGTATCACGGAAATTATGTTAATGAGCTACCTTTTCCTGTACCAAAAGGCTTTACAACAGGGTTCTACAGGCCACGCATTATATTAACAGTCGTCCATATGACTAGTGAAATGGTCGAACCAATAGACAGCGAGTTTATATCTGGTATCCTATTGGTAAATAGCTGGTGACCAATGACAGACAACGCAACGATATAGACCCTGCAAGTTAGGAGAGGTTAATGATTGATCTGTTTGTAGCCCAGTTGAAAGTGTTAAACATGTCAACTCTAAAAACAAGTAATTTGAGCATGATGCCCCAAGTTGAAATGTATTCATTTTTCTATTCGTCATAAATTCACCAACAAATATTCACCATTCCAAAATATAGATTACCTCAACATTCAACATTTAACCAAATTAAGTAGTCCACATATGAACGTCCAAAAATGGTGGCTATTCCATTAACTAAACTTACCCCCTCTAAAATAAAAGGTTGTTCCATCAAATAAGCTTACCCCTAAAAATGGCTATTCCATCAATAAAACTTACCCCTCCTTTATTTCAGAGGTAGTAAGATTATTAAATGGAATTTCATAGGGAGTAAGTTTATTTCATGTAACATCTTTTTACGTCAGAGGGAGAAAGTGTAGAACAGCCTTTTATTTCAGAGGTCAGTTAATATGATGGCATAGCCTTTTATTACAGAGGGGTAAGTTTATGTGATGGAATAGCCATTTCAGGAAGTAAGTTAATTTCAGGAGTTCATCAAACGCCTACAATAATTGAGTCAGATGAAAGTGTGTCAATGTGTCAGATAAAGTATGTTAGGTTACGGAAACACCCGCCTAATAGCGCGCTAGCAATGCGTCCCTGTGCAATGACATCAGCAATTGGTAAATTCCTTCAAAAGCTAAATAGCCTAATAGCGCGATGACCACGCAACCCTGTACAATAATATCATCATTTGATCAATCCTACAATAGCAACACAGCCTCACAGCGCAGTAGCCACGCGACCCAATAAATAATATTATCATTTGTTAAATTCCTTCAACAGCTAAATAGCAAAATAGCGCATTAGCCACGCGACCCTGTGCAATGATATAATCATTTGTTAAATTCCTTCAATAGCTAAATAGCCTAATATAGCGCGCTAGCCACGCAACCCAGAGCAATGATAGCACCATTTCAAAAAGGCCTTAAATAGCTAAATAGCCTTATAGCGCGGTACACACCCGACCCAGTGCAATAATATCATCAATTGTTAAAATCAATCAATAGCTAAAGAGCCAAATATAATAATAATAACAAGACATTTCTTAGGCGCTTAATACAAAAAGCCTCTGAGCGCCGTACAACTAACAAATATGATAAAAGAGAGCAGCAATAAAAATTTACAAAATTAAAAATTATGCACAGTATGAAATATAAGAAATTGCAATAAAATACGGAAGAAATATACACTCAAAAATACCATACAGTTTAATAAAGTACTAAAAATCAGTTGTAGTATTGGTTAAACAAATAAGTTTTCACAGATGTCTTAAAACGATTGATCAACTTGATGCTTCGGATTGTTTCTGGTAGATTGTTCCATAGCGCTGGAGCTTGTACCGCGAAGGCCCGAGCCCCATATGTCTTTGTCCTTGGTGATTTGGGGACAGCGAGGAGTGTCAAAGTAGACGAACGTAGAGTGCGCGTTGGTTTGTACGGTGATATCAGCTCACACAGATATTTAGGCGCCATACCGTGGAGGCATTTGAATGTTAGAAGAAGAGTCTTGTATGTGAGCCTTTGACGTACAGGGAGCCAGTGGAGCTTGAGGAGAACCGGGGTGATGTGTTCGGATCGTTTAGTGCGACACATGAGGCGAGCAGTGGCATTTTGCAGTCGTTGAAGTTGCATTATGAGTTTATCCGGAAGACCTAGAAGAAGACTATTACAGCAGTCAATTCTTGAAGTAATAAAGGCGTGTGCGAGCTTCTCTGTAGCAGCCTCATCAAGATATTTTCTGAGCTTTCCTAAGCGGCGAATACACGCCCATCCGGCACGACAAATAGTTGAGATGTGCTTTTCCATTACTAGGGTATCGTCAAATAGAATGCCCAGGTTTCTAGCTTCATGAGATAGATCAACCGAAGAGTCTCCAATTGTGATGGAGGTCGGGGGATTGCAAGCAGAGAATTTGGAGTGAAAGTGTAGAATTTCAGTTTTAGCATCATTGAACTTCATCTTATTCTGAACTGCCCAGGCTTTGATGTCTTTGATACAACCTTCAAGGCGGTCTATCTTGGAGTCGCGATCACAGGGGTCAAAACACAGATACAGTTGTGTGTCGTCCGCGTAGATGGTGTGGTCTAATCCATGTAAGTTGATTATGTCACTGAGCGGAGCAGAGTAGTAGGTGAATCCAGGTGCACCTGCAACTGAACCCTGAGGGACTCCAAATTGAAGATGATGCGGAGTTGAGACTGCCTTTCCTACAGAGACTGATTGGGATCGTTCATGCAGGTAAGACTTGAACTAGTTAAGGGCAGTGCCTCCGATACCATAACGCTGTGATAGTCTGTGAAGGAAAATGTCATGGTCAATCGTATCGAAGGCAGCGCTGAAGTCTAACAGAACAAGGATGGCTTCCTGTTTACCATCAATAGCACGGAGTAGGTCATTTTGCACTCTGAGCAATGCCGTTTCACAGCTGTGGTTGGGGCGGTAAGCCGACTGAGCACTTATAAGCAAGTTGTTGGAGTCCATATAGCTTTGGATTTGTTGCAAGCAGCATCTCTCAATGAGTTTTGCAACAAACTTAAGCTGTGATACAGGTCTATAGTTCTTGAGTGTCTCCTTATCAAGTCGAGGCTTCTTGAGAGTGGGACATACATGAGCGATTTTAAGGCATGATGGAATTGTACCCGTAGAGAGCGACATGTTCACCATTGAGGTTATTACTGGCAGGAGACTATCAAGACATTTCTTGAGGAGCCATGTTGGAATAGAGTCAAGGGGGCAGCTCTTAGTTGGGGAGTCAATGATGATCTTCCTGACTTCTTCTGCAGTTAGCTCCTTGAATCCATTTAAGGAGGTAGTACAAGATTCATTTAGTGTCACTGATAGAACAGGTGGATCACAGGAGTCTATATCAGAGCGAATGATGTTAATCTTCTCTTCAAAGTAGTCAGCGAAACGTTCAGCAAGTTCCTGTTCAGATTTATGAGATGGAAGAGTGCGTTCTGAGTTAGGATTGCTGAGCTGCTTTACCGTCCTGAAAAGATCTTTTGTACTGCTGTCAAGGATGTGTGACCTATGATAGTCAGTCTTTGCGTTGTCCAGCAGTTTCTTATAGGACTTGCAGTGATCTTTGTAGACCTGTTTATCTACCTCCAGTTGTGTTTTGATGCATCTCCGTTCAGCTCTGCGTTTTTCCTGTTTTGCTTGCCTCAGCTCATCAGTATACCAGGGGGCACTTGATCGCACAGTAACAGTTTTCGTTACAAGTGGAGCGTGACTGTCAAGCAGCTCAAGTAACACAGTGTCAAATTGAACAGCAAGATCGTTTAGGTTGTTAGCAGGATCACGATAAAGGGAAGATTGTTTGATGTCAGCTTTCAGATCTTCAATGTTTATTTCTCGAAATTTGCGATAAGTCAGTGTTTTCTTGAGAGCAGCAGGTGGTTGTAGATTCAGTAGACAAGTAACTGCCTTGTGATCTGATGGTAGCCCGCCAACAACTTTAACAACCGAGACGAGCGTTGAGTCCTGACGTGAGATTACAAGATCTAGTGTGTGGCCAGAGTCGTGTGTTGTTGTATGCACATATTGTTGAAAACCCACAGTCTCAAGAAGTTGAAGGAACTTGATTGCAGATCTATCGTTTATTTCATCCACATGCCAGTTGAAATCTCCAGCAATAAAGATCTGCTCAGGGATTGGCACGATCGTCTCTAACAGTGTCTCAAATTCATCAAAGAACATGGTAGGAGTACACTTGTTCTCAGTGGATCTTGGAGGGCGATATATGTTGAAAATCCTGAGGTTTGTCGAGCGATGGGAGATTGTGATGTCCAGCATTTCAAAGGACTTGAACAATTTGGCAGAGTTTTTGACAACTTTGAAGCCACGTTTTAGCAGAAGGCAGACACCGCCGCCTCTTCTCTTCTTTCTAGGAACTTGGTGAAGATCATAGTTTGGAAGCGAGGTTTTAAGTTCAGCGATAGTACAGTCATCACGGTCGTCTCCATGGAGCCAAATCTCTTGGATGGCTAATACATCGATTTTCTCATTAATTACAAAGTCACAGATTGATGGAACCTTGTTATTTATAGAGCGGGCATTCCAAGAAGCAAATTTGGTTTTCCAACATTTATGATGCTGTTTCGATTTTGAGAGCTTAACAATAGTCAGAGCATTCTGCTGGTTGTGGTGGATAGGTAGTGTGGTAGTGTTTGATACGTTTGCAGTATTTGTATTTTGTTGTCTATCTATGTAGTGGTTGTTGCACGGTCTGTTGCCAGTAGTCAGTTTAATTAGTCTTTGTTTGTTTCTGCCTCCTCTGCAACCGCGTTTGGTCTTAGTAGCACAAATACCCAGGGTACAGATATTGCGCCATACGTTGGGTTCTAGTCTAGTAGCAGAGTTTATAGCAGTAGTCCTCCCAATACTCATAAGCATGTCCTTTGAATATTGTACAGAAGCCATCATGCAGAAACAAGAGTAGTTGAAGTGCTTTAGTGATCAAGCAGAATTGATTTTCACAGTTAGGATGATTGGTCACAAGAAATCATGCTCAACCATGCATAGGCCTAGCAAAGCAACAGGGACAAAAACTGTGTGTTGAATGGTGACAAGGCTTCCGAATTGTGCTACACAAACTCTCCAGTTGACAGCAAAAAGTAAAATAGCGCGTTAGCCACGCTACCCTGTGCCATAATAATTAATATCATCAAATGTTAAACTCCTTAAATAGCTAAATAGTGCGTTAGCCCAACCCTGTGCAATGATATCATCATTTGATAATAAAAAAACCTTCAATAGCTAAATAGCCAAATAGCGCGTTAGCCACGGGACCCTGTGCCATAATATTATCAATTATTAAATGCCTTAAATAGCTAAATAGCCTAATAGCGCGATAGCCACGCGACTCTATGCAAATATATCCTCATTTGATAAATGCCTTCAATAGCTAAATATCCTAATAGCGCGGTAGCCCCGCGACACTGTGTAATAATACAATTATTGGTTAAACTTCTTCAATAGCTAAATAGCCTAATAGCGCGTTAGCCACAGGACCCTTTCCAATTCATCATCATTTGATAAATTCCTTCAATAGCTAAATATCCTAATAGCGCGGTAGCCACGCGACCCTGTCCAATTGATAAATTCATTCAATAGCTAAATATCCTAATAGCAGGGCAGTCAACTCTCCCGCATTAGGCGGGAGTCTCCCGCATAGTCACTCTTTCTCCCGCACTCCCGCATAGCAATATAAACTCCCGCCTCAAAAATAAGTCAAATAAAAAAGGGAAAGAAAAGAAAAGGGAAAGAAAAATAGGGGAAAGAAAAGAAAAAGGAAAGAAAAGAAAAGGGAAAGAAGAGAGGAAAGGAAAACAGATGTCTATCGATATATTGAAAAGGCCTAGTTGCACCCACTTGGGATATCAGTGGCGTGTCCAAATGAGGGGGGGTGGGGGTGGGGGTGGCTGATATAATCCAGCTTGGAGGGGCATGCACCCCTTAGAAATTGACAGATAGACATTGCATGGGTTTATATATTTAATTCTATCACATTTCAAGGCTTCAGTCGAAGGAATCGAATTTTATTCTTTACAAATATTATGAATGAGTACGTATGCAAGAACATTTATATTCGTGCGCTATGCGTGCATATGTCCAGAAATATCATTCTAAAAGCCCATTTCAAACCAAAATACACATTAATTATAGCCAGAACTGAGTATATAGGAAAAAAATTCGCGCGCTTCGCGCTCATGTTTTCCGGAAACAGGTAACCCGGAACTATATTCATTCGGGTGGGATTGGGATTATACTTATTCGGAGGAAATTAAGAGGTTTTTAGTAAAATTCTTTCGTCAAGCGGGGAAATCAAAAACCCAATTCGTCGAAAATAGTATGAAAAATCATGGTCGGAAAATAAATAAATAACGAACCTAAAGAGAGGGGTCATATATATAGCTTTTTGGGGAACCATTTTCATATTTCGTTCTAAAAACGCTTAGAAAAACCCAAAAGAACCGTTTAAATACGCAAAAAAATTCTGTTCGCTACGCTCGCATCTGCATATGACTTAACAGTTTCAGTTTTAATCAATCGGGATAATTTTTCGCAATTCATTTTGGGGGTCAGGGTTCTGACCAAATATGTCTGATTGAGTCGTGGGCCAAAGAGGTTAGGAACCAATGATCTATACTACTTAAATCAAGAAAAGATCATCAGTAAATATGCACAACTTCCTTTTTCTCGCATAGCCTATAATGAAATAGCTGTCTAACTTAGATAAAAAGCCAATATTGATTGGAAATGATGGCATTTCAATAGAAAATCGGTCAAAAGTACACACCAAATTGCCCAAATGGGTTCGAGAATTGATTTTTATCTTCAAAATTATGAGGGCGGCACATCCCCCTTCAGACTCCCCCCTGTCCGCGTTAGTTACCGCGGAGGGCGGTGCTTTGCACCTCTTTGGTTACTCACAATAGTTACTCACTATTTCAGTTTTTTAACCTTGATTTTTCCCCCACCCCCTATACAAATAACCTGGCACCGCCCCTGGCTATAGGCCTACCTTTTGGACTGTGCGATTTTTTTGGACTGTGCGATTTTTTTTGACCGTGCGATTTTTTTGGACTCTCCCTCCCAGCGAATCCCAAAAGTTGACAGCCCTGCTAATAGCGCAGTAGCCACGCGACCCTGTCCAATTGATAAATTCTTCAATAGCTAAATATCCTAATAGCGTAATAGCCCCGCGACCCTGTGTAATAATACAACCATTAGTTAAACTTCTTCAATAGCTAAATAGCCTAATAGCGCGTTAGCCAGGGGACCCTGTCCAATAATATCATCATTTGTTAAAATCCTTCAATAGCTAAATATCCTAATAGCGTAATAGCCCCGCGACCCTGTGTAATAATACAACCATTGGTTACACTTCTTCAACAGCTAAATAGCCTAATAGCGCGTTAGCCACGGGACCCTGTCCAATAATATCATCATTTGTTAAATTCCTTCAATAGCTAAATAGCCTAATAGCGCGATAGCCACGCGACTCTGTGCACAATTTTATCATTTGATAAATTCCTTCAATAGCTAAATATCCTAATAGCGTAATAGCCCCGCGACCCTGTGTAATAATACAATCATTGGTTAACTTCTTCAATAGCTAAATAGCCTAATAGCGCGTTAGCTACAGGACCCTGTCCAATAATATCATCATTTGTTAAATTCCTTCAATAGCTAAATAGCCTAATAGCGCGATAGCCACGCGACTCTGTGCAAAATATTATCATTTGATAAATTCCTTCAATAGCTAAATATCCAAATAGCGCGTTAGCCACGGGACCCTGTCCAATAACATCATCATTTGTTAAATTCCTTCAATAGCTAAATAGCCTAATAGCGCGTAGCCACGCGACTCTGTGCAAAATGTTATCATTTGATAAATTCCTTCAATAGCTAAATATCCAAATAGCGCGGTAGCCACGCGACCCTGTCCAATTGATCAATTCATTCAATAGCTAAATATCCTAATAGCGCGATAGCCCCGCGACCCTGTGCAATAATGCAATAATTGGTTACACTCCATCAATAGCCAGATAGCGTAATAGCGCAGTAGCCACGCGACCCTTTGCAATTATATCATCCTTTGATAAAATCCATCAGTAGCTAAATAGCCTAATAGCGCGATAGCCCCGCGACCCAGTGCAATAACACCATTCCTTCAATAGCTAAATAGCCTAATAGCGCGGTAGCATCGCGACCATGCAATTAAATATAAACACACACTAACAACACAATAAACAAAAAGTACACACAACCCTCTGAGTACCAAATTAGCAACTAGCGACCTAGTCTCCGATAATTAGGATATTGCTCTTACGAATAGCGAATTAGCCATGGTAACTGTGGGAAAAGGAATTTCCCTCCATAGGCTAAGTACAGTAGATAGCGTCGATATATTGCAATTAGCTCTAAAAGTGGCAGTCCCGCACCATACTCGAAAGGTCAACGTAAAACAATACAGTCCACATATCCGTAGCCAAGTTTAGTATTACTGTAGAACGAGCACCTTATACTAAAGTAATATGATGGGGTCATTATATTATATCCCTCATTTACTTCCTTTTAAAGAATGTGAAGTTCTCTTTCACAAAGTACCAACGTGGCTTGACCTATTGAACTTGGGGACTTACGGATACTATTTCCAAACATGACGTTTTGTATACAATACACGCACCTACGTAATGGGTTATTCCACGTGACCTCCATATACCATCTATTGAAGATACTAGCGGGCACCCGCGCTTTGCGCGGGACCCGCTAGATGAGTAGACTTAGCCGGTTAATATTTTGGGTTCGATGAGTGAACCTGGGCGGTTAGTTTTTGTTTGTTTTTGAGGAGTACTGCATTAATGTATTTGATTTGTAATGTTGTTACAATTCAGCCGGTTGGCTGCGATGACAATAAAATTGAGACCTTTATTATTATTATTTTGGTGAAGATGGGACATCAATAATTAATGTCCCTTAGTTGTGTTGTTTTAACTTCGTTGAATCAGTACGACGGTCAAGCGCGCACGGGGAAGACTTTCCCACTCCTAGATGTTATGCCACTGATTTACATCTTTTATTTTATAACTTAATATATATAATATGGGGTATAATTTATCGTCATGTCAATTTGTAGACTATAATACTATGTACATCAATGGCAACAGGCGATTTGTTTTTTCTCAGGTTTGCCATATGGGACATGCATACTTGTAAGCCTAGGCCCACGTTTTGAACAAATAGGGGACGTGGGGTGATTCTAAACACCACGATAACCGTAAGCAAGTGATAAAGGACGTTATGTAACTATACAATAGAATAAAGGACAATTCATTACGGTATTACACTATAGACTTGGTGCAGGATTGGGACCCGTACACTAATTACATTTGTACACGTTTGTATTGTAGTGCTGAAGTAGTGTACAGGTATGATAACAGTCAGATGTAATGTTGTCAAAATGTATTTTTAAATGATAGTTTGTGTGCCGAACAAACCACAATGAAAATGAACAAAGCATAACAAAGCACGTACTATATCGATCATGCAGAAACGGCAAAATATACACCAATCGTTTGAAATCGAGTATGGGATAATTGCTATAAAGCTCAACTTGGCTGGTATTCCCGTTTTATTGGCAGAAATAGAACTGTAAAATGATATGCATTAGGGGGTTAAAAATGACGGCAGAGGGCGCCATGTTGAAAAGATCTATTACTATACCTGAACATGGACCAGGAAACACACTGAAACCGAGGAAAACACAACGAAAAACATATTTGTAGAACACCAGTACATGTATTTATCAAAAATAGTAAAACAAAATGAGTAAAAAATCATTGTTGCAAGACTCCTGGTCACTTGCTGCTCATTCTACTTATTCCAAGATTGATTGTGTCGTATCTAAGAACACACCGACAACACACAAAAAAAACCGTCGTGATCCGCGTCGTCGCCGCACCGTGGACCAGGAAAACACACTGAGACCGAGGAAAACACACCGAAATATATTTCTGTAAAACAACAGTATTGATTTAAAAAAGTAAAGAAATAGTAAGAAATCATTGTTGCAAGACTCCTGGTCACTTGCTGCTCATTGTACTTATTCCAAGCTTGTTGGTATCGTAAGAACACACCAGCAACAACAACAAAACAGTGTCGGGATCCGCGTCGTCTTCTTGAAAATAATGTCTCTAATATTAAATTGTAGTTAATTCTAATATCATATTTCAGAGGGGAATAAGCATTTGTACAGTATAAATTAGATTTATTGAATATAGTCTTGTAATTTGTAAGAGATGAATAAATTATGATATTTTTTTGTAATGATTATTAATTAGTAATATGAATATTCACATCTCGGTTCAAGCAGGACCATTGGATCATTCATATTGCTAATTAATATTCATATTGCTAATTAATTAATTATTTATTTATATTGCTAGTGAATTGCAAATTAGTATTCATTACGAAATTATAATTTATTAATATCTCTTTTCCCCGATTTTAGACTATATTCAATACTTAACAACGTCTTTCATATATTCAGTGGCGTAGCCCCCCCCCCCCCCCCCCCCCCCCCCCCCCCCCCCCTCTCACCAGTCAGAAGCCAGTTAATGAAAGTATGACAAAATACAATGTTACCCATAATATTAGAGTCGTATCGGTTGAGACTCGAAACTGTCGGCCGAGATTGGCACTACCGGTTTTTGAATACCTGTTTTTTGAGCGTATTTGATTGATTTATAAAGTTATAATTTTAAAATCGAAAGCTCCCCCCTTTAATGTACATGCACATGTATACCCGAATTGAGCGTATGCCTGGCGCACTGTAGGCCGTATGTCTCATGTCCCTAAGTTTCAGGGGCACTGTTAGCAATGCCAGTAGGGCGCTGTGTACTGTACAGTATAACAGTATGTAGTAGTCGGTCCTAGTAGTATTACATGTACTACATAAAGGTAGGCATTATCCCAGTGCCGAGGAGCCGAAAATTACCTTTTTTTCAGCACCCATGGGTGTTGGAGCATCCATGAGTGTTGGATTTTTCCCAAGTGGGTATTTTTTTCCATTTGGGTGCTCCTACTCTACTCTTACTCTTATTTCACCTTTCACTCTTTCTACTACCTTCTCTATCTTATGTTCTTCCTTTCGCATCCCAGTTGGCTAGGATAGGTGAGCCAAGTTAACTGGCTAGTTAGTTCGCCTTTCTGGTTTGTCTAGGATAGAGGTTCTATTCCTATGTGTAGGTTATAGGCGCCTAATCCCTGGAAAGATCGAGACTTAACTGATATCTTTCTGTGGTACAGGATACAGATCCTCAGTTTGATGGTGACGGCGCAACACCACACGGTGTTAGTGTGGGTGCCAACTGGTGATGTTACTATCCCTCTCTCTTTTCTTCTTCCTCTCCCAATCATAGAGTAAGAATAGGTGTTGCATTTAAGGTGTGGGTACCCTTCACGAGGAAGGATCTGGGCGCCCACCTCGTTGTATGTATTTCCATCAGTACACGCCCATGGAAACCTTATAGATAACCTATGATGACGAAACTTAGTAATGGGGCAGCCACCAGCCTAGCATACCAAGGTGGTACCTCCGGACCCAGAGGGGAAAGTAATGGGCAACAAAACCAATCCCGACCCTTGTCCTGTGATGACGCACCGAATGGAGCCGAAGGAAGGACTATGGGAAAGGATCTTAAGTTAAGAAAAGTCATACGATTTGGTACATGGAATGTGAGAACGCTATCACAGCCTGGCACTCTGGAGCTTCTGACCAGACAGATGGACAGATGCAAAGTGAACATCCTAAGTATTGCTGAAGTACGCTGGTCAGGAAAAGGCCACTTCTCCACAGATGACCACACCATATACTACTCAGGAAATGAGAAAGGAGGGAGCAAAGGTGTAGCTTTCATCACCAGTAAAATCATCTCAAAGTATGTCTTGGGCTACAACCCAGTCAGTGACAGGATCATCTCCATCAGATTCCAAGCTCGGCCTATTAACCTCTCAGTCATTCAAATATATGCACCAACCTCCGCAGCCTCTGATGAAGATATGGAATGTTTTTACAGCCAACTGCAGGAAACCCTTGATGGCATTCCGAAGAGAGATATCATCATGATAACAGGTGATTTCAACGCAAAAGTTGGAGAAGGCATTCAAAGCGAAGACGAAACCATGGCCTTGGGCCCGCATGGCTTGGGAAGCAGAAACGAAAGAGGTAGTACACTCGTGGATTTCTGTGTAGCAAACAGACTTACTATCACAAACACAATCTTCCAACAACACCCGAGGCGGAAGTACACTTGGATATCACCAAACGGCATCACAAGAAACCAGATTGACTACATCCTCATTAGCAGTAGGTGGAAATCTTCTATCAAGATAGCAAAAACCCTGCCAGGGGCAGATATAGGTAGTGACCATCAACTTCTGATTGCTGATTTTCGAATCAAGTTGAAGATGACCAAAGGTGCTCCCAAACCCTGCAGATTTGATTTGCAGCATCTTGATGACAAATACAGAGTGGAGACCAGAAATCTGTTTCAAGAACTGATGGTTAGAGATGAGGAAACAACTCCTGATGAACTCTGGCTGGACATCAAAAACTCTATTCTCAGCGCAGCCAAAAAACATGTTCCTAAGAAACATAAGAGAAAGACCACATCATGGCTGTCACATGAAACCATCAACTTAGCAGATGAAAGACGCCAATTGAAGGAAGCTGGTCTGCAAGGCAGTAACCTATACAGAAGACTTTCAAGTGAGGTTCAATTGAATTCCAGGAGAGATAAAAATAAGCATATCCGACAGCAATGCCAAGAACTTGAGGATCACAGTTTTCACAAAAACAGCAGAGAGCTCTTTAGATGTATAAAAAACATCACCTCAAAAACGACAACTAGATTGGCTATCATCAAGGATGAGCAAGGAAAAGTCTTGACTGAGAGTGACGAAATCAAGGATCGTTGGAAAAACTACTGTGAAAATCTGTATGCGTCCCAAGAAGAGACAAATGGCTCACAGGAGTCTCCCCCGCCTCCACTAGGTGAAGATGAGCCTGATATTCTTCTGTCTGAGATCCAGGAAGCCATCAAGAAGTTAAAAAGTCAAAAGGCACCTGGTCTAGATGATATTCCAAGTGAGCTCCTGAAGCAAGCTGATGATTCTGTAGCAGTTATTATGCAAAAGCTGTGCAATACTGTGTGGAAGTCAAGAGTATGGCCAGAGGATTGGAAGAGATCAGTTTTCCTTACACTTCCAAAGAAAGGGGATGCTAGCGAGTGTAAAAACCATCGTACTATCGCTCTGATACCACATGCAAGCAAAATCCTGCTGCACATCATCAACGAACGTCTCAGACCTCATCTTGAACGTGAACTTCCTGCTGAGCAAGCCGGTTTCCGGAAAGGCCGCGGCACAAGAGATCAGATAGCCAATGTACGTCACATAATGGAAAAATGTTTTGAATTCCAGAGGGAGCTCTTCATGTGCTTCATAGACTACGCTAAGGCCTTTGATTGTGTGAGATATTCCGCATTGTGGACAGCACTGCAAGAAATGGGAATCCCTTACCACCTCGTCCACCTAATTCGCAATCTGTATGATGGTCAAGCTGCCTGTGTGCGCACTGAGAAAGGAAATAGTGATTGGTTTGCTCTAGGTCAGGGAGTCCGTCAAGGGTGCATACTTTCACCAGCACTCTTCAACCTTTATGCAGAGTCTATAATGAGACGTGCATTGGATGATTGGCCAGGGGGGCTGTCAGTAGGTGGATACCAAATACACAATCTACGTTATGCCGATGACACCACCCTGTTTGCAACAAATATGGAAGAGATGGCGGAACTCCTGAAGAAAGTCAAGGTGGAGAGTGAGCAGCTTGGCCTTCGTCTAAATGTCAGCAAGACCAAGATCATGTCCATAGGCACAGATGGTGTTGGAGAGCCTCTCATAATTGATGGTAATGAGGTGGAATCGGTCTCGAAATTCAACTTCCTTGGATCCCTGATCACCAAAGAGGGTGGTTGCAGCCAAGAGATTAGACACCGTTTAGCAATGGCCAGATCAGCAATGATCAACCTAAGCAAGATCTGGGCTGACAGAGGAATAACCAGAGCAACAAAAACCAGGCTAGTCCAAGCCCTTGTATTTCCAATTGCCATGTATGCATGTGAGACGTGGACCCTAACCAAAGCTGACAAAAACAGAATAGCTGCTTTCGAGATGTGGTGTTGGAGGCGTATGCTTCGTATCGTATGGACAATGAGAAGGACCAATGCCAGTATTATTGAAGAAATAGGGGTGTCTAAACGACTTCTTCATGCTATCAACACCCAAATGCTGAGCTACTTCGGCCATATCTCACGTCGCAAGGGTAACAACCTAGAAAAGATGATCATGCAAGGCATGATTGAAGGGAAGCGTAAGAGAGGCAGACCTCGTTCCCGGTGGATTGACCAAATAAAATTGATTACTGGACACCCTCTCCGTGATTGTTACTCCTTTGCTGAAAATCGTTATTTGTGGCGTAGTATCTGTAAGGTCACGAGCTGTCAGTCATGACAGGACCGAACCAACCAACATGTACGTTTGTGGCAGTATTAAAACGATAAAATATAACAATTGGAGCGCCAACAAATGCAACATTGACTATTATGACGGCTCGGTTATGTGCTATGTATGTTAATAATAGGTACAATCAAGCCTTGAAGCGTATAAATGTATAAAACTGTGTAAAAGAGGATATTAATAAGACTCGCTCTCTCTTGACTTCACCTCTTCGGTTCAAATTTTACATTCGGTTCAAGTGAGCAGTGTTGCTATAAATGGTGATTGAAGGAGCCCAAAAGCGCCCACTGACCTAATATAATTGACACTGTCCACCCGTCTCAAATCACGCAAAATGACGCCCAGTCATGCCTCTTTGCATACGCTTAGCAACTTCAACGCATAGTAATATCTTACTCAGCGTTGCTACATTTCAAGTTCAGAATGCGGCTGCGCTCCGTCTTTATAATTGATTGAGCTATGGAAGAGTTTACATTTACATTCAACCTTTCCCGCATCCTTGTATCACCGTAGATAAGGTTACAGCACTCACATATAGCGCTAACGACTGACTGATTCTTGGTCGACTATTACGATGGCTTTACGTGAATTGTAATATAGATAAGATAACCTTAATCTGCGCCACAGTGAGTGTGAATTTCAAATGGGGCTACCTACACACCGGGGACGTGACTCCATTTCAATTATACACTCCCTGTGTATAAGATTAAGGTCATGTCTTCCATAGAGGGTGATGGATTTCAAATGGAATAGCCCAATCAGTGAAGTAGCGATAAGAAGAGTAGACGAAGCATTACTCACTTAATGCAGGCGTCAATTCGAAGCCTGGACCCACCCTCCTCAAGTCATCACCTTTCTTCACCTGAGCCAAATATTTTAAGGTCATGATTTCACCAACACTTCAAATGTGTTAGTCCAGGCTTCACCCTTTGAATTATTTCCATAGGTGAAGCTTCACTTTTTTAATTTTCGGAATAATAATAATTTGCAATCTCTTTAACAGTGTTGACAGTACATCCTTGTACTTCATCAAATACGTTTTAGTGAATATTGTACTAGAATACCAGTCGTTCGTGATGTGATTAGGATGCATGCAACAATTGTCAATAGTTGTTTGAAACGCCACGACTTTGTCATGTTTTTGACGCGACCGAATAAGTTGATTCGTTGTCACATCACCAAAAAACACAAATTACACGACAAAACTTCACACGTTTCATAAACTTTATAGGTTAAGCTTCACCTAATTAAGAAAAATGAATGTTAGGACAACGACATTTATAATTATTTATCTAATGGGGCCCTCACATGTATCCGTGTGAGCTGAGCGGCCCTTTACCGTGTGAAAAATGGGTGCGGACGGCGGCACACACGGTGGGCCGTTTCCCGTCCGTTGAACACGTTCAGGGGACTTTGCCGGCCACCGGAGTTTTGAACATGCTCAAAACTCCTGGCGGGTGAGTAAAAGCGGCGGCGAACGATGAGAGCCCGGTATGAAGACGGTATAAGGACGGCGCACCCGTTCGCACCCGTTTCGCACCCGTTTCGCACCCGTTTCGCACCCGTTTCGCGCCCATTCGCAGGGCGGTTTTGGACGGTGGTGGACGTCGACCATCTTAGCGACGGACTGCGAATGGCCGCATGCAGCAGCCTAGTAACCGTTCGCGGAACGGACTCTCTGCCGGCATGTTGCAACTCTCTAAATGTAAAAGAGCTAAAACTCACTCTTTCGAGAGCTCTAGTAGGAGGAACAGCTCTTTTTTTGGAGTGAAGTTCACTCTTAAAAGAGCGATTTTCACTCTAAAAAGAGTTAAAATCACTCTGAAAAAATGTAAATCACTCTAAAAAGAGTGACAAATCACTCTTAAAAGAGTGACAAATCACTCTTAAAAGAGTGACAAATCACTCTTAAAAGAGTGACAAATCACTCTGAAAAGAGTGACAAATCACTCTAAAAAGAGTGACAAATCACTCTGAAAAGAGTGAACTTCACTTCTTAAAAGAGCCGTCCCTCCTAAAGCTCTCGAAAGAGTGAGGTTTAGGTCTTTTACATTTAGAGAGTATTATAGATGTTGGTCGTACGAATTCCGGAATGCAAATGAAGCGGCGACTTGAGCGCTCAGCTTGAAAAGGGCGGTTTGATGATGTAATCAAGACGTTTCGGCCGGTACCCAGGCGTTTCGACCGGTTAGGAACCGGTATGGAGGTGGTATGCACACGGTGAGGACACGGTGAGAACGGTAAGCTGCCCTGCGAACGGGCGCGAAACGGGAGTGCCGTCTTTATACCGTCCTCAAACCGGGCTCTCACCGTTTGCCGCCGCTTTTGCTCACCCGGCAAGAGTTTTGAGCATGTTCAAAATTCCTGCCGGGTCCTGCCGGGCGCGGATGGCCGTCAATGTCCCCAGCAACGTGTTCAACGGACGGGAAACGGCCCAACGTGTGACATCACCGTGTGCCGCCGTCTGCACCAATTTGTCACACGGTAATGAGCCGGCCAGCTCACACGGATACATGTGAGGGCAAATGTATTTTACAGAGATTCCCGGAATGTGAGAGAAGCGGCGAGCTTGAGCGCTCAGCTTATACAGGGCAGTTTGATGACATTATCAAGGCGGGTCGGTCGGTACCCAAGCGTTTCGGCCGGTGAGGACCTGGTGAGGAGGTGGTATGAGCCCGGTTCCAGGCCGATAAGGACCCGGTATAGAACAGTATGAACCCGGTGACAAAAAAAAAATGCGGCCGTTGACATTTTTTGCTGATTGTTCACCGTGTTGGACTCTGTTGTTTTTCTATAAGACGGTAAGGGGCCGCCCAGCTCACACGGATACATGTGAGGGCCCCATAAGGTCAGCCTTGCTAAATACTTTTTAATAGTTTTGTAGAGAGTTAATCATGTTAATAGTGGGAGCCTTTGATAATAGTATGTTCTCTCATAATAAAAAAAAGTGTCTCCAAGCCTTCTAGTAATAAATACTGATGATTATGGAAATAGGTATATGCAAATAAGTATATGCAAATAAGTAAAACAATTTAGTCTGGTGTCCAGTAGATTTGTTGTGGGGGAAGTGGGACAGGGTAGTCTATTGATAATGTTTGATTGTATAACCTAATTCATTAAGTGTGATACTGTTGCAAATTACCTGAGCTTATAGTTAATTAATTAATACTGAACATGTCTAAATAAGTTATGATTTTGTGGCTGAAAATCATAAATTGTATGTAATTTAAACTAAAACATTGATTGTTTCTCGTGGAATAGTTTCATCAGGAATTCAGAAGAACATGATTCCTAATTGGAATTTTCTAACGAAAATTATTATCATTGATTGTTTCTAATTCATGAAAAAAAATACAATATTGAATATGTTTAAAAATTCATGTTGTACAAATTACTCACATGCTAGACAGTTTCACGGGAAGACTTCTTCGGTAGTGACTTGATCCACTTGTTTTTCACGCGAGATTTGCTTGTATTCTCGTTCCCAGGAAGCAAACGTAATGTTTCGCATCACCATACGTACAAGCACTAATAAAATTGAACTGAGATGCAATGCTAATATTTCCATAATATCTGCGTCGGCCTCGGGTCAATTGTTATGGGTGCTTGTGCGTATGGTGATGCACCATATTTCTTTGTCGACTATCGTGTAAGTCTTACGTACAGGTCACTTATGCGTATAAGCCAGAGGTACTAGTTTTGCACTGAGGCCTTGCCATTCTTACAGATCAGGTGGTCAAGAACAATACATATAATGAATACAGTAAATACAGCAAAGCATTCTCCTGGATAACGAATATTGAGGGTGGGGACAATGAAGTGGTAATTGTCATATTTTGTGAGCATAGTTGTCAAAACAAGTGGTCTATAGCAGAATGGATATAATCTGTGCAATTATTGAGATGTATCACTGCCGCTCATAAGTTATTGATTATGTCCTATGAATTGCATCTTCTATGAACAAACTATTAATCATTTTGACTAGAACGATGTTGTGTGTGTGCATTGCTTAGTTCTTCTTCATAAATTCATGTTTGTTGCAGATTATGATCATCAGATTTCATAAAAAACCGATAAAAAGAGACAAGTCAAAACCTACACAGTTAAGCCCCATAGACATTACTGTAGCAGTGCATTAGCTCGAGACTTAGTAAGAACGTGGCTATCAAAACATGTGCATCCTAACATTCATCAAAGCTTTTAAACAGATGTTCGCGAACAAGGCTGTGTGTACTATTACCTCCTATCGTTACTATTGTTTCTATACTTAGCATACACAATAGATCAATACGTCCAAATAATATATAGTAACTATTTTACCGATTAGGGGAAAGGCAAGACTACACCAGCGCAAAGTAATAATGCTATGGCGGCAAAATGATAACTATTTAAAGAGAATCTCTCCAAAATCTCTGTGACCACGGGTAAGTCTACGGGAAATGACCAGCAAGATAAAGTATAGACAATTGCACTTGCAATCTATGAAAATCAATAATTCTAATTAGGGCCACTCGTGGTATTATTATTCCGTAAATTGATTTCACACCTGAATAGATAGTTAAGATGTTAACAATTACACTGGCTTCACCTGGCGGGATCTTCAAATCTTAGATTACTTGCATGCAATTCATCATTCAGTATTCAATGTATTTTAAGCGAAATCAGTACCCGTTGACAGAGTGAAATGGGACAGACTTTGTTCAAATAGTTGCAACCGTAAGGTTATTTGTAACGATATTTTCAGCATAGATGGTCAAGATCATATAGTTGATGAATATTGAAAAAGATTTTTTTTTAAACTACAGAATTTTAAAAAAAATGGCTTCAAAAACTGTCGACGTTTTATTGAACCACACTGTAGATATATAGATAGATATAAATACGTGAGAGATTGGTGCAGCCATAAATTAACCAAGTGAGTGATCTATTAACGATAATAATATAATTATTATTGTACATTATACATGCGTGAGAGCTAGTTGAACAGATCGTAGACGTAGCAGATTTAAAGGCGAAAAATAACTAACTGTAATGGGGACTCGAATACTTGTTATAGCTTAGTGGTAGAGCGTTCGTCCGGTAACCGAGAGGCTGTGGGTTCGAGTCCCCATCGCAGTTAGTTATTTTTGCGTTTAAATCTGCTACGTCTACGATCTGTTCAACCTCTCACGCATATATAGATAGATAGATATAGATAGACAACATGCTTACAGATGAGCATACATTTTATAGTTGACCCATGTTTGTACTTTTGATAGCAATGTGTTCCATTCCGCGGTTCACATGTTTCGATGTGATATTTATGATAATTTTTATTTTTCATGTTAATGAAATGTATGTTGTCGTCGTCGTCTACGCTTCACATTTGCATACAAATGCATTTGAAATTTGTCAGCTGCACGTAGAAAGTATTTGACTACTTGATTACATCTATTACGTTACAAAAGAAAGCGCCGGATGTATAATAATGAGCATCATACTTTCCCAGGTGTGTATATATCATTTTAGGCTTTCAATTTCAGGTATATGTATCAAATGCAACGTTGAATAAAAGTCTCTCTTGACGATCGTATGCTTCAATTTATTCCGTCAAAAACGTGTTACATGCATAGAATAAAGTGTCTCATATTGCAATTGTATGTTTCAATTTATTCCCTCAAAGACTTACATGCATTGAATAAAATGTCTCATTGCAATTGCATGTTTCAATTAATTCCTTCAAAGACTTGTTACACGCATGGAATAAAATATCTTATATTGCAATTGTATGTTTCAATTTATTCCTTCAAAGATTTGTTACACTCATGGAATAAAGTGTCTCATTGCAATTGTATGTTTCAATTTATTCCTTCAAAGATTTGTTACACTCATGGAATAAAGGGTTTTATTGCAATTGCATGTTTCAATTTATTCTTCAAAGACTTGTTACACGCATGGAATAAAGTGTTTCATTGCAATTGTATGCTTCAATTTATTCCTTCAAAGATTTGTTACATGTATGGAATAAAACGTCTCATTGCAATTGTATGTTTCAATTTATTCCTTCAAAGATTTGTTACACTCATGGAATAAAGTGTTTCATTGCAATTGTATGTTTCAATTTATTCCCTCAAAGACTTACACGCATGGAATAAAGTGTTTCATTGCAATTGTATGTTTTAATTTATTCCTTCAAAGACTTGTTACACGCATGGAATAAAGTGTCTCATTTCAAGGACTTGTTACACACATGGAATAAAGTGTTTCATTGCAATTGTATGTTTCAATTTATTCCTTCAAATATTTGTTACACTCATGGAATAAAGTGTTTCATTGTAATCATATGTTTCAATTTATTTCGTCAAAGACTTGTTACACGCATGGAATAAAGTGTTTCATTGCAATTGTATGTTTTAATTTATTCCTTCAAAGATTTGTTACACACATGGAAAAAAGTGTTTCATTGCAATTGTATGTTTCAATTTATTCCTTCAAAGACTTGTTACACACATGGAATAAAGTGTTTCATTGCAATTGTATGTTTCAATTTATTCCTTCAAAAATGTGTTACACGCATGGAATAAAGTGTTTCATTGTAATCATATGTTTCAATTTATTTCGTCAAAGACTTGTTACACGCATGGAATAAAATGTCTCATTGTAATTGTATGTTTCAATTTATTCCTTCAAAGACTTGTTACACGCATGGAATAAAGTGTCTCATTGCAATTGTATGTTTCAATTTATTCCTTCAAAGACTTGTTACACGCATGGAATAAAGTGTCTCATTGCAATTGTATGTTTTAATTTATTCCTTCAAAGACTTGTTACACGCATGGAATAAAGTGTTTCGTTGCAATTGTATGTTTCAATTTATTCCTTCAAAGATTAGTTACACTCATGGAATAAAATGTCTCATTGCAATTGTATGTTTCAATTTATTTCTTCAAAGACTTGTTACACGCACGGAATAAAGTGTTTCATTGCAATTGTATGTTTCAATTTATTCCTTCAAAGACTTGTTACATGCATGGAATAAAGTGTTTCATTGCAATTGTATGTTTTAATTTATTCCTACAAAGATTAGTTACACTCATGGAATAAAATGTCTCAATGCAATTGTATGTTTCAATTTATTCCTTCAAAGACTTGTTACACGCATGGAATAAAGTGTCTCATTGCAATTGTATGTTTTAATTTATTCCTACAAAGATTAGTTACACTCATGGAATAAAATGTCTCAATGCAATTGTATGTTTCAATTTATTCCTTCAAAGATTTGTTACACTCATGGAATAAAGTGTTTCATTGCAATCGTATGTTTCAATTTATTCCTTCAAAGACTTGTTACACGCATGGAATAAAATGTTTCATTGCAATTGTATGTTTTAATTTATTCCTTCAAAGATTTGTTACACTCATGGAATAAAGTGTCTCATTGCAATCGTATGTTTTAATTTATTCCTTCAAAGACTTGTTACACTCATGGAATAAAATGTTTCATTGCAATTGTATGTTTTAATTTATTCCTTCAAAGATTTGTTACACTCATGGAATAAAGTGTCTCATTGCAATCGTATGTTTTAATTTATTCCTTCAAAGACTTGTTACACGCATGGAATAAAGTGTTTCATTGCAATTGTATGTTTTAATTTATTCCTTCAAAGATTTGTTACATGTATGGAATAAAACGTCTCATTGCAATTGTATGTTTCAATTTATTCCTTCAAAGATTTGTTACACTCATGGAATAAAGTGTTTCATTGCAATTGTATGTTTCAATTTATTCCCTCAAAGACTTACACGCATGGAATAAAGTGTTTCATTGCAATTGTATGTTTTAATTTATTCCTTCAAAGACTTGTTACACGCATGGAATAAAGTGTCTCATTTCAAGGACTTGTTACACACATGGAATAAAGTGTTTCATTGTAATTGTATGTTTCAATATATTCCTTCAAATATTTGTTACACTCATGGAATAAAGTGTTTCATTGTAATCATATGTTTCAATTTATTTCGTCAAAGACTTGTTACACGCATGGAATAAAGTGTTTCATTGCAATTGTATGTTTTAATTTATTCCTTCAAAGATTTGTTACACACATGGAAAAAAGTGTTTCATTGCAATTGTATGTTTCAATTTATTCCTTCAAAGACTTGTTACACACATGGAATAAAGTGTTTCATTGCAATTGTATGTTTCAATTTATTCCTTCCAAAAATTGTTACACTCATGGAATAAAGTGTTTCATTGTAATCATATTTTTCAATTTATTTCGTCAAAGACTTGTTACACGCATGGAATAAAATGTCTCATTGTAATTGTATGTTTCAATTTATTCCTTCAAAGACTTGTTACACGCATGGAATAAAGTGTCTCATTGCAATTGTATGTTTCAATTTATTCCTTCAAAGACTTGTTACACGCATGGAATAAAGTGTCTCATTGCAATTGTATGTTTTAATTTATTCCTTCAAAGACTTGTTACACGCATGGAATAAAGTGTTTCGTTGCAATTGTATGTTTCAATTTATTCCTTCAAAGATTAGTTACACTCATGGAATAAAATGTCTCATTGCAATTGTATGTTTCAATTTATTTCTTCAAAGACTTGTTACACGCACGGAATAAAGTGTTTCATTGCAATTGTATGTTTCAATTTATTCCTTCAAAGACTTGTTACATGCATGGAATAAAGTGTTTCATTGCAATTGTATGTTTTAATTTATTCCTACAAAAATTAGTTACACTCATGGAATAAAATGTCTCAATGCAATTGTATGTTTCAATTTATTCCTTCAAAGACTTGTTACACGCATGGAATAAAATGTCTCATTGCAATTGTATGTTTCAATTTATTCCTTCAAAGACTTGTTACACGCATGGAATAAAGTGTCTCATTGCAATTGTATGTTTTAATTTATTCCTACAAAGATTAGTTACACTCATGGAATAAAATGTCTCAATGCAATTGTATGTTTCAATTTATTCCTTCAAAGATTTGTTACACTCATGGAATAAAGTGTTTCATTGCAATCGTATGTTTCAATTTATTCCTTCAAAGACTTGTTACACGCATGGAATAAAATGTTTCATTGCAATTGTATGTTTTAATTTATTCCTTCAAAGATTTGTTACACGCATGGAATAAAGTGTCTCATTGCAATTGTATGTTTTAATTTATTCCTTCAAAGATTTGTTACACGCATGGAATAAAATGTTTCATTGCAATTGTATGTTTCAATTTATTCCTTCAAAGATTTGTTACACGCATGGAATAAAATGTTTCATTGCAATTGTATGTTTTAATTTATTCCTACAAAGATTAGTTACACTCATGGAATAAAATGTCTCAATGCAATTGTATGTTTCAATTTATTCCTTCAAAGATTTGTTACACTCATGGAATAAAGTGTTTCATTGCAATCGTATGTTTCAATTTATTCCTTCAAAGACTTGTTACACGCATGGAATAAAATGTTTCATTGCAATTGTATGTTTTAATTTATTCCTTCAAAGATTTGTTACACTCATGGAATAAAGTGTCTCATTGCAATCGTATGTTTTAATTTATTCCTTCAAAGACTTGTTACACTCATGGAATAAAATGTTTCATTGCAATTGTATGTTTTAATTTATTCCTTCAAAGATTTGTTACACTCATGGAATAAAGTGTCTCATTGCAATCGTATGTTTTAATTTATTCCTTCAAAGACTTGTTACACGCATGGAATAAAGTGTTTCATTGCAATTGTATGTTTTAATTTATTCCTTCAAAGATTTGTTACATGTATGGAATAAAACGTCTCATTGCAATTGTATGTTTCAATTTATTCCTTCAAAGATTTGTTACACTCATGGAATAAAGTGTTTCATTGCAATTGTATGTTTTAATTTATTCCTTCAAAGACTTGTTACACGCATGGAATAAAGTGTCTCATTTCAAGGACTTGTTACACACATGGAATAAAGTGTTTCATTGTAATTGTATGTTTCAATATATTCCTTCAAATATTTGTTACACTCATGGAATAAAGTGTTTCATTGTAATCATATGTTTCAATTTATTTCGTCAAAGACTTGTTACACGCATGGAATAAAGTGTTTCATTGCAATTGTATGTTTTAATTTATTCCTTCAAAGATTTGTTACACACATGGAAAAAAGTGTTTCATTGCAATTGTATGTTTCAATTTATTCCTTCAAAGACTTGTTACACACATGGAATAAAGTGTTTCATTGCAATTGTATGTTTCAATTTATTCCTTCCAAAAATTGTTACACTCATGGAATAAAGTGTTTCATTGTAATCATATTTTTCAATTTATTTCGTCAAAGACTTGTTACACGCATGGAATAAAATGTCTCATTGTAATTGTATGTTTCAATTTATTCCTTCAAAGACTTGTTACACGCATGGAATAAAGTGTCTCATTGCAATTGTATGTTTCAATTTATTCCTTCAAAGACTTGTTACACGCATGGAATAAAGTGTCTCATTGCAATTGTATGTTTTAATTTATTCCTTCAAAGACTTGTTACACGCATGGAATAAAGTGTTTCGTTGCAATTGTATGTTTCAATTTATTCCTTCAAAGATTAGTTACACTCATGGAATAAAATGTCTCATTGCAATTGTATGTTTCAATTTATTTCTTCAAAGACTTGTTACACGCACGGAATAAAGTGTTTCATTGCAATTGTATGTTTCAATTTATTCCTTCAAAGACTTGTTACATGCATGGAATAAAGTGTTTCATTGCAATTGTATGTTTTAATTTATTCCTACAAAAATTAGTTACACTCATGGAATAAAATGTCTCAATGCAATTGTATGTTTCAATTTATTCCTTCAAAGACTTGTTACACGCATGGAATAAAATGTCTCATTGCAATTGTATGTTTCAATTTATTCCTTCAAAGACTTGTTACACGCATGGAATAAAGTGTCTCATTGCAATTGTATGTTTTAATTTATTCCTACAAAGATTAGTTACACTCATGGAATAAAATGTCTCAATGCAATTGTATGTTTCAATTTATTCCTTCAAAGATTTGTTACACTCATGGAATAAAGTGTTTCATTGCAATCGTATGTTTCAATTTATTCCTTCAAAGACTTGTTACACGCATGGAATAAAATGTTTCATTGCAATTGTATGTTTTAATTTATTCCTTCAAAGATTTGTTACACGCATGGAATAAAGTGTCTCATTGCAATTGTATGTTTTAATTTATTCCTTCAAAGATTTGTTACACGCATGGAATAAAATGTTTCATTGCAATTGTATGTTTCAATTTATTCCTTCAAAGATTTGTTACACGCATGGAATAAAATGTTTCATTGCAATTGTATGTTTTAATTTATTCCTACAAAGATTAGTTACACTCATGGAATAAAATGTCTCAATGCAATTGTATGTTTCAATTTATTCCTTCAAAGATTTGTTACACTCATGGAATAAAGTGTTTCATTGCAATCGTATGTTTCAATTTATTCCTTCAAAGACTTGTTACACGCATGGAATAAAATGTTTCATTGCAATTGTATGTTTTAATTTATTCCTTCAAAGATTTGTTACACTCATGGAATAAAGTGTCTCATTGCAATCGTATGTTTTAATTTATTCCTTCAAAGACTTGTTACACTCATGGAATAAAATGTTTCATTGCAATTGTATGTTTTAATTTATTCCTTCAAAGATTTGTTACACTCATGGAATAAAGTGTCTCATTGCAATCGTATGTTTTAATTTATTCCTTCAAAGACTTGTTACACGCATGGAATAAAGTGTTTCATTGCAATTGTATGTTTTAATTTATTCCTTCAAAGATTTGTTACATGTATGGAATAAAACGTCTCATTGCAATTGTATGTTTCAATTTATTCCTTCAAAGATTTGTTACACTCATGGAATAAAGTGTTTCATTGCAATTGTATGTTTCAATTTATTCCCTCAAAGACTTACACGCATGGAATAAAGTGTTTCATTGCAATTGTATGTTTTAATTTATTCCTTCAAAGACTTGTTACACGCATGGAATAAAGTGTCTCATTTCAAGGACTTGTTACACACATGGAATAAAGTGTTTCATTGTAATTGTATGTTTCAATATATTCCTTCAAATATTTGTTACACTCATGGAATAAAGTGTTTCATTGTAATCATATGTTTCAATTTATTTCGTCAAAGACTTGTTACACGCATGGAATAAAGTGTTTCATTGCAATTGTATGTTTTAATTTATTCCTTCAAAGATTTGTTACACACATGGAAAAAAGTGTTTCATTGCAATTGTATGTTTCAATTTATTCCTTCAAAGACTTGTTACACACATGGAATAAAGTGTTTCATTGCAATTGTATGTTTCAATTTATTCCTTCCAAAAATTGTTACACTCATGGAATAAAGTGTTTCATTGTAATCATATTTTTCAATTTATTTCGTCAAAGACTTGTTACACGCATGGAATAAAATGTCTCATTGTAATTGTATGTTTCAATTTATTCCTTCAAAGACTTGTTACACGCATGGAATAAAGTGTCTCATTGCAATTGTATGTTTTAATTTATTCCTTCAAAGACTTGTTACACGCATGGAATAAAGTGTTTCGTTGCAATTGTATGTTTCAATTTATTCCTTCAAAGATTAGTTACACTCATGGAATAAAATGTCTCATTGCAATTGTATGTTTCAATTTATTTCGTCAAAGACTTGTTACACGCATGGAATAAAATGTCTCATTGTAATTGTATGTTTCAATTTATTCCTTCAAAGACTTGTTACACGCATGGAATAAAGTGTCTCATTGCAATTGTATGTTTTAATTTATTCCTTCAAAGACTTGTTACACGCATGGAATAAAGTGTTTCGTTGCAATTGTATGTTTCAATTTATTCCTTCAAAGATTAGTTACACTCATGGAATAAAATGTCTCATTGCAATTGTATGTTTCAATTTATTTCTTCAAAGACTTGTTACACGCACGGAATAAAGTGTTTCATTGCAATTGTATGTTTCAATTTATTCCTTCAAAGACTTGTTACATGCATGGAATAAAGTGTCTCATTGCAATTGTATGTTTCAATTTATTCCTTCAAAGACTTGTTACACGCATGGAATAAAGTGTCTCATTGCAATTGTATGTTTTAATTTATTCCTTCAAAGACTTGTTACACGCATGGAATAAAGTGTTTCGTTGCAATTGTATGTTTCAATTTATTCCTTCAAAGATTAGTTACACTCATGGAATAAAATGTCTCATTGCAATTGTATGTTTCAATTTATTTCTTCAAAGACTTGTTACACGCACGGAATAAAGTGTTTCATTGCAATTGTATGTTTCAATTTATTCCTTCAAAGACTTGTTACATGCATGGAATAAAGTGTTTCATTGCAATTGTATGTTTTAATTTATTCCTACAAAAATTAGTTACACTCATGGAATAAAATGTCTCAATGCAATTGTATGTTTCAATTTATTCCTTCAAAGACTTGTTACACGCATGGAATAAAATGTCTCATTGCAATTGTATGTTTCAATTTATTCCTTCAAAGACTTGTTACACGCATGGAATAAAGTGTCTCATTGCAATTGTATGTTTTAATTTATTCCTACAAAGATTAGTTACACTCATGGAATAAAATGTCTCAATGCAATTGTATGTTTCAATTTATTCCTTCAAAGATTTGTTACACTCATGGAATAAAGTGTTTCATTGCAATCGTATGTTTCAATTTATTCCTTCAAAGACTTGTTACACGCATGGAATAAAATGTTTCATTGCAATTGTATGTTTTAATTTATTCCTTCAAAGATTTGTTACACGCATGGAATAAAGTGTCTCATTGCAATTGTATGTTTTAATTTATTCCTTCAAAGATTTGTTACACGCATGGAATAAAATGTTTCATTGCAATTGTATGTTTCAATTTATTCCTTCAAAGATTTGTTACACGCATGGAATAAAATGTTTCATTGCAATTGTATGTTTCAATTTATTCCTTCAAAGACTTGTTACACTCATGGAATAAAGTGTCTCATTGCAATCGTATGTTTTAATTTATTCCTTCAAAGACTTGTTACACGCATGGAATAAAATGTTTCATTGCAATTGTATGTTTCAATTTATTCCTTCAAAGATTTGTTACACTCATGGAATAAAATGTCTCAATGCAATTGTATGTTTCAATTTATTCCTTCAAAGACTTGTTACACTCATGGAATAAAGTGTTTCATTGCAATTGTATGTTTTAATTTATTCCTTCAAAGACTTGTTACACTCATGGAATAAAATGTCTCATATTGCAATTACCCTTAGACAGCGGAAATTAAAAACACAGCCAAAGACAGAAGTAGGTTAAATAGCTCTGAGGCTCCATACCAATTATATTTTATTACACAACTACATTTACATAAGTTGAATAGTTGATACACAATTTAGCAGGGGCATTGATCCGCCCTTATAATACATTGATAAATATTTTAAATTGAACAAACCGTTAGCCAAAATGCCAACTGGTGTTTGGCCGTACAAAAGTACAAAAAGGGATAATAATACAAATGTATCAAACCATATTTGGAGAGGTCCTAGTGCTAATGGGACATGAAACTTAGAGAACAGCTCAAAAGAATTCCAATGATTTTTAAAGATGGTTATAACCTTTAAACTTGGCCTAATTTATCAATGCTTTCTTTCAATGTTATTCAATTTGTAAATCAGCCATTTGAATTATAAAATGATCAAATCTGGAGGGAAGGAGTAAGTGACCAACAACTCTACCACCGATAACAGCTTAACAAGTGATAGTTTTAGAAAATTGATTTTTGAACGGTAATTAACTAGTTGACAACTATAAATGAGTTGGCCTAATTAATAGAATACCAATTATATAATGAAGCAGTAATACATTTCTTTTGACTTATTTTGACTTAATAATAAAGTGAATAACTTTTTTACCATTTATAAGTATTTCTTATATTAAAGAGAATAATTAGGATTTAAATCCTTGACTTTTAAAAATTTCTCCTTAAAATTACAATACCGTAGATTATCAGCATTTAGCACCTTTTTATCTCTGATATACAGGGCGCCATCTCGCGATCAAACCGGCTTTTAAAACATTATTCTTAAAGGCATTTCCGAATCTCAAATGTTTGCTCCGGGCAAAAGTCACATGACTCGCTACATACCCGAGTCTCCGCGTATACATCATATACACCCCCATGATGCAATGTTGATAGCTCGCGTACCGAAAGATTGGCTACAAACAGCAAAATGTACGAACAAAATTCATGTCTAGAAATGTTTCGAAAAGTCATTCTATTCATTTGAATGAAACCACAGTTATAGTCTGAAACAACATTAAATCATTTTTTGGGCGAGAACCCTATACAAAAATAGAAATATAAAGCATTTTAACTTCCTATTTATAGGACAGTGTTCAACTGTCATTTGAATTTATGTCTGTCCTATTATTGTCATTTATAGTGCTCCGTTAGCGCAATCGGTAGAGCTTTAGACTTATAATAATCTGAAGACCGTGGGTTCGAATCCCACAGAGAATGTTTTGTTTTTCCCGTTTACTATTATATTTAGTAAATGTAAAGATTATTTTAATATCGTTCAATCATAATATTATTTTGATCTCAGATACTTTTCATTTGTACTATTACTTCATGGGGGTGCATGTATAATAGGTCTAATACATGCTTAGCGTTGGGTTTATTGAATTATTGCAATACCCCGCCCATTGTTACACCATGGTTATTCACGCAATAATCTGTATGACCAATTGTTATTGAAAGAAGCCAATCGTCGTTGAATCGATTCTTATTTCCCATCTGATCTGTTTGTAGCTACATTAGCTGTTCGTTTGAGACGTGGACTAATTTTGTTTATATTAATTGAATTGTGCGGTACGTTGCTTTCTCGGTTGCTTAGGCGAATATCAATTAAATTGGCAAGATTTAAGACTTTGAGGGGGAAATTAAATGTGAATTTGACGGACATCCAAAGCTACGATTAGAAATTGGATTCCAACAAAAATTATAACATAATGGTTGTTATCTTGCTTGCTTAATTCGAGTTGTGTTCTCGATCTATAATGGCTCTCCACACTTTCCTGTCCTGCATTGCTGTCTTTAAGTCACCGACATCCAAACCAGTGTCCTGTTTAAGCACATCGATGTAAGTTAGGGCAGGTCTTCCAGGTTTCCTTCTCCCATGCTTTGGTATCCAGTGAACCAGCTTTGACACACATTCTTGACTCCTAAAGCAGTGGCCTGAGAATCTTGTCCTTCTCTCCCTGATCTTTTGAGTGATTTTGGGGAGATCTCCATACAGCTCTGTGTTAGTTGTATGTTGCTTCCAGTGAATGTTGAGGACAGCCCTCAGCATACGAGTATAACAGCCGTCAAGTTGCTTTGCTAGCTTAGGGGTGGTGGTCCATGCCTCACAGCCATATAGTAACACAGATTCAACAGTTGCTGCGAACAGGCGAAGTTTGAATTTTCTTGGAAGGGTGGATTTCCAGATCTTGTTCAGCTTCCCACAGGCTCTCCAAGCTGCTGCCTTGCGTTGCTTGATATCCGTTTCAGTGCTTGACATCCAGGCACCTAGGTATTTGAAATCGTTTACTTCATCTAGTTTGGTTCCATCATTTGTTCTGATTTCCAAAGCACTTGTTTGGTTGTATGCCATGAACTTTGTCTTCTTTGCATTCATAGACAAGCCAACTTTAGTCACTGATGTCTCGACCCTCTGAAGCAGATCTTGTGCCTGGTGTAGTTCTACAGACAGCAGGGCAATATCGTCTGCAAAGTCAAAGTCTGTCACTGCTACAGGTCCAATCCTTCTGCTTCTTCACTTTTCAAGGTGGAATCCAAGCTCTTCTTCCTTTCGTGTTATAGCCATTCTCAGGGCGAAGTCTAGTACCATAACAAACAGATATGGGGCAAGGGTGTCACCCTGAAGTACACCAGCTAAGATTTCGAACAGATCTGTTTCACTTTAGCCATGGTTCCCTCGTACATGTCTCCAACAGCATCGACGATCTGTACTGGTATGCCATAAGCGTGCAGAATTCTTAGCATTTTGCCACGATGGATGGTATCAAAGGCTTTCCTGAAGTCTATGTATGTTATTATTGCTTGTAGCTTTCACCCCTTCAATCAGCCTTCTCAGTGCCAGTATATGCCCTATAGTAGTTCTTCCTACCCTGAAGCCATTTTGGTTAGTTCTTAGATGTTTATCCAGCTCAGGACGAATTCTATTTAGGATCATCCGGTTATAGGTTTTCGCTACGATAGAGCTAAGACTTATGCCACGATAGTTGCCGCCCAGGCTGAGGTCTCCTGACTTTGGAATGGGTACAATATTGAGGATGGACCATTGGCTCGGCTTCTCTCTATTTGTAATTGCATCATTGCAGAAACCCAGCACATCATCTAGATCACATCTTTTCAATACTTCTGGCGGTATATTGTCCTCTCCACAGGTCTTCCCTTCTACCAGTGACTTCTTAGCCTTGTCATATTCATCTTGGTCAAAAGGCCCTGTTCTGATATCAAGATCTACAAAGATTTGTGTTATTTCTTCATCCTCTTCACATATATCAGGTGGCTTTCCCAGTAGGTTCTGAAAGTGGTTGAACCAATTGGTGACCCTTTCCTTTTGAGTGTCTCCTTTCAGCTGACCTTTAGTTGATGCCTTTCTGCCTGTGATTTCATTGATTAGTTTCCAACTTAAGCCATGCTTGGAGTTGATATGTGCAGTCTCTACTTCCTGAATCTTGCCATTCAAATGCTCTGACATAACTAGGTTGTAGGTGTCCTCTATAGTTTCTTTTTGGCAGACTTGTGACCCTCTCTTCTATCATCAGTGGTGTTGTTCTGGTACTTATCATATGCATCCCTGATGTTATCCCTTGCCTTTATGACCCTAGTATCACTTGAGAAGCTTGTCTTATGGGCTCTTTTCTTAACTGGTACAACCATTTCTGCTGCTTCCTTGTTGGCCTTTATGAATCGCTCATACTTCTCAGATGCAGATTCCTCCTCATTTTCCAATACTTCAAACCTGTTGCGTACTTCAACTGAGTATCGTTCCTGCAGGCTTGTGTCGGTGCTTATTGCTTTCCAGTCATACTTTTCCTGTCTAGGAATTGCTTTACTTATCCTCAGGCTTAGCTTGATTCGAGCCGATACAATTTTGTGATCTGAGCCGACACTAGCAAAGGTGTTATATGCTTCAGCATTCATTAGACTGTTCTGCCATTTCCTTCTAACAAGTATGTAGTCTGGTATTTGCTCCCAACAGGACTTATGGATGTTATCAATATTGGTTTAAGGGGGCTGTGCACCTTCAGGTACAGCCTCCGTAAAACTGCCGTAACTTCTTTATTATTCATTAAATCTATATAAAACTATACATTTTCTTGCAGAAAAGGGTTCAATGAATCCAACCATGATCATGAAATTGACCATTTTGGGAGAAAATTATAAAAAACACGTTTTTTGACCCATTTTAGGTTTGGAAAAGATAACTCAAAATATATTTTCTTAAATTTTATCATACTAGTTTAATTATATTCCTCATGCGATTCCCTAGGAATCGTTTTTTTTTTTAAATTTTTACTTTATTATTTTTTGAATTATCGAACAAAAAGTGCCAAAAAATATGATTTTTTACCAAAAAACGTGATTTTCACGATTTTGGAGGTTAAAAAACAAGGTTTTTTGGCACTTTTTGGTCTGTAATTAAAAAAATAATAAAGTAAAAATTAAAAAAAAAAAACGATTCCTAGGGAATTGCATGAGGAATATAATAAAACTAGTATGACAAAATTTGACAAAATATATTTTGAGTTATCTTTTCCAAACCTAAAATGGGTCAAAAAACGTGTTTTTTATAATTTTCTCCAAAATGGTTAATTTCATGATGATAGTTGGATTCATTGAACCCTTTCCTGCAAAAAAATGTATACTTTTATCTAGATTAAATAAATAATGAAGAAGTTACGGCAGTTTTACGGAGGCTGTACGAAGGTGCACATCCCCCTTAATATACCATTTGGTTGTACAATTGCATATGGTGGAATGTCCAGATCCGATTTATTTATCTGATCTTACAAGTATGATCAAGTCAGTATGATAAGGCATAGCACATAGCTTTTAGCCAAAAGGCGCTGAGACAAAGTATTTAATTTTGTTGGCCTTATTTTATTTATTTTTCTCCAAACGACGATAGTCGATAGGTCGTTAGTCTTTTCATGGTTTTTCTTTCTCTTACCAATGGTTAAGTCATTAAGTGAAACTGTTAACACACAGTAGCATACATGATTTTTACATTTTAAAAGACTTTGCGAGATAGTAAAGACCAGGTGTAGCAATTGACAACGTCGTTATAACATGTAACGTCTATTATAGTCTGGGTCGTTAATCTGCTGGAATAAAATATTTCATTCTCTATCTTTCTAAAGTCACCAAATCATATTATCGTCTGAGTTGATAGACAACACAAATCATTGAATATGAAAACATGGTAGTTTTTTTGGGGGTTTTTTTTGTTAAAAATGTTACGGTGTGCAACATACAAATAATGTTATACCAAAATACACTTTAAAGCTAGCATGTTAACACAAAATTGTATAAAGACAACAAACCAATGTGACGTGTTCACAAGAGGCAATAAAACAAAATACAGACAAGACTAAATTAAAAAAATTAATAAAAAATTTAAAAAAAGTCATTCAATTTTCAATGTGGTCAAAACTATTGTACCTTGTTCATGATTGACTAGTTATCTATTTTTGGGAATCGTATCCCGTGTTTCATATCATGACTTGGTCAGTCAGACAGACTTTTGATTCCTTTTATGAAACGGGACCCAGTGTTAGTGTTGCCAATCATTTTTAGATTTGATAATGGTATGTGGATAGTAGAGATTCCTACTCGCCATCATCACGTTGCTCTCTTTTTAATCCATTTCACTCCCTTGCTCCACCGTTTACACGTTCTTCAGGTTTATTTATTACCTAGTATAGCTTCCTCCTCCTATTACGTGACTGATTCTAGTATATAGTTGGAACAATAATCAATAAAGTTCATACCGAGAAAAAAAATTGTACTACTTCTGTATAGATTACGCATAACGCACGGATACGGCCGCGTCTGATGAATATATTTTCATTTTTTTTATCACAATTATAATTACATTTAACCGATGATTTTGATTTTTCAAATAATTGTTCAATGTTCGTCCCTTTGTACACTTTCCACTCCCCTTCCTTTCATTTCGCAATACATGTGTATTTTGGAACGGTTGGGACAATATCAATAAAGTTCATACCGAAAGAAATATCGTACTACCTCGTATAGATCACTCTGGGACACCAGGTATACAGGGGCGTCAATTCCCTTTTGAAATTGTCGTCAGTCAAATTCTCTCCATCGGTTTAAATCAGGACTCAAAACATTCTTATTCAATTCTGCTTATGACTGCTAATATCAACTGTTTTGATTTTTACACATTTTGTTTGCCATGCTATTGTTATTGATTTTTCATATTCAATTTGTAATTTAAATTGTTTTTAGTTATATTTTTGAGCACGGAACAATTTTTGTGTTTGGATTTTGTTCAGCGCAAGTTTGTTACAGATCATGGGTTTTTTTCTTCTTCTCTCTGTGATTTCCACTGTACTGTATTGTTTTTCTTGTTTGTTCATTGCGCCTTGGATTAGAACTTGTTTCTAGATAAATGGCGCATTATAAATGCTTATTTATTATTATTAAGGGTCCATATCCAAACTCTCAGTGCTTTTAAAGCATTTTTCTAGCGATTTAAAAGCGCTTTTCCAACGGTATTTCGTTCTATTGTTAAAAGCATCGGAAAAAGATCGGTGATTAACTAGAAACCTCTCTACTTATCTGGCGTTAATAATATAACTATTGTAGTACTCTCGATGGCTGCATTAGTGAAGCAGACAGATCAAAGGCGCAAGGAAGGTTGTGTTATATTCTTTAAGAAATACTATATTATAGTATTTCTTAAAAAATATAACACAACCTTCCTTGCTTCAAAAATATATAAATAAATTATCAAAATTATGCACTGCCAGTATCAAAAAATATATACATATATATTTCGCCTTTTCGCCTGACGATTGGACAAAATGACCGTATGGGATTGTCCATGAAACTCAGAGTAGCGATAATATTCCGGAAGGTCTATACCTCTGAATTTTTATACGCTCTACCGTTTACGGTATTGAGCACTCTATTCAAATGTCGTACAGTGCAACTTACCATAAATGCCCGTTTCACCAAATTCACTTAAATGACAATAACAACGCCAATTTTCCTCCAATAAAGTCAAGTTTGGTGACACATATTAAAGAAGTCTTAACGTAAATATTTATTAGAGCGATTTTATAAAATGACATCATTTGCGTATTATTTGCATATTTAATTAGCATCAAGTCCAAAACACATTTGACTTTTTATCTAGAGATGTGTGTACGCTGGTAGACTGGAAATCAGATATGTTGTGCATATACCTAATTCTGATATTTTTGTATGAGCAAAATAAAAAAAATCTTTGTATTTTTTTCTTTATTTGATTAATTTGCATATCTAAGAACCAATATTTAAGACTTAATTTAAAGATAACCATAACTTTAATATTGGCGTGTGACCTATCAAATTAGAGCTAAAGACCTGAACAACAAAATGGTATGAGCACTTTTTGTGATTTTGTTTTCAGTTTTTTATTATAAGTATTTAAGCAGTGTGTATACATTTTGTGCACACTCTTAGCTTTAGTGTATGCAAACAAATGATTCACCAGTCAGGGAACATGCATTTGAATTTACCGCGTTAGCAGTACATCAACATCAAATATGTGCAGTGAAGCATGGTTATACACAGGAGGGCTGTGTGTGGATTTCTATACCAGTCCCCTATACTATGCTTGTTTACATCCAATATACATGTAGGTCTATATGCATGACACAATGAAATAAAGGGCAGTTATGGTAAGTTGCACTGTAGTCTAACCAGAAATGGTTGTCACTAATAATTATATATATATATATATATATTTCTTTAAACAAATTTTAAAGGAATGGACCATATACACCCGGATTAGTGATGAAGGGAAGTTAGAGCAATAACAAACCGGATAATAAAACAGAATTAAATGGTAACAATAGCAACTGAGACAATTGATTCAAGCTCGCGGGCACCCGGAAATGAAATGTGAATGGTCAACCGGTAACCAAGGACGCCCACAACTAAATTACAATGACAATTGACAATTACCATTCCATTGGTTAAAAGAGTTCGATCTTTATTGAGCACAAACTTTATTGTACAGGGTGTCTCAAAAAAAACCGTGCACATGTTCACCCAGCTTTTTAACCGTGAACTTATAGAATTTTGTGTAACAATTGTATTCATATTGATAGCTATAACGGTTAGCTTTCATATTCCGTTTATTTCATCTGATTTGGTTTTGTCAATCTTGAGATATGACCAATTAACTAAAGCTACCTAAAGTCGACGTTGTGCCACTTTACAGTTTGCAATGAATAGAAAGGGTTACTCCGGAGAGGGGGGTTGTTACCACCGGGGTTACCCCCCTCTAAAAAAATCCAATCCGAAATGCAGAGTATGCTTATTTGGGTACCATGTTATAGCTAGAGGTTCCCTCTATCCATACATACTGAAACAAGTACAAACATCCCACGCATGACGTCACAATGACGTCACCAAACATGGCCGACCTCAAAATCCCGCCGTTTTCGCTGGACAGTGAAATATCATAGAAATCTTCGCCAAAAAAGTTCTAAATATCGGAATTTCACCCGGTTTTTTGCTTATAAGTGATGGAAATGGTGTTTCTAACATAGGCCCATGCTAAAATATTTCAGGAACACACAATAAAAATATTTTTTCAAAATGGCGATTTAAAAAAATGTGTAAGGTGGCAACCACCCCCCTACTGTCGGACTTTGACGGCTTACCCTACCCCCGGGTAAGGTGGCACCCTCAATTTGTTTTCGTCAAAATGAGCGCAGGGAATGTAAAAGCGATCACCTAGACGCCCTAGGTCACTGTTTTTTGCGTTCAAGCGCAATCGGCGATCACCCTCCCTTAAGAGGACGAGGGTTTTAATGCTTATCTTAAGCATTCTTTCCGTAAAAGTGGCACAACTTCGATTTTAGGTAGCTTTAGTTAATTGATCATATTTCAGGATTGACAGAACCAAATTAGATGAAATAAACGGCTTATGAAAGCTAAGTGTTTGGTCTATCAATATGTATACAATTGTTACACCAAATTCTAGAAGTTCATGGTCAATAAGTTGGGTAAACACGTGCACGGTTTTTTTTGAGACACCCTGTACATCGTATGTTTCAATTTATTCCCTCAAAGATTTACATGCATGGAATAAAATGTCTCGTTGCAATACTGAGCCTTTTCGCCATTACAACCGCGAATCCTCAGAAGTTTTACCGTCGGAAATAAATTGGAGATAAACAAGACAAACTCGACCGTAGACGGCCATGTGATGAACTGCGACTCTTTGGGAATCCCTTGTGATTTTTTTTGTGTCATCAGTAATCATTTCATTTATTTTCAGCCGCATAATTATCAATACTCTAAGGTGCAAATTTCATGAAAAATTAAGAGGTGAAACAGTAATCAAAACCGCAAGTACAAGTGCATTTTTATGATAAGTACAAAGTTCGCCAGATTGGGAAAGCACAGGCGACCTCGGCATGTGTATCTCCAATCAATTTCTGCGCAATTCATGCGCAGTTGCAATTTTTTTGGAATTGCGAAATGGCTTATTGTATGTTTCAATTTATTCCTTCAAAGATTTGTTACATGCATGGAATAAACCGTATCGTTGCAATTGTATGCTTCAATTTATTACTTCAAAAACTTGTTACATGCATGAAATATGTCTCATTGCAATCGTATGCCTTCAAAAAAATTAAAACTCTTTTTGATTGTTGTTGTTGTTGTTGAGTTTTGTTGAGTTTTGTGTGGGGGTGTGTGGGATATATGTGTGTAAAACATTTTTAGTTGGGATATTTTGAAATGAACGGGTCAGTCTATACAATATTACAGCTCGTGACCTTCGGTCACTCGTGCAATATCTGTCATATAATGAAATGTTGCGTTGAACCGATACGCTTCGTTCACAAAAGCGCAGTAATTAACATGGGTATTGGTGTATTGGTCAAGGATCGAATTAAGCATACATGGACCAGGAGCTACTTTGTAACTGTGTTGACACAAGCAGCTCCAAGTCCTTTATTTTGCAGTACAAAATTTTAAAAACACCAGGAGCTAAAACTTAGCAAACAGGGGTAAAAAAACCTCCCAGCTCCTATTATAGCGACAACTACATAATGCTAGCTGATGGGATGCATCAAAACAGTTTAATAAAAGAAACAACGGTGAAAGCTATGTTGCTAATAATGTTAAATATAATCTTTACAGATCAGTGACCGCACTATACTGTGCATTAGACTTATTGTAGTCTGTAGTAGACAAGGGGCAGTCTCTACGTTATTTGCATTGGTCAAGGGGCAGTCCTTTGGAGGTTCTATTAGAATCAAATTTATTTAGTAGGCCAGTGGCAACCTACGTGTAGAGCTCTTATCAGAGCCACCATCTCTGTTCAGTGGAAGCGGCAATCCAACTGAACGGCTCTTTTCAGAGCCACCAATTCTTTCGCAAGTGGGAAAGGGCACCTACTCTCAAATCATCGGGCAATGGGCAGCCCAAAAGATGATAACAAGATAAATGGCAATCTCTATGTTTTGTTTAATATTATAATAATTTGGTCCTGAACAATTCAGAGCTAATCCTGACGAAAGCTTGACAGATTAAAACTTATCCGGCGGCGAACCCGTTACAATTTTAACTTAGGCCTACAAAAAAAAAAAAAAAGTTTGATTGGCGTAACATAGAAACAAAAATTTGGTAGGTAGGTCTAGTAGGCCTAGTTAATTTACTATTTCTGTCGCATACATTTATCTGTTCTATTGTCTTCTTAACATCACTCATGCATATGCATGATGTGTTGTCTATTGATTTATTGTACATGTTTTGTTAGTTTGCCTAGCAACATGGATCTGTATTCTATAGTGAACTTGCTAGTTTGGTTAGTGTTAACTTGGGTGTCTAGTAGTCAACATCTATTACTGGCATTGTGCTATAATTACAGTGGTGGACTTGTCTAGTTCATTATCTTATTTATAGTTCTTAACACTTTTGTTTTTATATTTTGTCCCTGATGAAGGGTGGTATATCCACTTGAAACGTCGGTCTTTATTGTTACCATATATCTTTGTTCTTTTATTGCACAGCAATTTTCATTGCTTGTCCCAGTGCATTTCCGTGTGTTTTGGGTTTTTTGGTATTCATCTGTTTTATCGCGTTATTCTCCCTTGTTATTACCTGTTTCCCCACCCTGTTGGTATATCTTGCTTTTACTCTTAGCGGCATAACTTGTTTTGTTTCTATATAGAATTAGCTTTTGCCATTTATAGTTTTGAGTCAATAATACTTTTCATGTTTGGTATTTACACCGATTTTACAGTATAAAAAATACAGTATAAAAAATACAGTATACACAATTAATAAATGTATATCTCGAGTGGTTTGAAAAACCTAAAAAGCCCGTACGTTTACAATCAATGTTTACTATACCTAAAGTGCTCAACAACAAAAAGTCATACACTTTGTTTTTGTCCCAATAGAGTAACTTCCGATTATTTGTTGACCAAGCAGGCTAGATAGACATTTGGATGGATCTGTTAGGCACAATATGGTACCCAACTTGCCACCATGCAACAAAGACATGCCATGATTAGCACCATGTAATGACAATCCGTACTGTTTTCTATTCCTGGCCATTCGAGTGCTACACACAGCATTTTCGCGCCGCCTGCGTGCGTTGAAAATGCGAATTTGGAAACGTCACGGATTTTTATTAATTAAATGGTGTTAATAATGGTTTATCTTTGTTGTTTTGTGGCATGTTTGGTACCAAATTGTTCCGAAAAAATTCATCTAAAAGTCTATCTAAGGAAGACACTCTACAGGACATAAAGAAAGTGTATGACTTTCTTTTGTTGAGCACGTTATATTATCATTAGCCTATAAACAAGTTTCTACTAGCAGAACCTCCCACTAGCGAAACTCAATTAACCCGTGAGCACTACCTGCTTTCATATAGTGTCTCTGATTAGCTCATTACAGGATATAAACGTGGTATACCCCTGTGAGCAACCAATCAAAAAAGTGTTTTATATTTCTTTTCAACCATACCACCGCTCTCCAAGTTTGCTGTATCTCTGATTGGCTAAATGCATTGTATAACATTCTTTATAACCAATCAAAATTGTACTAAGATTCCGATATACAGTATATAGGCAGTAAATGCTCAGCCGGTTAGATCCACACGAGGATGGCGCAAAAAGATACAAGCCGAGTAAATAAAATTAAGAAATAATATATAGACTCGGACAAATTGGCGTGAATTAAATCTAACTCACCCCAGCTTGTCTGAATCAATTTTTATTCTAGTCCTCAGATCCATACACGCTTTTTACCTCATCAGCTTTGATGGTTAAAAATACTAGCAAACGGGTCATTAATTTCTCATCATAAAAAACCGAGTGAATTCTGTAATATTTTTATCATTACAGACTGACATACCAGCTATGGCAACCAGCAAACTACGTAACCTATATGAGGACAACGAGCATTACAACAAAGCGTTCCTTTTATACTGCAGTCTAGGCGATAGGAAAGGAACGATGGAACGTTGGTGTGAAACTTTATTCCACAGTGACATCATGCCTAAACTAAACGTGGATTTACCAGAGGGAGATGAACTTCGCACTCTGGGAATCGGCAGTGGATCGGGTAATATTTTTAAATCCTTTATCTTTGTATGTCGGAATAGTGGTTATCTGTGAAGCCGTGCGCCTATGTTATATTCAATTGAATCGGTGCATGACGTCTAATACAACAATTTTCGAAATTACCAAAACATTTCAATGTTCAAACGATTTTCCAAAATTGTGCGAGAACAAAATTCTCAAATTATAAAAGTATAGGACGTCCGGGCCCGTAAGTGGTTTTTTCCTTGGCTTTAAACGACGAAAAACAGAAATCCTGTTGTACCCGACGGGGACCGACCCATCTTTTTGGAAAGTGGTGAAAGGAATTTTCACATGCAAAATGAATACCGACCCAATTTTGTTTTACTCGTCGAAAAACGGCAAAATGTTTACCGATTGTTTCAATTTCAAGGAGAAAACAGCCCGCACCGACCGACCCGAGGTCCGTTTGCCCGCACAGCAGGGTGCTTATTCGTTGCTTTATCTACACACTAAATCAGTGGCGTGCGCAAAGGGGGGGCCGGGGGGGCCGCGCCCCCCCCCCCCCTCCCCCCCCCCCCCCCCCCCCCCCCCACTATTGAGTCAGTCGGGGGAAACTTAGGCCAGTCGGGGGAATTGAGAAGGAGGCTAGGTCAGTGGCATCATGGAATTATGATAGTCAAAAACATAGATGAAAAATTTTCGCCCATTGTTGAGATTTGGTTCAGTATAGCGCACTCTATAAAACCGTCCCCCGGAAGTTAAGCGTAAACTGTCAATCATTCGTTGTGAATGAATATTCAGCCATGACTATTCATGACCTCACGCGATGTGATCGTCGCGATCCAGCGTTTTTCCCAACTGATCTAATTACAATATTCATAAATGCAAATAACGCCACGCCCCTCCTCTGTCACTGTCAGACGAAGCCATCCACAATTTAAAATTCGTATTTTGTTCCACGTTCAAATAACCAATTCTGAATGTTTCGTGTCATATAAGAACTAAATTCTGCTATCATCAAAGCAAATAAGTTTTACTCTAAATCACAATCAGCTTTTTTTGACCATTGATGTACTATTTCTGTGCCACAAATCATGTTTTGAGCCGATAAAATCCACCACGTCTTAGGTCGTCTGGTTTGCTACGACCATGATAGTGCGCCCCCTCTAAAACCGTCCCCAGTCAATTTAAGCATATTAAACGGGGGACTTTGCCTTCGAGATACTTGTCCCATAGTTATATAATCTCTGTTGACACACGCTGTTGTGGACAATGATAGTGGACACAAAAAGTACTGAAGATAAAGATAAATTCATAGTTGAATGAAAACAATAAATCTGTGTTGTAAAAGGAACACATTATCTGCATTTTCTGAGTGTATGTTGCATTTTTGTACACGTGTGTAAAGCATAAACCTGATCATTCAAAACAATGCAAACCTGCATCTAATTGTCTATAGGGATGATTGTCACTTTTGAAACTGGACCTACGACCATTGAAATGACAAAAACTCCGCTCCTTAACATCGTATCTCAACAATCGAGGTGTCAAAATACGCAGAAGAAAATTATGTACTGGGTTATTTGCTTTGATTAATCCATACCCTTTCGAGCCGTTAATTATTGGATCATTTTTAAGTGTCTCGATACTTTTTGTGAAGTTTAGTTTCAGTCCTGAAAAAGGAAATATTTTCTTGTAACCTGTTATCAATGTAACGTTAAATAATGTTTACATTGAACAATGATTTCAGGTGAACTCGAGTGTCTCCTTCTAAAACAGCTTCTTCAAAAGTTCCCGCGCATAAGTAACCACGTGGTCGAACCATCGGTGGAGCTCGTCAGCAAATATAAAACCGACATCTGCGCATCCAGTGCACAACTTGAAGGCGTTGACTTCGTCTGGCATCTTCAGCTTCTTCAGAATTACAAAACTGAACGACAGGCAAAAGGTGACGAGAACACTAAATTCCATTTCATCAGCGCCATACATTCCTTATACTACGTGGATGATCTTGGGAAATGGCTGGATTACTTGCACAGTTTGCTCGTTGAGGGCGGTATTTTGATGATTATCTTGGCATCAGGTGAGTTGGATTTTGTTTCGTTTTGTTCTCCTTCAAATGGATGCATTATTCAAAGGAAAATATGATTTTGGTGGATTTGATCTTTGGTGATGTGATCCTATTTGATAATGCTCAGCTTATATCAATAGAGTATCAGTTTTGTTTCCTTCTAGGGGGCACCCCAATCAGTGGCGTACCGACCGGGGGGCAGGGGGGGGGGGCAAGTTGCCCCCCCCCCCCCCCCCCCCTGGCTCCAAATCCCGGGACGCTAAATTCGCAACACCGGGACGCTAAAAATGCGCATAAGGAAAAAAATATTGCCTAGGGCGAAAACACTGAGAATTTGGCATTATTTGTTGATTGTTGGGGCTTTTTGGGCTGCGACATTTTGTGACCGTGCGAAATTTTGTTACCGTGCGAAAATTAGTGACGTGCGAAATTTTTTGACCGTGCGAATTTTTTTGACCCTGAAAAGTGGGTTTGTGATGATGTATAATTTGCTGAATAGCTCAGTTTTCATTATGTCTACTACCAACACGTCTAAGAAGAACATTCATTCTCGAGCTCTTTTTTAACTTCAGATTTAACCAAATTTAATCGTAAGGAATCACTGCCAAACTAGTACAATATGACTCGTACGTATCTGGGACTTGTAAGGTAGACTTATACGAATGTCGCCAAAGTAATATCTTGCATCACCAAACGTACAAGAAACCTTTATATTGAAGTTTAGACCAATGTAAGTATCTCTATATTATTATAAATGTGCAGCAATGGAAATACCCCATGACTGTCTAACCGCAGTGACCTTACCCATGGTTGTCTAGGTAGGAACTACACCTTTGTTTTTTTACTTAAATATAATAAATGTCTAACCCTAACTTTTACAAAAGGAAATAAATCAGTTGAAAATTGGTCCTAGTGGGAATCGAACCATGCACCTCTCTGCATTTCAAATCATGTCTCTCCCCATAGACCAATGAGGGGTGAACTGACCGGGATATTTTTAATCATCGAGATTTTTAATCACCCTTATTATAAGGAGAACAGTGCTATTCATGAAACCAAGCATTATATTATGATAGGAAAATATTTATTAGATGTATAATGACCAGTTTAATTGAACACAGAACTATACTATTCCATAAAACGAATTTAAACTGCACATCCCCAACCTGTGATTATTTGAAATTCGCGCCCGGTTAGTGTACCGAAAGTGCTGAAGGGAAAGCCATACCCAATATTGTGACGCCATCGTTACTAAAACCGACTCATCAGCAACATGTCCCGCTGCAGGTAATCACGCAGGAATTCAATGCATACATCGAAAATGTCAATACATGAAACAGAGAGATGTGTAAATCTCGTAGCTGTTTCGTCATAGCTTTGATCAATATTGCGACGTCCATATACAAGTGATATTTTCTTCTTTCCAAAGCCGATTTTGTCTTTACAGGGGTACGTTTAAAAACGTTTGAAAAAGTGTACTTTAGGTCCCAGATACTGGTACACCAGTATTGTTCAACACTGGACCATAGAGGTTACCAGTATCGGTCGATACTGGTACGATTCTACTGTACGAACACCAAATTGTGTCCCACCGAGCGATACTGGGACATTTTTATGTTCTAGTATCGGGCAATACTTTATACCAGTATCGGACGATGCTGGGTGTTCCAGTATCAGACGATACTACAGTCCAAAATCTGGAATCTAAAGTACACTTTTTCCAAAACTTTAACCTACAGATGTGGTCTGTATAATAATAATGCTACAGTATCTGAGCGCGAAAATTGTTTGTTTGTTTGTTTGTTTTTATTCGGCATCATCAGCATAAATATAAACAAAATGATAGAAGAAGAAAAAAGTACAATTTACAAAGTATATACAATAAATAACATGACAACATAAATAACAAACATTTAACCACAATGCCATCCAGGATGGCAGACACTGACACCAAAACTGACATACCATCCATGGCACGGGCTTCCTTTTCAGCATTAACGGAATAAATCAATAAGAGTATTATGATCAGCACACACAATACTAATGAATAGAGCTGCTATGCACATGATCGTCTACCCTGGGTAGACAGTCATGTGGGTATTTCCACTACATGTACTCCTTATGAATATTATTTCCATTGGTTAAGTTCAATTATCATCGGTGCTTGTACGTATGGAGCATGAAAAACATTCCTTTGGTGACTATCGTACAAGTCTTACGTACAAGTCACTTATACGTTGGAGTCAAGTGGACTTGTTTTGCAGTTCGACCTATATAAATATCCCATTATTATAACGTACATTGAACTTTCATTCAGAATCTCTATTACACTATAAAATAATAGTATGTGTATCTCTTACAGACTCGAGTGGGCTTGGAAACATTATGAAAGAATTCCCCAAACTTGGCTCCAAACAGAATTTCGACTTCTCCGATGTTGACATCAGTCATGTACGAGGCCATTTCGACAAAGCGGGAATCGCACACCAGACTTCACCTATACCTATACGCTACGATATCACGCCGTGCTTTGCCAATGATTCGTCTACTGAAGGAGATCTGTTGATGGACTTTCTTACACATTCCATTGGGTTTCAGGAAAATAGTGATGATGAACTTCGAAGTAAATTTTTGAAGTTTTTAGAGAGCGACAAATGTACGGAGACGCGTAAAGGATGTGTGTATTTCAAGGGTGATTGGGGTGTTACTATCGTGTTCAAGGGCAATGAAATCAGTAAAAACAGGGCAGCATAAAACTATTTAGTAATATGTTTTCGCAGCGATAGGGACATGATTCGTTCCTGACAATCGTCATATTGTTCTTCCTCGATCATAGATAACATAATGGGGGTGTAACAGAGTTTCATGTTAAACTTAAGCATAATTAACTATTTGAGATACATAGTTAAATTGAATTTGTGATCAAGTATATAGAGTATTAACTATAAATTGTAAATAACTGGTCCGTTTCAGTACAAGAAATGTTATGGTATACAGGTATATTCCCCTGACAATGCCTGAGAAGGTCGGAGATGATTAGGCATGAAGAGATGTGTTGGAGGCTGCGCCCTCAATTATGATAAAAACTGGGATTTGTATATGTTTACAATTGTATTACATGTATGAACTTACACCTATAAGCAGACGACGCGACGCTGGTCACGATTTGCCTAAATTTGCAATTCGTATTGGTTTAACACGTAATCGCGAATACCCATCGAAAAATTCTAAATATCACATTCCTAGGTATCCCTAAATTAAATTATCCCAAAACCAATGGAGTTGGATAACCAACTCCAACCAACTCCACTCTAAGAGTCCTTTCTTTCATTTTTGCAAGTTAAATAACAGTTCTTGAACATGGCGGGTAATTTTAAATTAGTCACGTGTTTAGCTCGAAATTTCATGTTATACACACCTCAATTTTGATTCGAAATGGTAGAAAAGGGATAGTCATAAGCAATAATATATAATACTTGACGATATTCTTTCTGGCCTTGTATTTTAGTTTTATGATTATTGGGGAAATAACGGCATTTAAATTTAAATAAGTATTAGGTATTTGTTAATTCATTGATATCTGCCTTGATGACCGAATGGCTTAAGGGCGTTGGCTTTATTCGCAAAAAATAATGTTACCGTAAGTTCGAATCTCACTAGGGTCACTTTTTCTTTTGTCTTTATTTTTGTAACAAATGACGTTGTTTAATCAGTTTAACATTGGAAATTTAATTTATACTATACAAATGCTTTTTTCCCTCTGAAATATGACATTTGAATTAATTGCATTTTAATATGAGAGAAATAAACGGCTTTTCAAGAAGCACGGCGCGGCGACGGCTGATCCAGACGGGTTGTTTTTCGTGTTGCCGGTGTGTTCTTACGATACCCACACGTGACCAGGAGTCTTGCCACAATGATTTTCGTGACCGGCATCGTCTGCCTATAAGGATTAAGAAAAATCAGCCCTCTTTAGTCGTTGTTCAACAAAACGTCGATTCAAAAATGCTGGTTGAGCCGTAATCAGCATTTTACGTCAAACAGTGTCCCCCTGCAGCACGCTTGATAAATAACGCGAACCATATATACATTGAGGGCGTTTTTAAGAAAAGGTTCAATAAATTATAGCGATGGTATTGTTTTAAATAGGGGCGAGGTGGCGCAGTAGGTTAGAGCGTCGTAACCACAGAATTATATTTATGAGATGACTACAGTCTCGAATACTGTGTTCGGTAGCATGAATCTGAACATGGCCATTTGTAGCCATTTTTAGGGGGTTTTGTCCGTATGTGTTGTGTTATCCCAGACCAGTTACTGCCTTTTATCGTGGCTTTTTATCGTACTTTTTGTGGTACAAGAATCTTGAAAAGTAAGGACGTTGGTTGAAGGAAATTTTGATAAGTTGTGTATTATATTGATACCTACTGCATGAGCATATTTTTTTGGTCTAATGTATTTTAAAATTAGGCGTTACTAAGGTGTTTTTGGGCCCGTATCGAAGGCACGTCTCTGTTTCACATTTTAGTCTCACGCTAGGCCATTAACAGCAGCCTTAACAGCAGCCTTGTGCTCTTGATTTTATCAGCTGGTTCCAGTTTTTACTATGATTTTTAACTATTAAAATAAACTACCGGGTTCCAAATTGTCGTTTTCGGACTGCCGTTAACACTTATCGATTTGTGATTTTCGCAATTGTGTGGATGTGCTAGGGTGTGGTGTATCGTGCGCACGAAGAAGTAGACCCGAAGTACATGGAATAAATATCGGGCTTATCGTTGATTTGTCTCGGAGATATTGTCTTTTTTTAAAATAATTTACCTATTTTTGTTGTTACCTCTACACTATTTTGATACTATAAAGTTATTACTTTCATTGTGATGGGAAAATGTTGCGGATGTATATGTAATCCAAGGGAAGCGGCCGGCTCGATGTTTATATCGATTGGTGTTTTTCGAGAATCGAAATTTGTTTAGGGGGCGCACCACCAAATATACGCTTCATGAAAATTGAGTGTTGACAGTCATGTTCACGGTGCTATTGTGGCGCTTTCTGCAAAACTTGAGATATAGTGTTTGATATCAAATTCAAGCATTTGTCTTCAATTTTTTGAATATTTTACCAAAATTTGGAAAACCCTGTTGAATATTTATGCGTGGGACACTCCGTAAATTATACGCGGCGCATTTTCAGACGTGTTTAGAGTCATTTTCATGGTCATATTTTGAAATATTCTGCAGTACTTGAGAGACACTGTTTGCTCTCAAAATACGGAAAATTATCTCAACTCTCTAAATCACCGGTCAAAACATGGTCCTATCCCTTGACTTTTCCCGCTACAGCGACAAATAGCGCCGCAACCCTATTTTCAATGATACACATCACTCATATTTGGGTATCGGCTGTCGTGAACATCCGCGTGCCTATTTTAGCTTAACGTTTTCAAAATAGTATGATTTGTTGGTTATATAATCTTAACTTATATCTCAATCATATTACCGAATATCGTGCAATTTCAAGCCTATCTTCTTATTAAAATCGTGACTTCAATGTTAGAACTTCATTAACCGAATTTCGTTATTACATAAATGCGGAGTGATTTGGTGGTGCGCCCCCTTAGAACCACCATAATTGTATATTTTGACAATTTCATCTCTTTCATATTGTTACCAACAAAATTCTAAACAATACACAACAAATTTCATCAAATTTCATGCCCTACTTTTAAAACTACATCCATTTAAAGATCAGTATGTTTACCCCAAAAATAGCAATAATTTAACAAGCAGGATGTTATCTTATTTACTAAACAAATCGAATTCATTTAAAAACATATGCATGCTTTGACATATCAAAATCGACATTAGGTCAATCATCAAACATATGTTGTCCGTTCATTTTTAAAACATAAAATGTTTTTCATAAATAAATTTGATCAAAACTTTGTAATGTTACCGTTGGGTACGCATAGTCTATCAAAAATAAAACTACACAATATATTACACTCCATAATGTGATACAATTTTTACTCAATTCATGTAGGCCCTATGGATGATGTGACACACACTGAGATAGAGATCATGCTAACTATTTCTGTCAATGTCACTCGTAAAAATAATGTTTTAACAGTGTTATTTATATAGTAAATAGGCCATAGACCTTACCTAATGATTAATAAACGAAATTTAGGTTCTAAATATAACTAAAGCGGGCATGCGTTGTGTCACCTACGCAACGCGCCTTTGCGTATACACACGCTGAGTTGATTGCGCGGTTAGACATACGCTTATGAGTGAGCGTTACGAGATTATTAATAAGTCGGCATAACTTAGAAAGTTTAACATATCGAAGTAATGTATGTAGACTACATTAGGGATATGTTACAATACACTGGTGGCAGCGGTGGGGGGGGGGGGGGGGAGGGGGTGTGGTGGACAACGGGAGACAGCCTGGCATGACTCCTTGGCCCCGTTGATATCGGTTGAATTGCTATAAACACAATACAGTAAGAGGATTAGGTTAGGGTTAGTGTTTATGGTTAGAGGTCCGAGCTAAGGTTAACATTAGGGTTAGGATCAGGGTTGGATAAGGTCATAGGGTTAGGATTAGAGGGTTATAGGGTTAGGGTTAGATGGGTTAGGGTTAGAGCTATGGGTTAGGGTTATGCGTTCGTGTTAGGGTTGGGGTTAGGGGGTTGGGGTTAGGGTTGGGGTTAGGATTAGGGGTTAGGGGTAGGGTAAAAGTTATGGGCTATGGGTTTATGCCAAGGGGTGTTTAGGAATGGGTAACTCATAATGAGTATATGCGCCAAGGGTTATGAGTTTAGGGTTTAAGTTGGGCCCATGTCGGATTTGTGACTAGCACTGTATGTCTAGTAATCGCGGCGATACACCCTCCCTTCCTGTCCAAACATTGGCGACTTTCAAGCAACCGCCTCATTGCTCCCCCCCCCCCCCCCCCCCACAACTGCTCCCCTGGCCCCACGCCACCCTACATATGGCTGTTCTTTCATTCACGAGGCCTATCTAATTGAACCATGCGAGTTTTCGCTTTCTTGTAGACATTTTGACTAGTCCTATAGATAGTTTATAAGCTACATATAGATAGTTTATAAGCTACATATAGTGCACCTACTAGTACTAGCTATCAAAGTTGTTTTTTTCTGAGCAAGGGATGCAGTGAAGGCTTTGTTTGATAGATTTTACGAATTTAAATTCAATATGCACACTGTTTCAGAGTATTTTACTTCGGCACACAGCCTCTTGTTAAGTAACGGATGAAAAAAGATCCCTAAAGCCCATAATTTAGTTGATAAAATATGAATTTCTATAAAACTGCGCTGCAAATGGCCTCTTATAAGGGGGCGCACCACCAAATATACGCTTCATGAAAATTGAGTGTTGACAGTCATGTTCACGGTGCTATTGTGGCGCTTTCTGCAAAACTTGAGATATAGTGTTTGATATCAAATTCAAGCATTTGTCTTCAATTTTTTGAATATTTTACCAAAATTTGGAAAACCCTGTTGAATATTTATGCGTGGGACACTCCGTAAATTATACGCGGCGCATTTTCAGACGTGTTTAGAGTCATTTTCATGGTCATATTTTGAAATATTCTGCAGTACTTGAGAGACACTGTTTGCTCTCAAAATACGGAAAATTATCTCAACTCTCTAAATCACCGGTCAAAACATGGTCCTATCCCTTGACTTTTCCCGCTACAGCGACAAATAGCGCCGCAACCCTATTTTCAATGATACACATCACTCATATTTGGGTATCGGCTGTCGTGAACATCCGCGTGCCTATTTTAGCTTAACGTTTTCAAAATAGTATGATTTGTTGGTTATATAATCTTAACTTATATCTCAATCATATTACCGAATATCGTGCAATTTCAAGCCTATCTTCTTATTAAAATCGTGACTTCAATGTTAGAACTTCATTAACCGAATTTCGTTATTACATAAATGCGGAGTGATTTGGTGGTGCGCCCCCTTAGAACCACCATAATTGTATATTTTGACAATTTCATCTCTTTCATATTGTTACCAACAAAATTCTAAACAATACACAACAAATTTCATCAAATTTCATGCCCTACTTTTAAAACTACATCCATTTAAAGATCAGTATGTTTACCCCAAAAATAGCAATAATTTAACAAGCAGGATGTTATCTTATTTACTAAACAAATCGAATTCATTTAAAAACATATGCATGCTTTGACATATCAAAATCGACATTAGGTCAATCATCAAACATATGTTGTCCGTTCATTTTTAAAACATAAAATGTTTTTCATAAATAAATTTGATCAAAACTTTGTAATGTTACCGTTGGGTACGCATAGTCTATCAAAAATAAAACTACACAATATATTACACTCCATAATGTGATACAATTTTTACTCAATTCATGTAGGCCCTATGGATGATGTGACACACACTGAGATAGAGATCATGCTAACTATTTCTGTCAATGTCACTCGTAAAAATAATGTTTTAACAGTGTTATTTATATAGTAAATAGGCCATAGACCTTACCTAATGATTAATAAACGAAATTTAGGTTCTAAATATAACTAAAGCGGGCATGCGTTGTGTCACCTACGCAACGCGCCTTTGCGTATACACACGCTGAGTTGATTGCGCGGTTAGACATACGCTTATGAGTGAGCGTTACGAGATTATTAATAAGTCGGCATAACTTAGAAAGTTTAACATATCGAAGTAATGTATGTAGACTACATTAGGGATATGTTACAATACACTGGTGGCAGCGGTGGGGGGGGGGGGGGGGAGGGGGTGTGGTGGACAACGGGAGACAGCCTGGCATGACTCCTTGGCCCCGTTGATATCGGTTGAATTGCTATAAACACAATACAGTAAGAGGATTAGGTTAGGGTTAGTGTTTATGGTTAGAGGTCCGAGCTAAGGTTAACATTAGGGTTAGGATCAGGGTTGGATAAGGTCATAGGGTTAGGATTAGAGGGTTATAGGGTTAGGGTTAGATGGGTTAGGGTTAGAGCTATGGGTTAGGGTTATGCGTTCGTGTTAGGGTTGGGGTTAGGGGGTTGGGGTTAGGGTTGGGGTTAGGATTAGGGGTTAGGGGTAGGGTAAAAGTTATGGGCTATGGGTTTATGCCAAGGGGTGTTTAGGAATGGGTAACTCATAATGAGTATATGCGCCAAGGGTTATGAGTTTAGGGTTTAAGTTGGGCCCATGTCGGATTTGTGACTAGCACTGTATGTCTAGTAATCGCGGCGATACACCCTCCCTTCCTGTCCAAACATTGGCGACTTTCAAGCAACCGCCTCATTGCTCCCCCCCCCCCCCCCCCACAACTGCTCCCCTGGCCCCACGCCACCCTACATATGGCTGTTCTTTCATTCACGAGGCCTATCTAATTGAACCATGCGAGTTTTCGCTTTCTTGTAGACATTTTGACTAGTCCTATAGATAGTTTATAAGCTACATATAGATAGTTTATAAGCTACATATAGTGCACCTACTAGTACTAGCTATCAAAGTTGTTTTTTTCTGAGCAAGGGATGCAGTGAAGGCTTTGTTTGATAGATTTTACGAATTTAAATTCAATATGCACACTGTTTCAGAGTATTTTACTTCGGCACACAGCCTCTTGTTAAGTAACGGATGAAAAAAGATCCCTAAAGCCCATAATTTAGTTGATAAAATATGAATTTCTATAAAACTGCGCTGCAAATGGCCTCTTATAAGGGGGCGCACCACCAAATATACGCTTCATGAAAATTGAGTGTTGACAGTCATGTTCACGGTGCTATTGTGGCGCTTTCTGCAAAACTTGAGATATAGTGTTTGATATCAAATTCAAGCATTTGTCTTCAATTTTTTGAATATTTTACCAAAATTTGGAAAACCCTGTTGAATATTTATGCGTGGGACACTCCGTAAATTATACGCGGCGCATTTTCAGACGTGTTTAGAGTCATTTTCATGGTCATATTTTGAAATATTCTGCAGTACTTGAGAGACACTGTTTGCTCTCAAAATACGGAAAATTATCTCAACTCTCTAAATCACCGGTCAAAACATGGTCCTATCCCTTGACTTTTCCCGCTACAGCGACAAATAGCGCCGCAACCCTATTTTCAATGATACACATCACTCATATTTGGGTATCGGCTGTCGTGAACATCCGCGTGCCTATTTTAGCTTAACGTTTTCAAAATAGTATGATTTGTTGGTTATATAATCTTAACTTATATCTCAATCATATTACCGAATATCGTGCAATTTCAAGCCTATCTTCTTATTAAAATCGTGACTTCAATGTTAGAACTTCATTAACCGAATTTCGTTATTACATAAATGCGGAGTGATTTGGTGGTGCGCCCCCTTTAGCTGACTTGAATGAGCATTTGACTGAGAGGAAACTGGCTGGATTTTACCGTTTTACGCGAATGAAAGAGCATTGTAACCGACCATCTGGAGATTTAGCTGTCTGTTGGGTGAGCACGAAGGTAAAATTAATTTAAGAACTTATTCTGTTATGAAATTAGTCTGTAGATGTATGTATTTACTATAATAATAATAGAATCAAGAATGCGTGTCGATATTTTGCCACATTTAGTTTTACATTTCGAGGCCTCATCTCGATGTTTTCAAAATGTTGATTTTCTGAAAGAAATTCGATTTCTTTCAGTAACACACACACCCCGCCTTATCTCCATAACACAACCCCTTTCAAAGTTATAGCCAGTATCACAAGGCTTCATCTCCACTCTCCCCAAGGCAAAGGCAATGTGTTTACAAATCTTCAATAAATCTCAAAATGGAGATCAGATGGGCTTTTTGTCATTGTTGTCGCGCCGCGTGCTGTACATGTATTCAGATTCGAATGGCTATGAGTATGACGCTATGTAGCCTAATTACCGTATAGGTTGGGGCGGACCTACGTCATGCCGGTGAAAACAATCCGATGCCGGTGAAAACAAAAACAAAAACAACTTGCGCAGATACCATTCAGATTGGCTATGAGTATGACGCTATGTAGCCTAATTACCGTATAGGTTGGGGCGGACCTACGAATCCGATGCCGGTGAAAACAAAAACAAAAACAACTTGCGCAGATCAATCAATTAATTAAGGCATCCGCACATTGCGCCTACTGCGATTCAAGTGCGTAACGCTCAGCGTTGAGTGCGTGCATGGAATGTTTTGCTTTTGAATCACTGGTTGCCAAGCAAATTTGCTATAGTAAAAATAACTCAAAGTTCCCGGCTATATCTTGCCTCACGTCCCGTACGGAATAAACCGTGTATAGCACCAACGTATTTTAATTGGTTTGAGCATGCGCACTTGAGTTACGGGACGTCTAGCAAGACATTGCCAAGTTCCCGTATGTCCGCGCCTTCGTATATGTATAAATTAAGTTTAGTTGAACGATGATTCCTACCTTTGTAGATGTGATCGGGTCATCTACCTTTAAATATAGGCCTAGGCGAAATCAATCATGCACTCAATTGGTCAATTGACTAGATAGATGTCTTACTCTTAGTAAATCATTTGAGTTCATTAATTTCCTATTAGGAACTGTTGGTGAAGTACAGTTTATCTGCGCATACCGACTTAACCGAAACAGAAACAGAAATGTGGCTTTACTAGGGATGTTCATATCATTGACTATAATAGAGGGCGACATTTTAAAAAAAAAGTTGACCAAAATATGTAGAAAACTCCACGTTCTCTTTTAAATCCAGCGGAAAAGTATGAAACAAGCTGGGTGTATTCACTGATGTCTAAATAACACCACACAAGCAACTGGACATCATGAAAGTAAACCCTTTTTTACCTAAAATGATTTAAAATGTGCATGACTTGCCCAGTTTTCAGCAATATGAGGCAAACTACTTTTGGTTATAACTTTTTTATTATTCAGCCTGCAGACAAGGTTGAACCATCATTTTTTATTGTAATTTTTTGTTGGCCTTGTATAGTGAAGCATGAACGATAGTAAAGCCACCATTGGGGCTAGGATAAGGCTATATTTAAAAAATCTTTGGTCTCAAAAGCTTCCGCGCATGATGGAATGAAATCAATACTATAATGAGTCGACATTGTGGCTTTAGTGTGTACGATAGTAAAGCCACCATTTGGGCTAGGATAAGGCTATATTTAAAAAAATCTTTGCTCTCAAAGCTCTCGGGCCCGTTAGTTAATTGATGCGTGTTAGACAAAAAGTTGTGGATTTAAAAAAAAAAATCAAAAAAAAGAAAGAAAAATCCCAAATTTCACAGATTTTTCAGATTTTCATTGAACGCATCATTTTAAATACAAATGGTCATATTGTAAGGATTTCAATAGAGGGCGACATTTAAAAAAAAAGTTGACCAAAATATGTAGAAAACTCCATGTTCTCTTTTAAATCCAGCGGAAAAGTATGAAACAAGCTGGGTGTATTCACTGATGTCTAAATAACACCACACAAGCAACTGGACATCATGAAAGTAAACCCTTTTTTACCTAAAATGATTTAAAATGTGCATGACTTGCCCAGTTTTCAGCAATATGAGGCAAACTACTTTTGGTTATAACTTTTTTATTATTCAGCCTGCAGACAAGGTTGAACCATCATTTTTTATTGTAATTTTTTGTTGGCCTTGTATAGTGAAGCATGAACGATAGTAAAGCCACCATTGGGGCTAGGATAAGGCTATATTTAAAAATCTTTGGTCTCAAAAGCTTCCGCGCATAATGGAATGAAATCAATACTATTACTATAATGAGTCGACATTGTGGCTTTAGTGTGTACGATAGTAAAGCCACCATTTGGGCTAGGATAAGGCTATATTTAAAAAAATCTTTGCTCTCAAAGCTCTCGGGCCCGTTAGTTAATTGATGCGTGTTAGACAAAAAGTTGTGGATTTAAAAAAAGAAATCAAAAAAAAGAAAGAAAAATCCCAAATTTCACAGATTTTTCAGATTTTCATTGAACACATCATTTTAAATACAAATGGTCATATTGTAAGGATTTCAATAATTTATACTTATAACCCTTAATAAAACATGCATTCTGCATTTAAGGTTTTGAAACACTGAAAAGCTTTGAGAGAATTTTTTTTTTAATATGCGCCTCAGGGTTGTCGGTCGGAGCCGCCACTCACGATTGACGACCAGCACTCTCAGAAAAAAGGGTAAATAAAACGGCGCTCTAATTTTTTTGTTTTTTAACAATTTGTGGATAAAATCATTAAACTGCCTCATAAAACAAGACATGATGTGGCAGGAACCTTCAAAGTGCATATTATAACCCCTAAGAATTAAGGCCCTCAAGACCCCATGCCATGATGCGATTTAATATGCGCCTCAGGGTTGTCGGTCGGAGCCGCCACTCACGATTGACGACCAGCACTCTCAGAAAAAAGGGTAAATAAAACGGCGCTCTAATTTTTTTGTTTTTTAACAATTTGTGGATAAAATCATTAAACTGCCTCATAAAACAAGACATGATGTGGCAGGAACCTTCAAAGTGCATATTATAACCCCTAAGAATTAAGGCCCTCAAGACCCCATGCCATGATCCAATGCATTTCTTTCGCAAAACGTATTCCGTTTGCCATACACCACTGCACACTATCAAAGAATGAAATTGGGTCCATTTAGAAGTTAAAGGCTATTCTGGTCAAAATTAATATTTTGTTCACGATGGACGATTGGTCTGATATTTCAATCCAAAAATGCATGAATTCGATCGTTTTTATTGCAAAATCAGTATTTTTTTCTCAGAAATGTTAACAATGAATTGTGCCGGCACCGGCAGGTGACAGGAAACTGAAAAATCCACCTTGCGGGGCCTAATAATATGTATACATTGGTTCAATCTCAACCCGCAATTATTCCCAAGAAATACTGCCTTATTTTCCCTAGAAATACTGCCTTATTTTCCCTAGGCTATGTACTGTGTTATCCCTATTAGACGCCCAGGGCGGTTAGCAAAGTCAATTTGGGTGGGCGCTTAATATGTTACCTTTTTTAAAATTCATTTATCGTGGAGCATGTTCAAAACCATTCGCTCTACAGGCAGTGGTATCAGCACTACTGTACGTGTGGCAGTTAAGTGCCTAGTGGGATTGCTTTGCTTACTTGCTTAAGGCGTCCCGAAGGATTGGGGAGAGCATTATTGCTTATACTGAAGGACGCTGTGGCGATAAATGTTGTTGTACAGTGCTACGGTAATTGAAAAGGTGGGCGCTTATAAGGGATTGTTTGTTGGTAATCATTGAGAAAAACTGGGGTGGGTGCTTATAATATAAGGGCATGGGCGCTTAATAGGGATAATACGGTAACAGTAAATTGGCAACATGGACTGTGTACAAGACCAAGTTTAAGATCTGAAAATACATGTATGTTACTTGTGTCCTTGATGATCTATCACCCGCCCGGTCAGATTTTTCAATTTTTTTCCCTCTTCATTTTTTTGTTTGTTTTTATGTCTTTTATATTTTGAACAGTTTATTTAGCTTGTGAGACAGGCTTTTACGAAGGGTATTCATAATATAAGTTAAAAGCTTAACGGGTTCACCGTTGGACGAGTTTTAATCTGTCAAGCTTTCGTTAGGATTAGCTCTGACTTCTTCAGGACCAAATTATGTTTATTTAGCATTGACTATTAAACTAAGTGTTTATAACTTATATGTGTGACTCTTTGTGTGATTTTATCTCCATGTTGGTCAACCTTTGAGCTTATGCTGGTATAAGAAAATAAAAATAATAAAAAAACTGCACACTTTCAACAGGGAACTTTTAACTTATTATATTAATTCTTCAACATTCAACATACGGCCGGTTGATAGGTAACAGTAAGATCGACAAATGCAAGTTGAAAATTATCACTTTACATTTTTGTTTTTATAAAGCGCCTTGTGGTTGTTGTTGGCAACATACGGTGCTCGATACATACATTTTTTATTATTATTATTGTTGGCAGCGTTTCAGTATATGGTCGCATGTCATAAGGTGGGCATGCTAAAAGGGTGGCGGTGTTACATTTTTCGGAATGGATTTGTCATTCAAATATTATAGCTTCACAACCCCTTGGCCTGGTTGATGCATCATTTTAAAGCTGAGAGATGGATCTATAACTGTGTGAAATCTCATTGAAATAGGAATTTAAATGACATAGTAACAGCAGTTTAAATCTGAAAAAGTTGGGGTGGCGGCTCAGGCGGGTGCGGCTCAGGCGGGTGCGGGTAATGTATTAGTATAGGGAAATACATGATTTTCGTCATGTCGATTTGAATAAATTGTTGTATTTTCATAACCCCTTGTCCTATCAACCTCATCAATATCTCATTTTAAAGATAAATTTGTAATAAATACAAATTCCTCTAAAAAGAATAATGATTGCCATTTATCAAAACATTAGGGCATGCTGAAGTTCTGTTTCCTCTGATTTATAGCGTTGGGAATTATTAATTAATTGGCTGTATAATTAATTAATAATGTGTTATCAATCATGGTTTAAAATGTTTTAAAGATACAAGTACATTCAATCATGTAGGACCTATTTAGTAATGCTTTAAAGAAATGCTTTAGAAATGCTAAAGCATTTCAAAGTCATTTACCTTTAGATAAATAATACATATCAAAAGAGGATGTAAAAATTCTTGAAGCCACTTAGTAAGATCGCTTAATTAACTTAATTAGCTAATTACAAAAGTATCCTTCACCACAATGTTACTTCTTATGTATCTATTTATCATATGCAGTGGAATCAAACTTGAAACTTGACTACTTTGGTAATTTTACATAGTGATAAACAATAATTTTATTCTGGGTATACCGCGTAAATTAAGGTTATAATTAAATTGTAATTAATATGCAAATTACAATATTTCTTACCAAATTTCACTGCTCAATTTGTGTATTAGTATGTTTTCAATATATTTTGTATGTATCAGTTTGATACAACCAATTACTTCAACTGTGTGCTTCTTTTAGTACAGCAGGTCCAATTTGAGAAAAACGCATTTGAAAATTCTTGTTTACATTGCCAACAATGGACTAATTAACTCTTAATTAGCCGATTTTGCCTTAACGAAAGGAATTTTTAACAAGAAAGTGGTATGAATTAGTAGAGGGTGACAATACCTAAAACATATAACAAAATACCTTTTTTGGCAATTTTGACCATGTAACACAAATTACACCACCTTGTGACATGGGACCATATTCTTCTTTTTTGTATAGTCATGAACTGTTTGCGCCAACAAGACCAACCTCTAGAGCTTCGTGTGTGTCCTTTGCACTAATGCGTGTGAAATTGTTGTGTACAGTTTGCGCCAACAAGACCATCCTCTATTTTGTGTGTGATTCCTCATACCCTTGCTTGTGAACTTGTAGTGTGCATTTTGCGCCAAACAAGACCATAAGAATGTTATTGGTTATACTTCTACAAATGTATGGCAAAGTTGGTTAAGTCCCATTTAAAAGAACAACTTTTTGGTTTGAGCCAGTGTTACATTGTTTTCACTGTTCCATAAATATTCCTCTTTTTTTTCTCTTGCCAGTGAACTTGTACTGTAGTGTACAGTAAACAGTTTGTGCCAACAAGACAATTAGGTGTTTAATACTCCTAAAAGCTAAAACAGTTCCATAAACAGTAAGCCTCGGAGTAAAATGTGATTGTGTTTTTCATGGCGTGATTCTAGCTTTTGATTACATTTCTCGGTATTTTGAAAGTCACCCATGTTTTCTCGGTATCGCGGGTTTATCAATGAAAAATCCTTGAAGCGCCTGTGATCTTCGGGTTTTTGAAAGAAAAATGTCAATCTTTTTTTTCATCAACTAAAACATTAGTAGAGATCAACAATTTTAACAATCCAGGAATGAGATTAAATGTCAAGTTAGCATACATGTACATGTACATGTACATGTAGATCATACTTAGCATACACTGATTGACTACATGTTAATGAAAATGAACTGTGCATCCTCGATTATCCGCAATCGATCACGGCAGAATACAATTACATAGCATGATGAGCACAGGGCCTCGCCTAAAGATAAAGCGTATTGAATCACATGGAAATTTATGATTATGAAATGGCACCATTAACTTCCTAATAGTAATCGACGATATCACACGCACAGAGCTCAAAGTCCAAATCTGAACCATAAATTGCCAAAGTTGGTTAAATAATTTAAAAAAATGTATTAAAACTAGAAAGATTGCTTTGAGCGCCTGTTACCCTCAACCTTTTGTTATGATCGCGAGCTTCAGATGATGAAGCTGTGATCAACAAATTTTTGTTTTAAGTTGAAAATCTGGTCAGCAATCAGAACATCTACATGTACCTTTAATATTATTGTTATAATGTATGTGACCACATGGAAAATATCACCATGCATGGTTTTCTGTCTGTGTGGATCCCAGCCTTTACAGTTGAGTCACAATATTCTGGTTAGGCAACCAAATTTGTTTTAGATTTAAGACAGGAATCTTTGCATTAATTTACTTTTTTATTCTTTTTATTTCCACAGAAAATCAAAGCTCCATGATTGTCCTGATTTCCAGAAAGAGAACAAACCTTGGCTACCACACAAATTTCAACACCCTGCAGTTCCAGCAATACACTTGATTGTTGAGGTAGGAATTAAATTAAATGTAAAATGATTGAATTCTATACCATTTGAAAGCCCTCTCTGATTCAGAACTTTCAGAAGAGCAAGAAGGTATACATGTAGTAGTGAGAAAAAAAAATAGAATGGAAGTTTAATAAGAATATGTGTGCAGTACATGCAGAGAATTGATATAAATCGAGCATCAGTTCTCGGCGATCGCAGAGCTTTGAATTTGTTCAAAAATTCGATTTATTTAAAATTAGAAAAAAATAAACAACTTTAGCATAAAAGGCAATTTTTTCCGCGCTCCGCTCACAATTTCTTCCAAAATTAGTTTAAATTAGACCAAATGTTGACAATCTTAGCATAAAAGAGCTACATTTGGTGTGCAAATGCACATTTTCATACCATATTAGTTACTAGTTAGTATTAGACCAAATTTGTCAATTTTAGCGTAAAATGGCCCCAAAAAATTATGAGGCTGGTGCTGCCACTGACCATGTCAGGTTGTTTAAGACTCGAAGTCACAAAAGGCTCAATCAAGTCGAGGGGTCAAATTAATACATCAAATCTGGTTGAAATTGGACCTTGGCTTATGGGTCCATCGGCCATCTGAAAAGTTGCCATTCATTTGGATGCCACATGCATTATATGACCCCATGCATTTGAATAGGAGCAGTGCAAAGAACATTCAAATGAGTGCTTCGGACAAACTAATTGTGAAAGAACGCCCAGATTTCTTGAGTAGGCCAAACTTGTGATCATCTTCGTAGCTGTAAACTTTAAAATAGCGAATGGCAGAAAACTTGCACACAATCTTGAAAAGCACCCTCATGGTCAATTTTGACACAAAATGTCAATTTTTAAGAAAACACAATGTCTCTATTTGGCTTCCTCTGGACTGTGATATAATCATATAACTTAACAGTTGGCAGCTTTTACGCACGCGTATGTATCCTCCGTCTTTCAACGCTCTTGTATATACGCCAGTGCCTCAAGTAGGCGCGTGCGTTATATGCTTTAATTAGTACAATACGCAGTTACGTAACTGTCTCGTGATGGCCAAATAGACTATAAAGCAACCACTCAAAATCCATCCAAATTAGCAATGCATAATAATGTGTGGCATTAACCCAAGCTTCTAATGTTTCTGTTTCCCTATGCAGGTTCATCTATTTCGGGTAGTCTGTAATTCTGGATTATTCAACCCATCTGTGCCAGCCTATACCTACCAGTTTAAGCCTGTTGTGCATCAAACTTAAACTCAAGTGCCACTAAAATGCTGTTTCTATGGATGACTCATCTTTCACGCTATGCTGACCTAATGTTCATTTTAAGGACCCATGGATAATTTTCAATGGTCATCTTTCCTGTCCACTGACAAAAATGTGGATCATTATTGTGTTTCAGAGAAACAGTGCGACCCTCATAGAGACTTATAGAGAGGTGTTTGTATCACACTCTTGACTCAATTGTGGAGCTCATCATTTTGTGAATTTGTGAGTGCTGTAATTATTGAACTATGACTCAAATGTATATAAAAGTGTACATTTTTCTAAAGGAAATGGATCAGAGAATCCAAATTTGGCATCAATTTTGACCAAAATGTTGATTTTTTGAGGAAATCACAAAATTCACTTTTTTGACCCAAACGTTTTTTTACACAGCTAACAAAGATAATTTTGAGTAAAAATTGCCCAAATCGCTTGATTATGATGTAAAGACACTAACTTTGGTACGAATTTCTCATTTTTTAACTTATCTAATATATTTTGAAATTTTGACCAAAAAGTATACCAAAAAAATGAAAACAGTTTTCGCCAAGTTAACCTGGGGTCATTATTTCATCGAAAAACTGCCAAACCGGGTGACACAAGCACACCGCATCGTAGTAACTGGTAGTACCGGTTTGGCAGTTTTTCAATGAAATAGTCCAGGGTTAGTATATACTTGGTGAAGTATACTAAGGAGTTATCATACTTAAGTCCCAGGGGGGGGCAGTCAAACATAATGGTGTACACATGCGTGACCAAAATTTTTCCAGACACCCCCTAAACAAGTCTTACCCTGCAAGCAAAATTACCCCCTAAACTAGTTTTTAGCACGCTTTCCTTGCAAATTTTGACCCCTAAACAAGTTCTTGCCAGAACATGACCCCTAAACAGAATTCCCGGGTCAGAATTCTACCGCTGTCAAAATTATCAGCTGAAATGTCAGCCCGTTGCAGTTCGTCGGGATTTTCCAGTCTCTAGCGCATATTGTGAACGCTACAAAACGACGGTCTTTGCTATCTCGGTTTGCTATGGCGATTATGACGCTAGAAACAAGTTACCCTAAACACGTTCGACCGGTATTTTAAGCCACCCTTTTTCTTGAAAATCAGCGTTTTTGATACCCTTAACGCGTGACGCGTCCAACACTGAAAAAACACCCCTTTTTACGCGTTTTTTTGGTCACGCTATTATGCTTGACTGACCTTAAGTATGATAACTCCTTGAGTATACTGAACCAAGTATGGTTGACCCCCGTGGCCTAGCGGGAAGTTGTTTGCCTCTGAACCCAGAGGTCCGGGGTTCAAGCCTCAGGGATGTGGGGGCCTTTCCCCCCTCGCTTTTTGGCCGTGAGAAAAAAATCTTTGGAAAATGTGCCTCTGTGTTAGGGTTATTTCATTGTGAATTATGAGCCATATGTGACAAAATTTGATGCAAATCAGGTGTTAAAACTAGAAGAAAAAGCAACCTTCAAAATGTTCAAGTGCGTACATGTACATACCCCTTAGAAAAAAAAGGGAATTAATGTGGCCTCTTATTTCAGAGTCTCAATGGCATGTTGTCTCACACCTTACAATTATTTTGTTTGCAGAACCTTAAAAGTGTCTCCAAAGGGTTCTTAAAATATGAAGAACTGCATTTTGAGGAATCATTTTCCCTATTTGAAGGTTTATTGTAAATCTCTACTGAACCCTAACAAATTGAGAACTTTAGGGCAAACCACTAAAGGGCTCTCTAAAAAGAACAGACAAAAGGTATGAATGTCTAAACAACAATTTAGTTCCTCTTAAAATATTCTGAAAGGTGTGTAGGCACGCAGAACAATTTGGTTCTAAGAACCATGAAAGGGTCTAGATAGAAAACAAAAATGACTGTTTATAATTATGATCACCATCAGTACTGATCACCACTACATTTTTGTAAGGTCAACAAAAGGGTCTTTTTGTTAAATTGTTTGCCAATTTTGTAAAGATTATTGTGTTCATCATTATAATGGGATTTATTTGGTATAGTTGTCATTGATATTATTTAAAAAATAAACTCGATATTATAAATTCATAAATAGAAATTGTGTGTGTGTTGATTAATTGTGTAGTAAAAAGTAAACCCTATGCTAATGCTAACACTAACAGAGCTCTGTGACCACGTCACTGGGTGGTTTACAGACATATCTTGCACTGCTGACAGTGGTGTATATGGCAAGCTTAATGTATAGAAATTGGATAAACACGGTTTATCGAAAAACAGTGTTTATCAATAAACTTGTCAATGAACACTGTTTTTCGCTTGAAAACAGGGTGTGTTTTTTCAATTTGATAAACTGAGTTTATCGATAACTATAAACTAAAGGTCCGTATGCACAAAAGAGTTAGACCGGGTCTAAAGATAGACCTTGTCAAAGTGATTTTTGGTTTTTGTGAAATGCACACTTTCATTACATTCCTTTCTCAAATTTGCTAACAAATTGAAAAGATTTGGATGCAAAGTTCAACAATGGCACAAAATATCTAATGAAAATGCAGAAGAAAACAGCTTTTGACGCATGAATCAATTTCATTTAGACCAGGTTTAACTTTAGACCCACCTTTTGCGCATACGGACCATATGTGTGTTTATCGACCGATAAACTGAGTTTATCAATAAACACTGTTTTTCGCTTGAAAACTGTTTTTTTCAATTTGATAAACTGAGTTTATCGATAAACTATAAACTATGTGTTTATAGACCGATAAATTGAGTTTATCAATAAACAGTGTTTTTCAATTTGCTAAACTGAGTTTTTTGAGCGTAAAACACTGTTTTTCGATTGAAAAACAGTTTATCGATAAACAAGATTTTTTTGAACGAAAAAACAGTGTTTTTCAAGCGAAAAAAACTGTTTTTCAATTTGATAAATTATGTTTTTCGCTCGAAAAAACCCCAGTTTATTTATTGGTTGAAAATCATTGTTCGACTGATTGACAGTGTTTATCAGCGATAAACCGTGTTTATCAAATTATTATACATTAAGCGTGCCAATGGCAATTTTAATGTATAATAATTCGATAAAAATGGTTAATCACCAAATAACTTTGTTTATCACCGATAAACACTGTCTATCGACCGATAAACTGAGTTTATCGAGATAAACTATGTTTTTCAAGCGAAAAACAGTGTTTATTTATAAACATTGTTTTTCGCTCAAAAAATAGTTTATCAATTTGATAAACTATGTTTTTCGCGCGAATAACAGTGTTTATGGATCAACTTTGTTTTTCAATCGAAAAATAGTGTTTTTCAGTTTAATAAACTGAGTTTATCGAGCGAAAAACACTGTATCTATAAATTCTGTTAATATAAATATAAACTCTGTTTTTCGAGCAAAAAACAGTGTTTTTCAATTTAATAAACAGTGTTTATCGATGAAGTATGTTTTTCGCTTGAAAAACATATTTTATCTCGATCAACTCAGTTTATCGGTAAAAAAACATTGTTTTCTGACCGATAAACAGCTTGCCATATATAACTAAATCAGTTTCGTAATTTTATTTCAAAAAGCTTGAAGCTTGAATTAACCAGTCTGACACCTCCCTGAATTAATAAATAACACAAATGAGCCTCACATTTTCACAATATTATTAACTCACAAGACGGTTGGTATGTACATGTACGTATGTGCATGTCTGAAACAACTATGTGATATGATTACCATGACAGTCATGACCAATGAAATCCATAACAGGTAATTTTCCACAAACTTCTTCTCTATTTGACTTCAGTGGCGTGCGCAGGATATTGTGAGTTGGGGGCCACCTGGCCTTAAATAAAATGCCCCCGACTATTTGATTAAAGAACTGTTCGCGTAGCGCGCGAAAATTTTCGAATTTACACCTTTTTTTTGCACGATTGAGCTACATTTTGGCTTTAAATAAGCTTGTACCAAAGAATATTGCATTTTGGGAAGACATATGCGCGCGTAGCGCGCGAACATTTGTCATCTGTGTTTTTGACTCATAATTCCATGATGCCACTGACCAACACTCCTTCTCAATTCCCCCGACTGGCCTAAGTTTCCCCTACTGACTCAATAGTGGGGGGGGGGGGGGGGGCGGGGGGGGGGGGGCCCCCTTTGCGCACGCCACTGTTTGACTTCCTCGCGCGTGTACTGCAATTAGTTAGGACAATACGCAGTTCAACAATGTCTCGTGATGGCCAAATAAGACTATAGCTTAACCGTAATCCATTCAAATACAATGCAAGTCAACAAACACAAACTGGTTGCCTCTACAACATGCCATATTGGTCTTTGCCAATGATCATATTTGTTGTTTTCAATGCAAACACATGACGCAAAATGTTGCTGAACTCGTCCGTAATTTTCGCCATTTTCACATACAAACATAAAACCAAGACATTTCCTCCATTTATTATCCATGCTTACATTTATAACTTAAAAAACTCCATTCATTACGTAACTCAAGGAAGGAGAGGTACCAAGTTTTTGACAACCCTAACTGATACCATTTCTGTACACCAGTTAAATAAGCGAGAACAATACTACGCTCAATACAACAATTACTCAACTAAACTATACATTCGTATTCAACAGCCACAAGATTATCCCACATTTGTCCTGTTTATGCACGTGCAACCTCCCATTACTGCCCTCCTTTCACCAATGACCCCCTCTCGATAATATCCAACTAAAACAATAAGTTAGCTGCCTGCTAATTCAATTTGTCACCACATCAATACATTCTACAACACATTGCTAACATAGTGACAGTCATCGAATCTGGTTCCCCTGGGATCCCAAAGTACCAACCAAAACCATGCAACCCAATAACCGCAAAACCCGCAAACCGCAAAACCCACAAACCGCGAAACCCGCAAACCGCGAAACCCCGAGAACCGCTCTAGTTTAAATCTATGGTCGTAACACTGCTGCGCACCGTAGTTCTGTTGGTGGATCGTTTGAGCGTGAGTTCAATACGATATACCAACACAGCCTTGTCCCCATGCCTCCTTCAGACCGTGCAAACTGAAGTAGGCATGTAATGTACATAGGCGCACCGTGGTTCGGAAGTCACGTAGAAAGGTTGGTCCCGTGTATCGGAAGATCTATCCCGAGCACGTTAAAAGGTCTCAGACTCCTTTCAAGAAAGAATGATGGAAGCAACTACGCTGCTTCTATTGTTCCGTTCAAGGACGACCAATGATGATGATGATTGTTTTAATCAAGTTTTGCTGTGTTTTTGTGAGGAAAAACAACAATAATGGTAATCTTAATGTTTATCTTGAATTCTGAAGTAAATTAATTAAAATAAAAAAATCTTCAACACTACTTCGTGTCCCTTTAATAGTCCAAGAATGTGTAACGTAGTAAAGCCGTGATGTTATGGGATTTCCCTGTGTACTAATGCATATTCATTATGCACATAAACATATTATTATGATTCCTAATATGGTGATGGGATAGATGTTTGTCATTGTTTTAGCCAGAAATCAGTAGATGGTAAATTCAATTCCATATTTGGTAATGTATAATAGTAAGGATGTGGGGTGGTATAGTTAATTTAACAGAATAAATAGTGAAGATACCTTGAGAAGTTAGTTAACTGCAGCGCCAAGCTGAAGGCTTTGACGGAGACTTGGAGAGCACAGGAGAAAAACAATTAAACTCCGGCATAGTCGTGAAACATTAATTGTTAAACATTGAGATAATTCAATCTACTTTGTGTTAACCAAGAAATCTACTTATCAATTTGTATATATTAATAAAACATTAATCAATATAAATTGTGTCTGCGAATAATATTCCTCTAGTTCTGATAAGTACGTCAAAACATATCATCGAAATCACGAGACCAACGACAGTTCTGGGCAACCCGTTGAGAAGACGAGTACAGAAGCATCGTTACAGCCAGGGGGTGTTGGCGAAAACTTACACTTTCTTTGAACTTGCTTTGTTTATTGTCTAATTCTCATACTCAAACGCGAATAAAGCATTTATAATTCCGCACCCGCCTCCTCTTGTCAAGAAGCTGAAATAAAAGACACACATGCTATACACCTTAACCCTCGTCTCCTATAAGGGGCCTAAGCATTCTGCTTGCGCTAAACCGCGCTTTCACATCCCTTGCGCTCATTTGATGGTACCACCTTACCCGTAGTAGGGTAAGCCGTCAAATTCCGAGGATATGGGTCGATTTTTGTAATCGCCATTTTGAAAAATACCTTATTTGTATGATCCTGAATCTTATAATTAAGAAACATAATTTCTCTAGTATTACTTATCAGCGAAATGATGCAAAAAACTCAATGTTGGCCTATATGGGATTTTGAGGTCGGCGATGCTTAGTGACGTCATTGTGACGTCATGCGTGGGATATTTGTACCTGTTTTGGTATGTATGGAAAAAAGACCTCTATAGCTATACCATAGTTCCCATGCATTTACTATATGCATACTCTGCATCTCGATTTGGAACCCCCTTAGTTAATAGTGTTACAAAACGTCTCAGCAGGAAGGCGAGGGTTAACTTGGGGAGCACCCGAGCGTCAATTGTGAGACACAGCAAAAGTATATTATTATATTATTATTATTAGAGTTATACAAGGCATTTATATGGCGCTCTTACACAATGAGGTACCACAGCGTTTTACAGAATAAAATACATATAGAATTAAATACATACACGGTAATAGGTAAAATACATACTTGGTAAAAGGAAAAGTACATACTTGGTAAAAGGTAAAAATACATATACAATAGAATTTTCTAAAATACAAACACATTTTTAAAACAAGTTGATGAGAAGAATCATCTGACCTACCGCTTCTTAGGAACCTCTATCTTACCATCCTACTTTCAGAACTGGGAACCATCCTTCCGATCCACTGAACATTTCCATCTGATCATGCTGATCTTGACTGTACCAACGCACAGTTCATCCTGTCTCTGCTCTCTTTTCATAGTCTGGTCTGATTTTCCGTCCTTGACAAATGACACCGCAGAAATCCTTCAAGCCTCTGAAAATCTGTCTGCTGCTGTGCTGTGGGGGTCTACCCGCTAGCCATAAGTGTCGCTAACCCATCAGAACATAACGGTTGTCTACGAGAACATGTTGAAATATACTACATCGAGAAGTAAATGAGCACAAACGTTTCAATTTCATATTAGTTAGAGTTTACAAGTATTGGGGGGGGGGGAGGGGGGTACGCACCCTATCCTGATTTAAACGGCATTGTTGAATTCCCCTGTTCCAAAAATGTATAATTTTGCTATCATCGGTTGAATATTTTTTATGTTAAATAGTCCAGTCAATCTATCGCAAATGATAGCATGACCCACCACAAATTGCAACACAAGGTTTTTCTTCAGTTTCTTCATTAGAAAGGTCTCTGGAACAACATATTAAAAGTCTAATAAAATCTAAGCAGGCGAAAGTCATTTTTTCCGTAAATCCAAGATGGCCGCCAAAAACCCCTATTTTTGACAACTTCTCATTATTATTTTACAAATATTTTAACTGCAAAAGTATGGTTTTTAATATCATTGAAACTCATTTCAATATAATTGGCCTGTAACTTGCTTTGTTAACACACCTAAATCCAAGATGGCCGCCAAAATGGCCGCCAAAATGGCCGCCAAAAATGGTAAAAACTCCATATATTGGCATATATAAACTAACTTGTATGATCTGAGTATAGTTTTAACAATGGGATGTATGGGTCAGACCACTAGAAACTCATATCTAGTACTTTTACTTTGTTGACATACTTTAAAACCAAAATGGCCGCCAAATTAATGGCCAAAAATTGTCAAAAAGTGGTCAAAAATCCATAAAATAGCATAATATCAACCGAAATGTATAATAAAAATATAATTTTAACGATGGTATATATGTGTTAGACCACAGGTCACTCATATCCAGTATTTGTGCTCTGTAAACATAGTTCAAAAGCCAAAATGGCCCCCAAAATGGTTCCCGAATGGCTGCAAAAATGGCAAATTCCATAAAATGATATATTATCAACCTAAATGAATGATGATATTATAGTTTTAATAATGGGATGTATGTATTAGCCCTCTAGTAACTTATATCTAGTATTTGTGCTTTGTTGACATACTTAGGAATCAAAAATTTGTCCAAAATGGCCCCAAAATGGGTCCAAAATGACTGAACAAATTGTTGAAATTCCATAAAATGGTATAATATCAACCAAAATGTATGATGAAAGTATAGTTTTAACATTGGGATTTATGTATTAGACCACTAGTAACTCATATCCAGTATATTTGCATTGTAATAACATACTTTAAATCCAAGATGGCCACCAAAATGGCAGCTGTAAATGTAAAAATTATCTACATGAGTGTATGATAATCCACAATAGATATTTTAAGAGTGAACATTACAACACATTCACCAAATACTATGTTTGAAACTGTTTAGCTATTGCTTTTAGATATAAGGCCCACCTCTGTGACAAATTTGATTCAGGATCACTTTCCAAAATGGCTTCCAGAGTGGTTAAGTTGATGTTAAATGACCTAAAACAATTGTTTTGTATTGTAAATGACCATACCAATACCCCCCATCTAATAAGACAGCATTCAATATATGTCTATGATGAAGCCTAGGTACTGTTGATCTAGTTTGAGTATTTTAGAATATCCAAGATGGCTGCAAAAGGTTAAAATAACTGAAAAACAGTATTAGTTTTATTGTTAGTTTACATTAGATATGAACAAAAGATTATATCTATTGATTTTAATCCACCCAGTAAACGTATGTGACAAGGTATAACTGAATGGTGACTCCATATTTTGATCAATTGGTGGTCACCTGTTTTAATTATTTTGACCATTTGGAGGTAATTTTATTGATCATTAGGGGTAATTTTAATGAAATGGTCATTATGATGCCCATCTTAATAACATCACATTGTCAAAATGGAGTATATACCATTTAATTATACCTTGTCACATATACAAATACATTTACCGGATGGATTAAAAGCTGTAGATAATTTGGTCATATCTAATGTAACACTAACAATAAACTAATACTGTTTTTCAGTCATTTTTACCTTTTGCAGCCATCTTGGATATTTAAAATATTCAAAACTATAATTACCGCAGGTGGCCATTCAAACTAAATATACGGTGTGCCATATATTCGTGCACCCCCCCCCCCCCAAAAAAAAAAGTCACATATAATGATTTAAAATTAAAGTTACATTTGTTTTCAGAGTATTGGTTTATTCCTTGAGGTCTTTAGAGTTAGTAGAGTCTTTAACAACCTTATCCTGCTTATTTATTTAAAGTTATTGTCCCCATGGTGCTCGATCACCTCCGACACTCGTTCTGTCCAATTCTTGTCCACCAATGAAGCAAGAAGATCCTTGTTCTGGTTTAGTTCCTGCCAAACACGTTTGACTCTAGCTATCAGCTTGGGTAGTGTAGTGCAGTAGGGTGTTGCAAAGACTTTCTCTTTCAAAATTGTCCACAATTTCTCCACTGGATCCATGTCTGGAGAGTTACCAGGCCACTGTTCTTTGGTCTTTGTACGCGCCATTTGTTTCACTGCCTGAGGTGCATGGTTTTGTGTATAGGTGATATTGCGTATACCCAGGCTATGCTGCTAGCGGTGACATGATAGCGCCGTCTATTGATTATTCCCGTGAAGTAATAGCAATACGCAACAGCCAGGCGGAGTATTCAAGAGATGGCGCTATGCTAGAATTTTTTACAGTCAGATGCATCCGGCCGAAAGGGGTGCACGAATTTATGGCACACCGTATAGATCTACAGCCCCGCCCCTAGGCTTTAGCAATCATAGATATAGTGAATGCTGTCCCATTATATTTGGGGGTATTGGTATTACATACAGTAGTATGGTCATTTACAATACAAAACAATTGTTTTAGGTCATTTAACATCAACTTATCCATTCTGGCAGCCATTTTGGAAAGTGATAATGAATCAAAACTGTCACAGAGGTGGGCCTTATATCTAAAAGCAATAGCTGAGCAGTTTAGAATAATGCTATTTGGTGAATTTGATGTAATATACACTCTTACATATCTATTTTGGATTATTATACACTCATGTAGACTATTTTCACATTTACAGTGGCCATTTTGGTGGCTATCTTGGTTTTAAAGTATGTTATTACAATGCAAATATACTGGATATGAGTTACTAGTGGTCTAATATATACACCCCAATGTTAAAACTATACTTTCATCATACATTTTGGTTGATAATTATGATCCCATTTTATGGAATTCCAACAATTTGTTCAGTCAACAATTTGTTTTGGGACCCATTTTGGATTTATAAGTATGTTAACAAAGCACAAATACTAGATATGAGTTACTAGTGGTCTAATACATACATCCCACCATTAAAACTATATTTTCGTCATACATTTAGGTTGATATTATCCCATTTTTTGGAATTTGGCAATTTTTGCAGTCACTTCGGGAATCATTTTGGGGGCCATTTTAGCAGCCATTTTGGATTTTGAACTATGTTAACGGAGCAAAAATACTGGATATGAGTTACTAGTGGTCTAACACATACATCCCATCGTTAAAACTATATTTTTATCATACACATCGGTTGATATTATGCTATTTTATGGAATTTTGACAACTTTTTATCAATTTTGGCCATTAATTTGGCGGCCATTTTGGTTTTAAAGTATGTCATTAAAGCAAAATTACTAGATATGAGTTTCTAGTGGTCTATTCTATACACCCTATTGTTAAAACTATACTCTGATCATACATGTTGGTTTATATATGCCAATATATGGAGTTTTTACCATTTTTGGCGGCTATTTTGGCGGCCATCTTGGATTTAGGTGTTATAATAAAGCAAGTTACAGGCCATATATATTAAAATGTGTTTTAATGGATTCATTGATATTAAAAACCATACTTTTGCAGTTAAAATATTTGTATAATAATAATGAGAAGTCAAGATATTGTCAAAAATAGGGGTTTTGGGCGGCCATCTTGGATTTACGGACAAAATGACTTTCGCCTGCTTAGATTTTATTAGACTTTTAATATGTTGTTCCAGAGACATTTCTAATAACGAAACTGTAGAAAAACCTTGTGTTGCAATTTGTGGTGGGTCATTCATTAGATTGAAAGCCATGTATGTAAAACCATGTATGTAAAACCGATAAATTAGGGCAAGTTCACTGTATAGCGAATAGAGAAAGCCAAGGACAATGCAATCGATTCATGGTTTTGTTACATAATAGTTGTCACGTTTGTTGAAGCAGAATCTTATAGAATATAGAATAATCTATCAAATGAGAGCAAAATCATGTTTGTATCATACATGTCGGGATGAGGAGTTATTGTAAATTGAATGTAGAATTGAGAACATTTTCTATATTCCCCATAGAGATTTAGCGCCACCGCCCACTGCACCGCCACCGCCCACTGCACCGCCACCGCCGCCGCCACCGCGGCCACCACCCCTGACTTTCACAATATAATCAATCATATCTCACACAATGTAGCTAGATAAATAGGCTTTCACATGATACATTAACCATAGCTTTTACCACATTTAGTTGTTGAGTTAATAGAGAGAGATGGATGATTCGTCACCAAAAATGCAACACCACCACCCTTTTTGGGTGGTGAGTTCAAAACACATGGCCATAAATATATGTATCTGACCAGAGAGAGGCGGGCGCTCGTAAGATGGGGGCTTCCCAATCATACCTGTCACTAAGTGGGTCATTACTAAAAGCTTTGGCTTATGGGCAGTTTAAAACATAGTATTTGGTGAATGTGATGCAATATGTAAGTATGTACGCTGTTATAGGATTTTTTGTTTTGTTTTCCGCGGCCATTTAGTTTGTTTACGGCGGCCATTTAGGTGGTCATCTTGGAATTAAAGCATGTTAAGAAAAAGCAATGCCATAACTGGGTGATGAGTGCCTACTCCTCTAGTACACACATCCCGTTGTTAAAACTATACGTTCTTCATATATTTTGGTTGATGTCATTTAATGAAAGCATGCCCATTTTGGCGGCCATTTTGGACGCCATCTCGAATAACCCATTAGCATACCAACATATATATTGGTAACATCCTGGATGTATTTAAGGACCATGAAAGGAAGTTAAAAAGGTTGGCTTGGGAGCTCCTGAGTTGCACGGAATGCCCCGTAAATACTGTATAATATACCCGGGTCCAGGCGCGGATATACCCGGGTCCAGGGTGGGGGCTCGACGCACCCCCCCCCCCCCCCCCCCCCCCCCCACCCCCACAAAAAAAAAAGGAAAGGAAAAAAAGGGGAAAAGGGGAAAGAGAGAGAAAGAAGAGGGGACAAATGAAAAAGCAAAAAGAAAAGGGGGTGGGAGGAGGGGGTGGGTACAACAAAGCGGGAGGGGAGGCATGCGAGGGACATGAGAACGTTTGAAGTTTATTAAAAGTTGGTCGGGATACAAACGCGTAGGTACGTTGACAAGAAATCTGATATTATGGAGGTAACTATAGTTTAACTTCTTTCTGGTATATAGGCCTACATAAAAAGCCAATATTGATCGGAAATAAAGTGATTACTTTACAATAAAATATTGCTCAAAGAACATACCGTGGCCAAATCGCACCAAATGGGTTTGAAAATTGAAGGGAAAAAAAATCAAATTCAGACTCCCCTGTTCGAGCTTTTAATCAATCTATACTTAAGAGTGCATGCCTGAGAAAACAGGATGATATGACAAAATCTAGGTACATGAAGGTTGTCCGATATTGCTCATATATGGTTTGCTGGGTACAGTTGATGAAAGATTCAGGTTGACAAAGTTTGAAACTTCTGACCCCCCCCCCCCCCCCTGACTTGGATTTTCTGCCCCATGGCATTTTAGCCTCATTTTGAGCGATAAAATTATATAAAATCGTTCATATTGTCTCTGTTTCTAAAGGCACAAATGGGATTCTTTGTATCAAATGATTTTTGAATCCAGTCCATATATCATTGATATACAGCATTGGTATTGTGTAGATTCAACCAAAAATCACCCACCTAATTCTGACTTACGAGGGGGGTCACAGAAAAAAGTACCCCTACGAGGCATTGATTTTTGTGACGAAAAAGGGGCAATCTTTAAATGTGAATAGGATTTTATCCCAGCAGTGAATTGAAAAAATTCTTTCATAGCCGAATAGCTAAATCACTTGTCTCTTCAGAAAACGTAAATCTGTTCTGGGGAAATATTTCTAGATACCCAATTCAGTGTTTCCATAAGGCATTTTAGACATTTTTTAAACAATTAAAGATATATAATTTATTTTAGATATTGTTGTGATACATGAATGTAATTCAATCAAATAGGTCACAGACTTTAAGAATTTATTTATATTTGTATCTAAATGATTGTTTCTAGACAGAAAATATTTTCTAAGTGTTTTGAAATAAGATATTGTTGTTTTGATTTTAAAAGGTTACTTAAACCATACATTGCTGTTTCTGAGCAGCGATGGTTATATTCCAAAGTCTCTCACATCAGAGAATTGAAGTAAAGGTATGTGTAATCAAAGGTAACGGTCTTTTGAAGCAATCAGTGTTTCTAGATTGTATAGTAATATAAATTAGACTCAATAGTTTGCTTAGAATAGTTCAGGTTCAAATACAAATAGCCTACGTCAATCAATTTTTTACATCTTTAGTTTTAAATACATTGATCCTAGTGTCAATCATACTGGAAATGTGGAATTGCCTAAGGGTAGAAACAAAAGTGTTTCTATTTTATAGTATTTTTTCCAAACGGGAGGATGCTGATCCATGGGTGGTGTGTGCTATAATAGATATTCTACTATAGGGACTATAACAATTGGACTATGACAATTGAATATACATAATCACCCTTGATATAAATGTATACCTTATAGATGCAATAGGAAAAAGTGTTTCTATATAGTAGAGGCACAATTCCCATCTTTATCCCAATAATATAACTACGGCAAAAGTTAGTCTCATTGATATAGATAGATGGAAAAAGCATCACTTTCTAGCTTGATTTTATCTTATCTAATTTGCTTGTAGTAGCAGGTGTTTTAACTATGGGTCAATAGCCTACTATTTGGGCTACCACATTTTTTTAATAACAAAGATGGTGAATGAGATGTCACACAAACAATATTTTGAATTTGTGTGGCCCAGCTAGGTCTACTTAGTATACTGATCTTTGGCAGACCATGCACAACTACAGCTGCCTTGATATCAGAGAGACCAAGAATGGTGTGTTTTAGGCTTCATCATAGTCTAAACGAATCATGTACACCAGTTATTGGATATTATTATTATGAATAAGAAAATTAGTCGGGTATGGGGTTACCGTGCACCCCACCCACCCGACAGGACTCCCCCAAACCAACTTTTGATCAAACCTTTGATGAACTGGTCAAATCTCAAAATCTCATTAAATGACATATTATGGCAATCAAAATGTATGGTGAAAGTATAGTTTTAATAGTGGGATGTATGTATTTAGATCACTAGACACTCATATCGAGAACTTTTGCTTTGATAACACACCTAAATCCAATATGGCCGCTAAAATGGCTGCCAAAAATGATAACATTCCATAAACTGGCACATGAATCAACATGTATGATCAGATCTACAGCCCCTAGGCTTTATCGTAGACGAATTATAGTGAATTCTGTCCCATTAGATTTGGGGGTATATAATTGGTATTACACAGGTTTCCAATACAAAACAATTGATTTAGGTTATTTAATATCAAATTAACCATTTTGGCAGCCATTTTGGAAAGTGATACAGAATCAAAATTGTCACAGAGGTTGGCCTTATCAGTATATAACATACTAGTTTTAAAATTGGATGCAATATACACTCTTACAATATCTATTTTGGATTACCATATACTCATGTAGACTTTAATTACATTTACAGCGGCCATTTTGGTGGCCATCTTGGATTTTTAATTACGTTATTACAATGCAAATATACTGGATAATGAGTTACTAGTGGTCTAATACATACATCCCAATGTTAAAACTATAATTTCATCGTACATGTTGGTTATATTATCCCATTTTATGGAATTCCGACAATTAGTTCAGGCAATATGGGACCCATTTTGGTGGCCATTTTAGATTGTTAAGTATGTTAACAAATCAAAACATATAGGATATGAGTTACTAGTGGTCTAATACATACATCCCATCATGAAAACTATATTTTCATCACACATTTAGGTTGACATTATCCCATTACTGAATTCCAAATTTATTCAGTCATTTTGGGACCCATTTTGGGGGCCATTTTGGATTTTTAACTATGTTAACAAAGCAAAATACTTGATATGAATTACTAGTGGTCTAACACATACATCCCATCGTTAAAACTATACTCTGATCATACCTACCTTACCTTGATACCTTGATGCCTCCATCACTACTGATGATTGGCGACCATATTTGCACTCTTCTTCTCCACTTTGTTCTATCTTGTGCTGCACGTTTGGCTTGAACGTAGTTGAGACCAGTCCATTCCTATGTTATCAAACCAGTTTTTCTTCTGTCTGCAATACATGTTGGTTCTTCTGTCTGATCATACATGTTGGTTCATATATGTCAATTTATGAAATTTTACCATTTTTGGCGGCCATTTTGGCGGCCATCTTGGATTTAGGTGGGTTAACAAAGCAAAACGTTCTGGATATGAGAGTGTAGTGGTCTTATGCATACATCCCACTAGTAAAACTATACTTTCACCATACATTTTGATTGCTATATGTCATTTTATGAGATCTGACCTGTTCTGGCGGCCATTTTGGACGCCATCTTGATACAATACAAAATTGTATTTGGAAACATTCTGAATATGTTTCAGATCCATGATGAAAGTAAGTCAAAAAATTTAGTTTGGGGGAGTCCTGGGGAGAGGGGATGAACGGTAACCCCCTGTATATACCCGACTAATAATGTGTTCTTGTTACAGAAAATATTAAAAATAACTATAGAAACACTGTTTTTCAGTATCCAGACACATTTCCCCAGCTAAGTTTGAATAGTTTTTGATAGCCAATGTGTCATGATATGAGACTACAATCAGGTTATTTTAATCCACTGCCAGGATAAATTCCTGAAAGCGATTGAAGATAGCCCCATTTTTACATAAAAAGTAAAGATATTTGAGGGGGGGGGGGGTCCTAAGTGAAACCCTCCCCCCCCCCCCCCCCCCTCCCCTGGTGAGGAAGAAGGAGTTAGGTGAAATTTGCTTTGATCTTCACAATACTAAACCTATGTACTTACAATATTTTAACTTGATTAAAAAGTAATTTGACAATAGACATCAAGATAACAAGTATGAACATTATGCAAAAATGGGCAATTATATGTGATTTTGGGAGATTTTGGGCCTTAAGGGAGCACAGCACAAAGACGCTCTCCATAGACTTTACTGTTAGGAAAGGCTTTCTTAAATGGCTCTAGTTTCTATATTAGTGCGTTTGGTTCAATGAAATTTTGATATGTTTTACTCACAAGGGTATTCTACAACATATCTGAATATGAAGTAGATATCACCGTGCACTTTTTTTGATATAAGCCGCCGCATAACAACGTAGTGATATGCCTACCTAAATTCGGTCTCCGGTCTGGATATTACCGCATGTGTAAATCGGTCCGTGAAATTAAAATTGACCTCAAATCACCTAGTTGAAATGTCAGAACATCAACTACACATTTCAAACACAACATATTAGTGAAAAATTATATCATAAACCGTCAAAAAATAACTCTCTTTCCCGCCAAATAGGAACTATTGTCGTACTCAACTTTGATTGATCGCGACGATAGCGTGTCGCGATACTTATTTAGGTATGTGCTCCCTTAAAAGGGGCTTAAACTTGATGGGGCACAAAATCCAAGCTATAGGGGCCAGATTTTTCAAACCTTGTCAGCATGAATATTTCATCAAGTATACCAAACCAAAAAAGAGCAAAATCCGACAACCTTCATGTTCCGCCCACTGTTTGGTTTTCTCAGGCACGCACTCTTAAATCAAGAAAATATCAGTATATATGCTCAACTTCTTTCTTGCATTGATAAAAACAATATATTTATTGGAAATGAAGAGAAGATAAAATGTTGGTAAAAAGTATACACCAGAATAACATTTTGGTATACACCAGATCGCACCAAATGAGTTCGAAAATTTAATTTGTTTCTACTTCTGAAGGGGGCACATCCCCCCTGTCCGAGCACCGCTTGGATTGGTACCAGCACAATTTCATTTTTTTTGCCCCCCCCCCCCCCCTCCCCCCCCCCCCCCCCCCCCCCCCCCCTTAAATGTTGCTGGATCCGCGCATGCCAGGTCCATTTCCCCTGATATATTTATTCGCCGTGAGGTGGGAGTTAGGAAACCACTTTGTTTGTGGTCTACTAAGGGCACCAACATAGTCAGCTGGGTCACATTTTATTGTGCGAACCAGCTTATTCAAAACATTAAATCTGGCCATTTATTTTCAACTTGAAGTATCCGAAGTGCAACATCTTTTTGAGACACCCTGCAAGTATTCTCTGTGTATTAAACTTCACTAGATCAATGTAAAGGTCAACTAACAATAAAGCAATGGTTCAATCAGAAAGGTCTGAAAAGTCTGTTTGGTACGTGTGAAGTACATTACAATTGCATCAATAGTGTGTATTTCTGCTGGTTGTTAGTAGGGATAGATAAATAGTGAGCAGCAGATTGGTGAGTTCAATAATAATTAGTGTGGTGTTGACTTTAGTATTAGTTGTTTTGGGTTTGTTTTTTTTAAATTTGTTTTAATAATGTAAAATGTTTAAGTAAACGTAGTTGCTACTAACGGTATTTATGACATGTCAATAGGTATACTGTTACTTGACACCCAAACCCAACCACTCAATACCTAGATGGCCCACTTTGTTCAACTCAACAACTCAACATACTACCCCGGGGAGGGGGGTACTTTTGCCAAAATCGTACGTAAATGTGCCCGCCGGACCTCGAAAATGTGACTTTCTCTATTATTAGGCCTACCTATTTTCTGGCAAATTTTCCACGCATTAACATATACCAATTTTGTTAGAAAAGCACCAGATTTTGCACAGATTGGGTGCTTTTAACAAAAAATGCCTCAAAATACACTTAATTTATGCAAATTGGGCGCTTTGGTCTGTGATAAAAGCACCCTATCGCTATACCAATTTTTGCGAAAAGGCACCCTAAAAAGGCAGGCACACATACGTGTACCATATCAATTTGAGAACCACCCCCACCCCCCCCCCCCCCCCCCCCCCCGGTATACTACCCGCTCAAATATATCAACTTATCCAAGCGCGTCCCAAACGGTAATTCCAATTTCAACATCTCAACCCCTCGCTCAACTCCACAATCTAGAACACTCGAACAACTTCCCACCAAAGACGGTTTGTCCCCACAACATAACTCGCTACTTAACAGCGTATAATTATGTGAGTTCAATAATAATGAGTTTTGTATTGACTTTTTAAGTAAGTTGTTTTTATTTTACTATACTTTTTCATTAATGTATTTTTATTAAACCATTCAAGTTTATAAACTTAGTTGTTACTAAAGCCATTTTGTCAGGTCAGGTATAATATTACTTGACACCCCAAAACAACCACTCAATACCCGGTTATAGACAACCGACCCACTTTGCTCAACTCAATATACTCGAACACAAAAGTGATCTCTCTAACACTTTCAACTTAATCAGAACGCTTCTCAAAACAGTAATTCAATGTACCTTTACCTTTTTTGGGTACCAATGTACCTTTTCCAAAAAATACGCCCCCCCCCCCCCCCCCCCCCCCCTAAAGAAATCCTGCTTACGGGCCTGCAGCACATTAACAACTCCCCACAACATAACTCGTTACTTGGACAACTGTAAACAACAGCATTGCTCAACAACACTCTTCTCTTGGCTAGCCATGCCAATCGTCCTATCAAGCATATCATTAGTATCAGTCGTCAGTGAGCTGGGTCTGCTCCACTGCGCTAATCGTTGCTAAGCGTACCTGTATATTTTCATATATCAAGAAATATTTCCAATACAATCATTCGAACTTCAACATGGCGACCGGTAAACTTCGAAACTTATACGAGGACAACACACATTACAACAAAGCGTTCCTGTTGTACGACAGACTAGGTGACAGAATTGGATCCATGGAACGCTGGTGTCAATCGGATTTCCATAATGATATCCTACCTAAACTTAACGTGAACATACCTGAGGGAGAGGAACTTCGCACACTGGGTATTGGCAGTGGTTCAGGTAAAGTTTAGTTACAACTCTCTTTTAAAGGGGCACTGATAGAGATTGCCGAGAAAAAATGGAAAACAAAATGAATTGTTTCAATGATAGATAAGGTATAATGTAAGAACCCTAAATTGTAATAAGTTATGGGGAAAGGTTAAATAATGATGGCACTATATAGATAGAAATTTGATGAACCAATAATATGTGGTGAGTGATGCTGATTTTGATGTGATTAAGGCATGCCTTGATGACTGATCTACATCGACTCAATCCTGAAATTGTACTCGATAGACGGCGAATTAAGGTAAACGGTTATGGTTATTAGTATTCTATATATGTCTAAGTATTATGTTGAAAACAAGCAGTTAAATTGAATTACTTATATATACATAGTAACTAACTGGCAGTTTCATGCTCACCAACCATTTCTGGTGGAGGCAATCATCAGACTGGTGTAGCCTACATCTAATTACAAAAATTAGTCAAGTTCGCCCTTTTGAGACACAAGTTTGTTTTATCATTTACTCTTGCCTTTACAGTAAGGCCTAGAGTACTGAGATCATGGTCGTATGTATACCCAAGATATCAATCTTTCACATGATATCAATAGGTCCATTCAATCTTTAAAATTGGCGTTTCTAGACCTCTTCAAATGAAAATGGGGCGAACACTCCCCGCTCTCTCCTATAACAAATTATAATGTTTATGTCTAAGTATTAAGTAGATGCAAAAAGAGTTAAAAACTTGATTTCCAGGAAAATGTTGAGGGCGCACTCCAATTTCTGGATAGCTACAAAGCAAGGCATTATACAAATAAATCTTGACTCAAGGTTTATCTGAGAATTTCAAACTTAGTTAGGATAGATCAAATAGATGGATAGCTGAAACAAAACAAGGTATACAAATAAACCTTGAGATAATCACTAACATGTGAATGAACTGTAGATCACGCTCAGCGTCCGAATTAAGGAAAAAAATCTGGTTGCCCGCCGGGCAACCAAGCAGGAAATTATGGTTGCCCGGCAGATTTTTTGGTTGCCCGTTCTGTAAAATATTTAAATGCATGTGTTAAGTGTTTCACTTCTTGTAAAAAAATTGGTTGCCCACCGGGCAACCAAATAAGTACATGTTGGTTGCCCGGTGCTAATTTTGGGTGTCCCGGGCAACCGGGCAACCACTTAACGCGAACGCTGATCACGCTATATTGAGAATGTTTAGTATTTCGATGACATTATATTTTAAAAATGTCATTTGTTATAGAGCGGGGAGAGCGGGGAGTGTTCGCCCCATTTTCATTAGAAGAGGTCTACATTGCAAAAACTCTGGTGTTAAATATGTTACACTTTAGTTGGTGTTAAGCGTCTTGGTGTTAAATTAACACCACTTGGTGACTGCAAGAATAGAGTTTTAAAAATGTAACACTGCGCATTGAGTTAGATTACTGGTGTTAAACCTGGTGTAAGAATAACTCCCATGGGTGTCATTATTCCACACATGCGCACGGAGGTTGGTTATATTGGTTTCGTAACACTTTGGATTGTATATTTATACATTTGATCTAGTGATTCGATCTGCAACATGCACTATTTCATAATTAAATGGCAAGTAAGAACATTAATTCACAAAAACTTTCAAGTTTTAATAAATTTGAACTGTTGAACAGTGAAATATTTTATTTGCAAGCATTTTATTTACAAGTACTTCAACCTATCTAACATTAATATTTTAACACCAGAAGGTGTAAATAACCACCCACGGTGCCTTCATTACCTAACACACAAAACACATACAGTTAAGCCCACAATTATTCATACCCCTTGGAAAATATGAGTTTTTTGCATTTTTCTCATATCTATACCAGCTGGAGTGGTGGAACTTTCGCTTTACACTAAAGACAATTAGTTTGCAAGTACAAATCAATATATTTGAACTCAACATGTTTTTCATAACAATAGAATTGAACAAGAATTGTGTTTTTATGCCTGTCCAAAATTATTCATACCCCATACCAAGTCTCAGGATTGAGGTCACTTTTTGTGATAATACACATGTTTTTGACATTCCAAATATTCTTTATATTGTGTGATAGGCTTTTATATTGTTATGTAATTATTCCATGATGTGTGAATACAATGTGGATGCATTACAAATGTGTCCTATTGAATGTATACAGTGAGGGATATTATAGGACAACACTCTTGCTCTTTGACAGCATTGCGAAGAAGGTCAAATAACTTTTTTGTGCATATTGTGAATGCTCACAACGAGGGGAAAGGCTACAGAGCTATTTCGAAACAATTCCAAGTGCAAGAATCCACCATACATAGCATAATTAGGAAGAACAAGACGTTCAATTCACTAAAAAACATTGAAGGATGCAGTCGGAAGCCAGCGGTGTCCCCTTGTTTGGCAAGAAAAGTATTGCGAAAGGCCAACAACAATCCACAGATCACCATCAATGCTCTCCTGAACAACCTTGGCAATTATTGGACCAAGATATCATGGCAGACACTCCAGCATATATGGCACATGAGAGGTCTCCATGAAGGCCGACCAAGAAAGACTCTACTCCTTAAACGAGACACAGAGAAACTTGTCTTGCATCTTAAACAACCCCAACGCTGAAGACCAAAAACTTGGATCTTTGTCCAGAAGTGCTCTTGCAAATGCTAGATGAGTTTCTCATTGTCTCTTTTCAGGAGTAGAGTCTTTCTTAGTCGGAGTCCATGGAGAACTCTTGTGTACTATGTCTGCTGGAGTGTCTGCCTTAATATCTTGGTCCAAGACTCACCAAGGTTGTTCAGGAGAGCATTGACGGTGATATGTGGATTGTTGTTGGCCTTTCACCATACTTTTCTTGTCAAACAAGGGGACACTGTTGGCTTCCGACCGTGTTCTTCAGGGTTTTTAACTGATTTTAACTGATTTTAACTGTCTTGTTCTTCCTAATTATGCTTTATATGGTGGAATTTGGCACTTAAAATTGCATCGAAATAGCTTTGTAGCCTTTCCCCTCTTTGTGAGCATTCACAATGCACAAAAAAGGTCCCCACTGAGTTATTTGATCTCCTTCGCCATGCTGTCATAGAGCCAGAGTGTTGTCCTATAATATCCCTCTATGTACATTCAATAGGAAACATTTGTAATGCATCCACATTGTATGCACACATCATGGAATAATTGCATAACAATATAAAAGCCTATCACACAATATAAAGAATGTTTGGAATGTCAAAACCATGTGTATTATCACAAAAAGTGGCCTCAATCCTGAGACTTGGTATGGGGTATGAATAATTTTGGACAGGCATAAAAACACAATTCTTGTTCAATTCTATTGTTATGCAAAAAATGTTGAGCCCAAATATATTGATTTGTACTTGCAAACTAATTGTCTTTAGTGTAAAGCGAAAGTTCCACCACTCCAGCTGGTATAGATATGAGAAAAACGCAAAAAACTCATATTTTTCAAGGGGTATGAATAATTGTGGGCTTAACTGTATATGGTCACGCGTTATGAACTCGCCTCCCAATAGGGTGGTGCCGTTACATTTTTTAGTTTCATGCTGTAATTTTCCTCAAATATTTTTAAAACCACAAAAGCTATCTCAACAAATTTGGTATCATTTTAAAGCCCTAATAACAAGCTATCTGCCTGCAAAATGGCATTGGTATAGCTAATACAGAATGGGAGATACAGCTGTTTGATGTTTGGGGACCAGGGGTGGTGCTGGAAGGGGTGTTTCTGGAAGGGGTGCCGCCTGTACAAACTCAATGGGGATAATCCCATGTTTTGTTCTTTTTACAATAACTAGTCATCTCTTAATGTTACAAACACCATTCTGGTCCCATTTTAAAGGATAATTAGTAGTCTTTAAGTATGTGGTTCAACAGACTTGTCAACTATTTGTAACAACTAATTAATTATGGATAAGACAATGAACATCAGCTTTCTTCCTATTCGCTACACAGTAAACATGAATAATCAGCCTCAATTTACCGGATTTATAAAAATGACAATAACAGAAAAAGTTTTCAACCTATGATAGCAAAAGTATACATTTTTGGAAAGCTTGTAACTAGAGGAATTCAGAAATGCAGTTTATATCAGGGAAGGGTTCATCCTTAAACAAATATTTTTGAAAATTCTAAAAATATATAAAATAAAAATTGGAGATATTCACTAGCCGGTATAATTACCATACCGACGTAGTAACTTTAACAATTATATATCATCTAATGGGTAATTTCATGAGGAATTCAAATATGTAAAGTAAATAATGATAGGGGTAGGTATACAAAATATATGGATCTCGAATTAAAAATTAAAAACTCTGATATTTTTCCGAACATTTCCGATCATACCATTTTAGTTCTTAGTCGTACTATAATTTTAATGGCATATTTGGTTTCCTCATGAAATTTCCCTTCAGAAAATATATACTTTTACTACCTCAGGGGGTATACAAGCAAATATAAATGTGTAAAGTTAAAATCATGTCGTGAAAGCCAAAATCCGAGTGTAACGCGAAAGGAGGCGAGCTTAAAACACATGACCATATCCTTACAACAATAACAACAACAACAGAAAAACACACAAAAGCCCCTACACTGCAAAAACTGCAGAACGTGTTCAAATGTAACAGATTGAGAACATGTTCTGAACATGTTCTGAACACGTTGTGATGTGTTCTGAACACGTTCAGCAGAACACGTTCAGAACATGTTCTAAATCTGTTACATTTTGAACATGTTCTGGAACATCTGGAGAACACACCGTGAACATGTTCTGAACGCGTCATGTGTTCTACACTTTTTGCAGTGTACACATTATACATTAATATATCATTACTGAATACTGTACACTGTAAAATCATCTTACTCAAGTTTATGAGTAATACCTGACGCGGGACCTGACGTCATCGTCAAGAACTGGTCCCCTGATAAAACAATAACATGACATGCGCATGGTATTTGTCGTAAAATTTAAGAAAAATCATAACCATGATAACAGAGTGGACACATCTTTAGAATTCCGTGGGCGAACTTAGAAGTTATAAAAATGAAAACTAATCTTATCCAATTTTTGTCTGAGCGTTGTGTATGGTCAGATCAAAAGTTCGATCATTATAACATAAAACTGTGTCTAATTTACGCCCACCGAGAGTCAAATCCAAATCCTTCGGCTGCGCCTTGATGTCTTCTGTAACATGTGTAATGACTGCGCCCATGTGAATTAATGATAATTATGATGAGTGCACCGTCTATGCTAAACCTTTATTTTCCAAACATTACCTGCAGGTGAATTAGAGTGTCTCGTTCTGCGACAGCTTCTTCAAAAGTTCCCGCGCATTAGTAATCACGTGGTCGAACCATCGGTAGAGCTCGCCGGCAAATACAAAAATCACATCTCTGCAGCCAGTGCAGGACTTCAAGACATCGATTATCACTGGCATCCACAACTACTTCAAGACTTTAAGGAGAGGCGTGAGAGGGAAGCGGATGAGACCAAATTCCATTTCATCAGCGCTATTCATTCATTGTACTATTTCGATGACCTGGGCAAATGGCTGGATTATTTGTATAGTTTGCTCGATGAAGGCGGTATTTTGATGGTGGTGTTGACAGCAGGTGAGAAAACAATGATTTAAACTACTTTCTTTTAGGTCATCAAAGGGGCGGGATACATTCAGTTAGCGTTTACAATGTTACTTAATCACAGGAAAATCGTTAGAATGCATGTACTTGTTCGTCGGAGGTGGTGGTGGGGGGGGGGGGGGGGGGGGGTGGGGGTCGTAGGTCAGGACATCTAAAGATATATGGAGATACAACCCGTCAGAAATACTTTATTTCTCCACTGAAACCGACTGCTAAAACCATCTCGCGGATGAGCACGTTATAACCAACTTAGCCAACGACTAACAAAACCAAATTTCCAATGTGGCATATGAAATGGTTTTGCGGTAAAATTGGGGGAAGCGTGTGGATTCTGAATATCAACCTTGTTAATTAAACTGTCATTATGCTATGGTGATTATGTAACTCTCTGGTAACTGATAGGTTATAGATTTGACTCGCATGATTTGGCCTAAGTTTTCTTTTCAATCAAAATTAAAATTGTGAATTGTTTACTTTACTACAGAGGACAGTTCGCTCGCGAAAACATGGGCAGCATTTCCGGGTTTGGGAAATAAAGCAAAGTTTGGTTTCACCGAATTTACGTCAGCTAGCATCAAGACCCACTTTGACAAACGACAGATCGTGCACCGGGATTTCACCGGGTATGTCCGGATTGATATGGCGCATGTATTTGACGCAGAACCGTCAACGGAGGCAGATCTACTGGTAGACTTCGTGTCACATACCATCAATTTCCGACAGGACGCAGATTCCGAGCTACGGGACAAATTTATGACATTTCTACGGCAATGTTTAGATCAGCAGCAGGCAGGTGACGAGTTGATTTTTAATGCTGATTATGGAGTGACAATAGTACAGAAAGAAAAATAACTGAACCACGTATAGACTCATATGTTAAACCATGAACGTCACCTGGCAAAGGGACACAATTATTTTACGGGCATGACCGACCCATCATCCATCGATCGATTGATTGCCTACTTAGTTTTATCAGTGGCGTAGCTAGGTTTTTAAATGAATAATTTGACAACAAATTTGTTATGTTACTCTAATTTTGCCATTGGCTTTGGCGTTAAACCAATTCGACTTCTTGGCCATTTTATAACAGGATTTCCCATCATATCATCACCCTATCCCTTTAAATCCTATTTTGTTCAAATTAAGCTGTAATAATACTGTCCGTACGTCTAGAATTGTACTCAATTCATTCAAAGACTTCGAGCTTCTTGAGCATCACATTTGTGATTCAAAATGCCTTCTTACCACATATATGGGGGAGGGGGTATCCACATTAACATACTTGGTCAAAGCAGGGAGGTGTCAAATAGAAGACCTCCCTGGTCAAAGCGGTCAAACCACAAGCTTACAATCTTGGAAAAAATTGCTTAACGTGTTACACGTTTTGGACAGTATGTGCAGATTTTTTCTCTTCTGATCTTTAAATGACGAAGGGGACATCTTAAAACAACAATGTTACCCCCCCCCCCCCCCCCCCCCCCCCCATCGATCAATGTTGAGACACCTTGACAATGTTGAAGACATTGACATTTCATAAGAGAACCGTCCCACCATGAGCCAGGTCATTTTGTGTATTGACTTTTCAGTATAAAATATACAAACACGTCGCCAGTTGGTTTTATTGACATAAATCCTTATAATCATCAATTTACAATGGAAATGGGAGGAGCAGTTTTTCTGACGAATGTCAAATTAAACGATCCAAAAAGTGAGAATCAATGACCTGAAGTAGTGAAGTATGGTGCAGGGTTTGTGCCATGGTCGGACCGTGGGACGTGTCTTAGAACCGGAGATGTATCTTTAGTGACATTTTAGACCCCGTGCCGTACGGAGAAGGGGGGGGGGGGAAGTATACAGAACTTAATTCAACCTTAAATATTTGGTAGAGATCACTTCCACGCGTGTCTTAGAACCGGAGATGTATCTTAGTGACATTTTAGAGCATTTTAGTCCCCGTGCCGTACGGAGAAGGGGGGGGGGGGGGAGTATACAGAATTTAATTCATCCTTAAATATTTGGTAGAGATCACTTCCACGCGTGTCTTAGAACCGGAGATGTATCTTTAGTGACATTTTAGAGCATTTTAGACCCCGTGCCGTACGGAGAAGGGGGGAGTATACAGAACTTAATTCAACCTTAAATATTTGGTAGAGATCAATTCCACGCGTGTATTAGAACCGGAGATGTATCTTTAGTGACATTTTAGTCCCCGTGCCGTACGGAGAAGGGGGTATACAGAACTTAATTCATCCTTAAATATTTGGTAGAGATCACTTCCACGCGTGTCTTAGAACCGGAGATATATCTTTAGTGACATTTTAGAGCATTTTAGACCCCGTGCCGTACGGAGAAAGGGGGAGTATACAGAACTTAATTCAACCTTAAATATTTGGTAGAGATCAATTCCACGCGTGTATTAGAACCGGAGATGTATCTTTAGTGACATTTTAGAGCATTTAGACCCCGTGTCGTACGGAGAAGGGGGGAGCGGAAGTTTGCAGAACTTAATTCAACCTTAAAGCTTAAATAGTTGGGAAAGATTATTAGTGTCAACTCCACGTGTCTTAGAATCAAAAATGTCTTTTTAAATACTAAAAGACTTACAACACGCCTACCCAGTGAATGTCTTTCGCAGCAGGTCTTTCCCGTTCCATGTCAACTATTTTGGGGGGCTTTTCTCCGTTTTTACACTCAATAGTCATCAAAATGTGATAGGCGTAAAAAAAGTAGAATTTATTTAGTTTTGCAATGAAAATATTACCTGTTATAACTCGAAGGCATTATTAGAGAACCGTCCCACCATGAGCCAGGTCATTTTGTGTATTGACTTTTCTGTATGAAATAAACAAACACGTCGCCAGTTGGTTTTATTGACATAAATCCTCATAATCGTCAATTTACAATGGAAATGGGAGGAGCAGTTTTTCTGACGAATGTCAACTTAAACGATCCAAAAAGTGAGAATCAATGGTGCAGGGTTTGTGCCATGTTCTCAACGGGTTCCATTGGCGGAGCCTGGGGGGGGGCCCTGGGGGGCACGTGCCCCCCGGGTCCCTGGCACCAAAAAAAAAAAAAAGGAGAAGAAAAAGAAAGAAAAAGGAGAAGAAAAAGAAAGAAAAAGGAGAAGAAAAAGAAAGAAAAAGGAGAAGAAAAAGAAAGAAAAAGGAGAAACGGGAAGAAAGAAAAGAGAAATAGTAGCTAGAGGGTATAGAGTTCTTTATTTGTTACATAGTAAGTTTCCATGCCCCCACCCCTTGTTTTGTACGTTCCCGGCACAGATCCCGGCATATCAAGGCAATAATGGCGTAGCCAGTGGGTTGAAAGAAGGGGCCGACCGCTCCTTCTCCCCTGTCACCCAATTTTGCCATTGTCGCCTTAATTTTGATAAGAGAAATCATAGTTAAATTATGACGTTCAAATACAAAGATAGCATTTTTCGTTGTAGTGCTCCTTCCCCAAAAAAGAAATTTATTGCCAATAAGAAAGTTTGAAGCCAAAATGTACCTCAATCCTAGCAAAACCAGGTAAAATAGCAAAACATTTAACAATAAAAGCAGTGTCATAAGGCCAAAATATATCTCAAATGTGGCAAATAAGTATATATAAAGAAGCCAGGGGTTTTCGTAAAAAACAATGTATCTCAATCTTGGCAAAATTAATGTAAAGAAGTCAATTTTGCGTGGTTGGTATCTCAATCGCGGCACAATTTATGTAAAAAAGCCCAAAAAAATTTGCGCGCACGTGACATGAACGTTAACTTGAATTTTGGAATCTAATTTTAAGACAAAATGTATCTCGATCATGACAAAATTAGTTAGTGTTGAGAAGCCAATATTTCGCGCGTTTTGCTCATGTGCCTCGAAATATTTGCTTTCGTTTTTAAGCTTGTACCAGCGAAAATTGGTAAAATATGTAGAATAGCAAACAGAATTGCGCGCTACGCACGCACATGCCCCAAACGATAAGACTTGGGACCAGTCCTTGTGTGACTTCATTTCTTGTTGTCCGTTTCGGGAGAGCCCGAGGGCCGAGCGGGTGGGTGAAGGGTGGGTGGATGTTTTAGAACCTCAAAATATTTACATTTCTTTTTAGAAGCTTGTTATCAGCAAAGAAAGTCGCCCAATTATGACAAAATTAGTGTAAAATATGCAATTTTGCGCGCTAAGCTCGCATGAACCTTCAAACATTACATTTAGCTTCATAACAAATTAGTATCAAATGTTGTGCGCTACGCGCTAATGTGACTTCAAACATTAACTTTATCTTTATGAAACTTTTATGAAGGCAAGCCTCAATCATAGCAAACTGTAAAATAGCACATTTTTAAGGTATCGGGTTCATTTTTTTCTTTACTTCGTCAATTTATAGGTATCTGATTAATAATAATTTCAAAAATATATGATTTTGATTTGCGGCTTTAATTTTCTTTTAAATTAAGATTTTGATATTCATAAATCGTACAAAAAAGAAGATAGAATTATCCAAAAGAAAATGTTTTTATTGCCAGTAATATGTAGCAAATAATAGAATATATTTAGTATAATTATGCTCAACTTCTTTCGTGCATTGATAAAAAACAAAATATTTATTAGAAATGAAGAGGTGGCTTTTCGATAAAATGTAGGTCAAAATTATACACCAGATCGCACCAAATGAGTTCGAAAATTGAAAACAAATTCAATTCTGATCTTAATCAAGAATATATTATTATAATGCTCAACTTCTTTCGTGCTTTGATAAAAAACAAAATATTTATTGGAAATGAAGAGGTGGCTTTTCGATAAAATTTTGGTCAAAAGTATACACCAGATCGCACCAAATGAGTTCCAAAATTGAAATTTTTTCTACTTCGGAGGGGGGCACATCCCCCCTCAGACACCCCCCTGTCCGAGCATAGCTCGGAGGGCAGTGCTGCGCACCGCTTGGATGGTACCTTATCAAATTCAGTTTTTAGGGCCTTACATTAACCTTTTCTGGATCCGACCCTGAGTGCCCCCCGGATAAAATAATCCTGGCTACGCCTATGGGTTCTCAACATGTATACGAGGAGAGGGATGTTAGTTTTCTGTTATAATAACAAGTAAGTATTCCAAGACTTTTGCCAGGTTTGTAGATAATGAGCAAACATGTCGACTCGGACACATCACCTCCTGAAACCGAAACAGCAATGCAAATGTTGACAGGTTCATCATTTTTTCTAAAAACACTATACAATTTGTGTTATTATTAATAATTTCCACGCGGTAGGGGCTGCAGACGACAATTCCAAAATGTCACAAAATATTTTTAAAATGTCATAACTATTAAATTAAATATTCTTTTAGTAGATTTTGAAAAAGCATTCGACTCTGCTCTGTGTCACATAATTTTATATTCAAAACCCTTGATTTGTTCAATTTCGAGAACAGTTTAAAAAGATGGATTCGTGTTTTTTATAAAAATGCCGAATCTGCTATATTAGTCAATGGTCATTTAACCCCCTTCTTTGAAATCAAAACAGGTTGTCGGCAGGGAGATAGTCTATCCCCATACATTTTTCTATTATGGAAAGAAAGAGGTGATAAATTTGTATGTCAACTTTTTGAGAAATAAGATAATTAAATTGTCAAAGTTATTGCATGAAAAAATACACTGTCTCTGTATAAATTTACCTGTTTTTATACAAAATACGTTTAATCTAAATAAAATGTGTTCATACATGAATGTACCCCTTGGTAAATATAATTTATATCACCACATGTATATTTGAATTGTTATTATGAATGATGTATGTGATCTTTTCAGCGAAAGAAATGATAATAAAAAACTATAAAAAAATGTCATTACCATATTTGGAATCGGCATTAGCAATACATTAACATAAGTACAAACATGCATAGTCGTCGTCGTTCTATGGATCATGGCTGATTCTGTGTGACCCTATTGATGATGGAGCGCCACCGTTGTCTATTTTGTAACATGCGATGTGCAGAGATAAGAGATAGACTAGTTGCTTCTTTAATGCCATCAGTCCAACGAAGCTTTGGTCTGCCACGTTTACGTCTTCCTTCGATAGCTCCTTGTATTATCACCTTTTCTAGATTGTCACCCTCTCATCTAGCAATATGTCCAAAGTATTGTAGCTTGTTGCGCATGATCTTTGTATACAGAGAAGTTTGGTTCCCAATCTGGCTTCTGACAAATTCATTTGTCTTATGCTCTTTCCATGATATTCCTAGCATCTTGCGCCAACACCACATTTCAAAAGCTGATATTTTCTTTGAATCTGCTATTCCGACTGACCATGTTTCAGCTCCATATGTTGCGACCGGAAAGATAAGTGCCTTCATAATACGTATTTTTGTGGCCTTTGTGATTCCTCTATCCTTCGAAATGGTTGATAGGGCATTTGCTGATGTTTTAGCCATTGCCAGACGTCTTTTAATTTCTCCAGAGCTTCCACCATCTTTAAGAATTATAGTGATCCAAGAAAATTGAAGTTATCTACACAATCTACTGTAACAGTATCATTATCGACCTTCACTTGTTGGTTGCTGTTTCCTCCGCAAATCATGACTTTGGTCTTCTTAACATTTAGGAAGAGTCCAAACATGCATAGTGCCGGTTCACTAATCCTTGGTAATACTAATAGCCGCATGGAAAGTGTGAAATTTGCGTGTTTGAGAGTAAAGATCCACTCCAGGTCAGATCAACCACTTCATAGGCTCACATTTGGCCAGTGGCGTAACCAGAGGGGGGGATCACCCCCTCCCCAATATTGACTGTTGCGTCGGTTGAGATTGGCACTGTCGGTTCATTTGACAAGATAAATCATGGAATAATGATGGTCAAAAGTACACAGATGAAAACTTGTTCTCAAAATGCAATAGTTTTGGGTACAAGCTCGTTTACAACCTCGTTTACAACCTAAATATAACTCAATCATAGCAAAAATAAGTGTTAATTCGAAAATTATCACGCGCATTTCTTTAGACAGTACAATCTTGTCGGTTCACTTTCAATTCTTGCCCCCCCCCCCCCCCCCCCCACCCCCCCATATGAAAACCCTAGTTATGCCACTGCATTTGGCTCATTTCTGGATATTTTAAAGCATAACATTATGTTGCACTCCTAATCTTATTAAAGAAAGCAAAACACATTTTCTCTTTCATTTGTTGGTAGTTTATTCAATTTATTCAAATTCAATCATTAACAAATTAGCTATGCATTTATAAGTGACTCTCTACTCCATAATAAGAATATGAATGTCAATTAAATTATTGACCACAATCACTTTATCAGTGGTTTAGGACAAAGGTCTAAAGGTTTACTAGGCCAAATAAAACAATGGTTTGTCTCGGAAGACCTTTGGCGTAGCTTTAAAAATTCACATTTCAGCGCATAACATTTGTCCCCATTTTTTTCTTGAACTTTTGAAAACGAGGCTTATTCAAAGTTTTATTTCACATTGCCATATCATTACCATTTCACATTATCATATCATTACCATATCAACTTCATTTTCTTGCTAACATATTAAAATTGCCACATACAAAATGGAAGTTAAATACAGTTCAACAAAATGTAGATTGTTTCTACTATGGTAGTGTTAAAATAAAACATTTCACAGAGCCCGCCTCATGTGAAAAAGATGTTTAAATTGTATTTTTACAATTGTTTTTATTTATTGCATTTTGCTTAGCCTTTTTCGGGTTCTTCTGAGACAATTGTTTTTATTGGACTTATCAATCAAAGTATATATTGACTCAGAGATATTGGCCATATCGGTACAGGGTTAATCATTCTTATCATGTGGCTTGATTTGACATTTTACTCAATGACTTGTCCTAATACTGATCAGCCCTTTTATGGCAAAAGGATGTATCTTAGATGTACTTTTCTAATGATATACTTCCTTTTAACATGGATTGTGTTAACTTAGTTCAATAATCCTCACTTAGAAAAAGGTTGCAACTTGTAAAGACAATAAAAGTAATATACTGCCTTTTACCACTGCATGATTTATGGAGAAAAAAAGCTAACTTTGAGCATGTTAAAAGGAAGTACACTGTTAAAAAACTACATATAAGATACATTCTTTTGCCATAAAGGGCTGTGATTTGCTGGACCCATTGACAAATACATCAACCTGAAACTTGATTTCAGTTTACTCAGTATGGTTTCACTTGACTTGTGCTTTAACTCTTTCCACGCTGCAGGCGACTGCAAACGACAATTCATAATTTCACAAAATGAATAAAAAAATTCAAAATTATTGAATTTCATCACCATATTTGGAATCATCATGTAAAATGCATTAAGATAAGTACAAACATGCCTATAATTGGTTCAGTTTTTCATGAGATAATTGACTTTGAAAGTTGGGAAAGGTTTCTGAAAAATCTGTTTTGTATATGGTAATACCCGCGTCGAAAGTGTTAAAGATTAAGCGATTTGGTCACAACACAACCCTGGGTACGCGGTAAGCCAAACAACTTTAATCATTTTATTGTCATTTCCACTGAAAATCTCTGAAGAACAATTTCAAACCTTATTGCACTCGTCGATGCATGACGTTTGTTCTAGACCAATGATTATTGATAGCCTTGGTTCCAAGCTGGTCACTCACCCCATTACTATGCTTACTGCCGTACTACATGTAGCTTCAATTGTACTCATTATTTCCTGCCACAGAACAATTGTGCAAACTGGATACAAGTCTAATATACATGACTGAGTCCAAGTCTACATAACTACACCGTGTATTTCACTGTCACACAATCGAACAACACCCTCTGATACTTCGCCTTGCAAAAACCACTCCCATCCGAGAAATGAACAATACACCTTGTATTTGGTCGGTTCTCGGATGGGAAGTATCAGAGGGTGTTGTTCGATTGTGTGATAGTGAAATTATACAAGGTATTCAAAGTCGACTACACATCCACTAGCCCGACCAGCCTTGGGACTTCTGTAATTGATGCCTACAGCATTTTTTGAAACGCTGTAGACAAATTGGTGAGCCAATCCACATACCCTTTCTCTAAGGTCTGTGGCTGTGGCCAATCAAAACCCAGCATGCATTTAATGTAACTAGTCTCAGCTTCTCCAAAAGTAACTTGACCTCTCCATGCAACAGCCAGAATTCTATAGTATGGGACAAACCATTTTATTTGTAGGGGTAAATAATTTGCTGATGATGGTTATATTAGTTGTCTTATGACATGGAACTATCAAATATGGTTAAACATTGATTTCTCTATCAAAGGTTCACTAGATGATGACATTTTCATTCCGACACTTGCAAAAAAATATAAATACATGTAATATGATTTTGTCACAACCATTGAAAAATGGAACATGAGTTTTCCACGATTATTTTTTTCATACATGAGTTTCGCCAAATTTATTTATTCCATTTTAATACGAAATAAAGCGAAATTCACTGAATAAAATGATTTTTTTAAAATTTTTAAACAAATGAACTGATTTGGCTAAACTCATGTACGAACAAAATTATCGCTGGCGGGGCAACAATAATAGTATAACATATTTTATAATCTACTGAATAAACTTTCTTATAAATATAATGTATAATTTCAGTCGATATGTATTATTAGCAGCGATTTTACACTCATATATTATTCATTCAACAAAATAATCATGTGCATATATATAATAAATTTCTTAATAAAAATGAAATGTACAGATCTGATTGACTAATATACAATATCAATTGTAGCTATGAAAAGAAATAGATATGTGTTAAAGAGTCGCAGATGGATATAAGGTGCCAAACAAAAACCTGTTTGACGAGCCTGACCAACAAAAACAAGTTTTTTTAGTTATCTTTGTTCAAATTGTTTGAAATTGTTGATTTTTTTAAAAATTCTTGAACAATTTTGATTTTTTTTAAATAGGAGAAAAAGCACCAAAATTTCCTGAAATGTTTTGGGGGAAAAAACAAAAAACGACTTGCCCGTAGAACAGGGTGAGGTTTTGTCATCGCCTAAGCTCCTTATTTATAATTGAACCCTTCCCTCCACACAAGAGGGTAACCACAGTGTTACCAACTGAAATTTGTCCCAAACTATGGCCAAAAACCAAAAGTAGCTCAATTTAAGTAACTGTAAAGCATGAAATGTTCGCGTGCACCAAAATTTCGCGAGTGCAGCTGACTCGCGGAATGTTCATGCATACGAATGTTTTGCTTTTGAAAGGCCTGTAATGACTACTCAACGCATTCGCGAAATGTTCATGTCGCAAAAAAGGCAGAAGTCAGTGATTCGTGAAATTTTAATACCGCAAACATTTCCCGCTTTACAGTAGTTTAGCGAATTGTAATTACATTGGTGTAGCCCAATTCCACAGCCTATAGCCATAGGATTGGCAACACTGTTGGCAACACTGTTTACCGCAACCATGGGAGTTCATTTACAGAGTGTTCAGTCATAGCTTGTCTTGTTATGCCTTCTGTATGCTCTGATGGCTCACTTACAATCTGATAAGCAAGGCAATAACAGCACAGGGCTTTAGCAATAACAGACTCATTACCCCCATCAAGCAGCGGGGAGGGTAAACAAATAATAAGATCTATAGCTTTAGAGCATGTTATCGCAATCATGAAATGTAAATTTAACCATAGAGTGGAATAATGATAAATTTGTCTGGTCATGTTACAACTAGGGGGAAAAGTTACCCTTTCTACCCTTATCAGCCCGGGAGGAGGGTGGGGTGGGGTGTTGGGTAATCACATAATCATGCTGTAAGCATACATGATGAACAAAGATTTTCCTGACACCCCTAAACGTGTATTCCCTCTGATGCTAAAATTTACCATAAAATGAGGAGCTAGCGTGTTTGTTATCTCCAATTTGACCTCGTAATATGTAAGATATTTATAGTTTTTTGGAAAAAGTACCCTTTTTCTTGAAAATTGTCATTTTAGGCCCCTTAACGCATTGCACATTTTTACTGGGTTTCACAATACACCTCTTATTGACACAAATACTGACAGCGTAATAATTGACTGGCCCCTCCGGGCTTATCAGCAAGTATTGGTAAGATTATGACATAATTATGGCAGGGTCAAGTGGCCCAGGGCATTACATGCATCAGTCCAAAAAGAAAAAGAATATTTTCGTCACCCATTTTGCAGGTTTGTCTTCGGAGCAATCTAATGTTTGCCTAATCGTTATAATTTAAAGAAAGAAAGAAAGAGACTATTTCATTAATTTGAACAGATATGTGACGCGATCAAGAGGAATGAGTCGGATGTCGGGGAATCCCAAATTGAGATATGGCCAATTCAAAATGGCGGCTTACATAAATTTTGATGGAAATTCATGTATACAATTTGACAGAACTTTGGAACAAAACGTCGTATCGACATGGAGTTTTCAGTTTCTGAAAGCTCTAGGTGTCTTCTTTAAAACTGTATTAAAAACTCATTTTCGACCAGGGTCGACATCCGACTCATTCCTCTTGATCGCGTCACATATTTGGATTTTCTAGATTCTATGATATTGCACGGTTTGTATAGGTAATTTTCTCTAATTTCTTTCATTAATCTGTTGACATTATTGAAACATTTTGGCAAATATGTCTGATTTTCATTTTCTCAAATCGACGCAGAATATTGTTCCGATATTGTAGTTTACATATTATAATGGACAAGTGAACACTATAACAGAATTATACATTATACTAATGTTCAAATCTGAGTAATCCTAAAGGCCGCTATATCAAGAAGTATTTTGGGGTCACCTTGTGGACTACAATGTATTTAAAATGTGTGTGATAAGAGAACACATATATACTTCATCTTATTCAAAATGCAATTTATTTTATCTTAAAATTTTAAAGAATATAATAGGTTTCAAGAACTGGAGCCATGGTGGAAAGAGGGGTCTTAACTAGAAAGACAAATATTGGTGAAGGGTTGTAAAGAGAGTCTTGAATGCAGCATAATCTTAACACACTTTACCATGAGGTGCCCCAAAAAAAGAGGTTCTACAGGCAAACAGACCTCTCAGGTAGGGTCGGTCGGTCAGGCGGTTTTGATGTGATTGCAAAAAGCTTGCAAAAGCTTTCCACATATTTGTTGCTGAAAAATCGAAGAAGAAAAAATGGTTCGGTCGGGCCCGTAGAACAGGATCTTTTTGTTGTTGCATGATGTTAATATCCCTTACGCCCATCCACCCCAGATAATAAATTGCACTCAAAAGGTTGATTAACGATATGTAATTAACATGGAGTTTAGAGCGACCACAGCGTCAGTCGTTGGCCAATTTCAAGACGTATCCCAATGCAGTCTGTAATGTAGTCAAGCAATAGCCTTCCTCCCCAAATAGATACCTGTGTGTGAGAGAACACAAAAACAAACGGGTTGCATTATTCAATAGAGGGCGCTTTGCACCCACTCAATGCTTTAGTTGTTGTAAGGTTACAAATAATAATAATAATAATAATAATAGTGGATATTTATATAGCGCCGGTATCCGCCGCAAGCGACGCTCATGGCGCTGTAGCCTATATATATATATTATTACACTGTCGTTAGGAAATCGTCACAATTCATTTCGCTTCCATCTATCGTAGGCTGCCGGCTAGGCGCATATCAATATCAGCACTTAGGTTGTAATATCACCCTTTTTAACAGCTCCCCAATCTCGCTTGGGTCGACGAGGCAATTGAGACTAAGTACCTTGCCCAAGGATACAAACATGTTGGACCTAGCGGGGCTCGAACTCACAACCTTTGAATCATGAGACCTGCGTCCTATCCACTAGACCACACATGCTCTATATAACCAAATGATAACCAAATAAACATGGTAGATTTAAGTAATAAAATATCTGACCAGTCACATCAAAAAGGGGGATTTTGTATTGTAAGATATTGAGAATAGAAAGTTAAGCATGAAAAAACAAAAGAAATAGAAAGTAATTTTCACCTAATATTTCATATAAAATCTGAATGCATTGACCAATTATATCAAGGAAGGTGTCATTTTAAAGCTAATTACAAAATGCACATTTGCATTGAAAATAATCTCAACATTTTCATTTTAAACGACAAAAGCCCCTGACTGTAAAAGCTGAAATATTCGTGGTGGTTTTATTTTTGAGCTTTTTCGCGCAAAATCTTTTTCTGCAAAAATTATAACACGCGAAAATATTGTTTTCAACATTTGTGCAGTGCATCCAGAAGGTTGCCCCCACGAAAAAAAACATGTTTTATGATGTCTAGACCACATCTGTTACAGACAGTGAAATTCAAAATCATTCACACGAACCTGATTTTTAATGTTCACTATGTTTTCACACATAAAACTGAAAATATCTCCAAATCTTTACAAAGGTTTTATTTTTTTACAGGGTGGTTAAAAAAAAGGTTAATCCATTTTTGCCAGCCATTTTTAGCTAGTTATGCTAATAAAATGTGGTAATTGTAAAAGCAGAGACTGTTTTAACAATGCTTAAAATGTTTCAGTAATGCTTTGACAGGGCCAAAAATCTAAGACTCATTTCGTTTATGAAATATGGAATGTTAAAGATAACATGTGTAAAATCGGTTTGTCCACAGTAATCTTCTCATCTTAGTTCATTTGACTGAGAGATTCTGAACAGGAATCAAAGACATGGAAAATAGCACTTTTAGACAACGTTTTTGTCTTTTATTAACCTAACACTCTTGAGTCCTACGAATCACTACGATGCGGTGTGCTTGTGTCACCCGGCTCAGCAGTTTTTTGATGAAATAATGGCCCCAAGGTATATGCACGGCGGAATATACTCCGCCATGCATGCATTCCCCCCGTGGCCTACCGGTAGATCGTCTGTCTCTGAACCCAGAGGTCCGGGGTTCGAGTCCCGGGGAGTGGGGGCACTTTTTCCCCTCGCTATTTGGCCGCAAAAAAGAAAATCTTTGTAAAAGTTGCCTCGGGGGTTAGGGTTAATAATCAATAAGCAAAACATAGGAGCTGGTAAAGATTGCAATGGCCTACAACCAAGTATTTTGACCAGGTATGACTTCTTTGAAAGAAACTTTGGAGGCATCTTTGGACACGTCAATTTTGCACCTGATATCTTTAAACTGCTGTATTTTATTAACCAAAATAATCCAGATAAGATTTGTTTGCCCCGAGATGCTTAATGCTTTAATAAAACATAAATACATTAACATGAATTAGTAAATAGAAGAAAATGGCTGTCAGTTAACCTCTTTTTTTAACCACCCTGTAGAAAAGAAAAATGTCATGTGCAATCAATTTCCTATAAATGTATGCATTTTATTTTGCCAAACATTATGTACTCACCCCTCATGTATAAATTCTTCCATTGTGCTACACTCAGACACAATCTGTGGTAGGGCTGATTTGATAATGACATAGCTGAGAATTGGTAGTAGATCATCGCAGCCGCTGTAAGGATATGAACAACAAAATATTCTGCATTAGAGTTCAGCCCAAACAAAATTGTTATGTTGTCCTCGGCTGCCCACTCGTCAGATTTAGGGCCGCTTTGATTTTTTTTCAGATTTTTTTCAGATTTTTTTTTTTTTTTAAACAGAATTTTTTTTCCAGTTTTTTTTTTTAACAGTTTAAATGGCATTGAATATTAAATTAAGTGTTTATAACATATATGTGCGACTCTTAGAGTGGTTTCACCTTCTTGTTGGCTGAACTTTGAGCTTCCGCTTGTAAAAGAAAATTTAAAAAAAATTAAAAAAAATTTAAAAAAATGAACACGCTATATGAAGCCATGATTGTGTGCAGGGCATTTTGCAAAAAATGCAATGCATTGTGGTGGTGTCTTTAAAATCTTCTTTGGTGCCACAAGGTCCTATCTCTAATTAGTAATAGCTGACAGTTGTTATACATGTGCATATGTCGAGTAATCGGTATCCATTAAGGGGGCTGTGCACCTTCGTATAGCCTCCGTAAAACTGCCGTAACTTCTTCATTATTCATTTAATCTAGATAAAAGTATACATTTTTTTGCAGGAAAGGGTTCAATGAATCCAACTATGATCATGAAATTAACCATTTGGGAGAAAATTATAAAAAACACGTTTTTTGACTCATTTTAGGTTTGGAAAAGATAATTCAAAATATATTTTGTCAAATTTTGTCATACTAGTTTTATGATATTCCTCATACAATTCCCTAGGAATCGTTTTTTTATTTTTTTTGAAAATATTTATTATTTTTTGAATTAACGACCAAAAAGTGCTAAAAAACATGATTTTTTACCTCCAAAATCGTGAAAATCACAATTTTTGGTAAAAAATCACATTTGTTGGCACTTTTTGGTCTCTAATTCAAAAAATAATAAATATTTTCAACAACAATTGACTCAACAATGGGCTTCATCATTCAGGCTTTTAATACATAGATAAAGCATATCGAGGGCTCTGAAGGCCCTATCTCCATTTTGACCATTTTGAGAAAAAGACTATAGATGATTTTTAAACACATTGGGGAGATAGAGATGAGGTCTTGTGATACAGGCTTTAACTTTGAAAGGGATTGTGTTATGGAGATAAGACTGTGTTACTGGAAAGAGAATTTATTTCTGAACATTTTGATACCAAACCTCATTTTTGAAAAAAATGGAAATGAGGCCTTGTGTTTATTAGCCCTCGATATAATAACAAGTATAAAACCCAAACTTAAATGAGGGCTCTTCTCTGTACCAACATATGACATATGAATCCATTATCAGTCAATTGCTGTTGGTATTTGGTTATAAAACCAAAATCGTTGTACAACCACATGTTTGATATTAGTAAAAATTCAGTAATATTTTAAAAGGTATATTTTATTGTCATCACAGTCAACTGGCTGAACTGGAACGATATAACAATAACAAGATTTTTTTAAATGTACATTAGGCCAACAAAAAAAAAATGTTTGGTTGCCCTCCGCGATCGACCCAAAAATCGCGAAATCCGCTGGTCGCTTTTTTTCATTCATTTTTTAAATATTTTTCTTGACACATAAAATTCGAAAATTGCTATTAATATGTAAGTCTTAATTCTTCTTTCACAGTTAAAATATAAACACCACATGTCAGAGGCGATTAACAGCATTGAAATTTGTATTTAAAAAAAAATCATATTAAAAAACGCCATCATGCACTAATTTTTTTTTTTAAAAAGCCAAAAAAGAAAATTTAAAAAAAAAGGATCGACCTACCGACCCTCCAAAATTTTGCCTTCTGAGGGCAACCAAACATCTTTTTTTTTGTTCCTTACAAGACACTAATACTACACGAGGTAAAATTATGGTACAGACATGTGTTTTGGTTTTGATCAGGAAATAAAAATGTACACTTCTGTGATTTTTATAGCACACAATTTGTATGCAACAAACCAGATCTGTCCTTATGTGTAGGATGCTATGGAAAGATAAAGGAACCCTTATTTTTACACTCGTGCAATGTGCCTGAACCTTTTGTTTTTTAACTAGTCAACCATATCAAGTAAACATTTACATTTTTACAGAATGTGGACAAATCATTGCACCACATATTGCTTTTAATTCAATTATCACATAAACTGAGGTATTACATTTTTAACCACCCTATGTTTTACTTTGGTCGGTAGATTGTACAATACAGGGTGGTGCAATAAAATTAAACCATTTTGACAGCCATGTACCATGTTGCTAATAACTTTCAATACATTTCTTTGTGTGTTTTTAAGCAGATTGAGTCTTTAGGCGACAAAAACTGTTGTACGGGTAAACGTACCTCTCAGGTAGGGTCAATCAGGATTTGTTGGTTAATTTTCAACATTTTTTTTGAAATTTTCAACACTTTTTTTAAAAATTCACAATTTGTCCACATAAAAATACACATTTTACTTTTTAATCAACATTTTTCCACATAAAAATACACATTTTATTTTTTAACCCTAACCCCGGTTTAGGATTTTTGACCGGGATCACAATTTTCGAGGAAAAAACACCAACTAAATCTCCGGGAACCTGCCGGGATTCGATCCGGGGACCCTCCGTTCTCAAGCCCCACCTTCCCACCACTAAGCCACGGCCCTCAGCTACACATTCGTGCAGTATACTGCACTCATTATATAGGCTCGGTTGACTACGTCATCGAAAACCGACGGCGCATGCGTTTGGAGAGGGACTTTGGATTAGCATTTTTTAGCACTCAGGGGGGTTAGGGTTAATAGAACACACAAAAAAACTTCTTTTTTTTTTACCATAGCCCTAACCCCGGTTTAGGATTTTTGACCGGGATCACAATTTTCGAGGAAAAAACACCAACTAAATCTCCGGGAACCTGCCGGGATTCGATCCGGAGACCCTCCGTTCTCAAGCCCCACCTTCCCACCACTAAGCCACGGCCCTCAGCTACACATTCGTGCAGTATACTGCACTCATTATATAGGCTCGGTTGACTACGTCATCGAAAACCGACGGCGCATGCGTTTGGAGAGGGACTTTGGATTAGCATTTTTTAGCACTCAGGGGGGATAGGGTTAATCAACATTTTTGAAAAAAATCCCTAAAATTTTCTAATTATTTTATATATATCTATTATTAAATTTGAAGAAAAAAATGGGTCAGTCGGGCCATACAACAGATCAGGGAGGGGGTTCGCCTTACTGGGCAAAAATGTAAGGTCTGATTATTTTGTTTTTAAAATATGGAAATTTAGAGAAAATTATATGTGCAAAATTGATTTGTCTATGCAAACCTTCTCATCTCAGTCTTCTTCAATCACACTAGTGAACATAATTTGAAGCCCTAAAAAGCCAGCACCCACCGACAATGATGATATGTATGTATATTCAATATCTTTAAACTGCCATAATTCATGAATGAAGCCAGGTGCTTGATTTTTTTCCCCATCAGTAAAGCTCCAATAGCCACAGTTTTAACCCTAAACTTCCTCAACACTACACATCACTATATGTAGTGTGTGCTTCCCTCGTGATACGATCAGACGGGCTATCAAATGGTGCCGGAATTCTATGCGGGCGCGGCGGCCCAAGTTCGATCCCCAGCGCTGGCGCAGCCTGATTATTTCCCCCTGAATTTAACCCGCTTTTATTTCCAAAACGTTCTGTGTTCCCTTAACCCTAACCTTTCTCAACACTACAAATCACTACGCTGGTAGCTGCTGGCAGCTTGAGCTTCCCCAGTCTATCTCCGGCTGACCCGTGGCGCAATCATTTAGGCACCAGACTTACCAAGCCGTCGGCCCAAGTTCGATCCCCAGCAGTGGCGCAGCCTGAATATTTCCCCTAACTTTGACCCGCTTTTCTCCCCTGATGTTTTATCCCCTAAACAGGTCTGTGTTCCCTTAACCCTAACCTTTCTCAACACTACAAATCACTAAGCAGGTAGCTGCTGGCAGCTTGAGCTTCCCCGGTCTATCTCCGGCTGACCCGTGGCGCAATCATTTAGGTGCCGGACTTACCAAGCCATCGGCCCAGATAGGCTTGGGCATCACCAGTGCATTGCATATCGCACATCGCACATCGTGGCAATAAACATATCCAATAATTACCAAATTTCTCTCACAAGACCTCCAAATACCCAAGAGGCTCAATGTCAAAAGTTTTCAATAAAGTAAACAAGTTTACATTTTGACCTCCAAAGTATATACACATCTAAAACCCTTATTGGACATGCTGAAAAGCAATTAACCTCATGATAACCCTTTGCAGTTGGAAAAAGACGCAAATGTAGGTTAAAGTATACAGACAGATATTTTTGGATGTTATATATTTTCACTGATTTGGTGTAACATCACTTCAAGATGATAATTATTGTGGGTTAATTGTGAATTGCGAATATTCTGGCATCGTTGAAAGCATGTTGACAAATTGTGATCACTATAAAAGAACAATATCGCGATATCATAGTGGATGGCGATATTGCCCATGCTTAGGCCCAGATTCACTCCCCAGCCTTGGCACAGCCTGATTTGTCCCCCAAATTTGACCGGTTGTTCTCCCCTTATAGTTTTATTATTCCATAAAACAGGTCCAGGGAGTTAGGGTTAAGCCCAAACAAATTTATAATTATTCATTAGTACTTAGTAAAATATGGCTGTCAGAAATGGGTTAACTTTTTTGTACCACCCTGTTAACCCAAATGTCAAGGTCTTGTCAATGCATACACATATATATTTTATTGCAACATCATAATACTATCTATATACTCACACAGATGTTTCTGAATTATGCCTCGGTTCACCCAGTGATTCATGGTAGTCACCAACACACTGGATTATCATACGGGACGAACGAACTGCAATGAACGATACAATAAAATAAAAGCGATTGAATTGGGATGTAACTGCTACAAGCACAACACAGATTTGTTTCATTTATGCAGTCATGAATTTCTTGGGTATATTCAGGGTGCCTCAAAAGTGTCAATACTTTTTTGTAATGATTCACACCTTCAGTTTTGTAACACTTCACATCTACCCCATATTCCTTGTCTCTTCAAATCAACATACCATTTGTATACAGTTATAATTAAGGGATCCTGACCTTTTAGCTGTATACATATGGTATATGCTGTCATGGTGTTCAAAAGATGGTGAGGGGATCGTGCCTGTAAAAGGGTTTACCATGATCCCTAGCACCAGGGTGTAGAGTGGGCGAGGTTAAAAAAAAAATGGGGCTCTCATGGGTTTTAAGCATTTTTTAATGCAAGGAGAGGGCTTGCCTTCTCCCTTCACCCTCTCTTTCCTCCCTTTTCTTTTCCTCTTTTCTCCCTCTCCCTCCCCTTTTTCCTTTTCTTTTCCTTACCCCCTTTTTCCCCCTTGCCTTCCATAATTTACCAAAAAAATGTCAGAGGGTGGGCGACCTCGCCCACCCCTAGTTATGCCACTGCCTAGCACACTTCTTTCAAATCTTATCATTTACATTGTATTAATTGCATAAAAATTATTTTGTTCTGAATAAACTTGTACAACATGTTATAAACTCATAAAACTTGTCAATTTGAAAACTTGAAATGAGAAGAAAGGATGTAATTTATTTTTTTCAATTTTGTTACGTGACCTTATATATATAAACAAAACTTCAGATTTATTTAGGTATCTATTTACTGGATTAGGAAGCAATCTTCTTGCAGGGTGCTCAATGCAATGCAGAGCAAACTGTAAAAGTTAGATATTGTCTGATGATCGCACAGGCGTGAAATTCGGATTAGCAACTATCGTTCAAAAGGTCTTACTTCTATAGGTATTTATTTATTTATTTAATATTCAATAATTTATTTATTTATTAATTCATTTCAATGTTATTGTCTAATTGTTTGATGTTCATTTCATTTTTTGGTTAACACTTTCCACACGGCTGGTGTCTGCAGACGACATTCTAAAATTGTAACAAAATGTTTCAAAAATATCAAAATTGTTGAATGTCATTACTAAATTTGGAATCACCATGTAAAATGCATTGAAATAAATACAAACAAGCCAAGTGTAGATTCAGTAAGCCTTTGGCTAGACCTTGAAAGTTTTGAAAGATTTCTGAAAATTCTGTTTTGTATAACGGTAAAACCTATAGCCGCGTGAAAAGTGTTAAGAGGTTGAAATATACATACCAATACATTCAAGTTTATCCAGCGGTGTATAGTACTGCGTAACTTTCCTCAATTCCTGCACAGCTTGCCAATACGGATAATTCTCCCCACTGCTATTGTGAACGCTGCCCTCTTGCTGTGTGAGGCACAATTTCTTGATGACTCCAATGTGCTCGGGGGCAGCATACTGATATTTGGTCATGGCGGTTGCAGCGGTAGCTTCCTTAGTCACACTCACCCTCCTATATGACAAACAGGTGTGGTCATAAAATGGTGGATTATTGCAAAAAAAATTGTTAAGGCCAAAAAAAAAATGTTTGGTTGCCCTCCAGAGAGAGAAAAAGTGTGGGTCGGTCGGTAGGTAGGTTTTTTTGTTTTTTGTTTTTTTTCCCCTCCTATACCGGGCTTCGACAAAAAGTGCAATTTATACATGGAATGTATAAACGCAATATTTTTGACTCACATTTGATAAATTGGACTTCAAAACATTTCATAGAATTTATTTCTACATCTTTGGGACAAAATGTGTCCAAAATTATGAAAATTTCGGAGTTAAAAAATAGTTAAAAAAATTAAATTTAACAAAATGTGACCCGTTTTTTTCGTGTTTTTTCGGTCGGTCGCGGAGGGCAACCAAACAATTTTTTTTGGGGGGGGGGGCCTAATGATTGTGCAGAATTTTAGCTCTATACATACAGGGTGAGTCAAAAAGAACGGGCACTTTTTAAGCAAAAGCGCCACAAAATGTTCAAGGCTGCATATTCAAAACCAATGATACTGCTAAAAATACCACATTATTTGGCTTTCATTCAAAAAGAGATTTTGAATTTGAATATTGCGTTATAATGTTACAACAATATAAGTAGAACTCGGTATTTTAATGTCATTCCACACGGGTTGGCAATAGTATTGTTGGCAGGTTGGCTGATTCAGAGATGCCCCAATTAATGAAACTAGTGAAACACTTGAAAAGTCACATGAATCTTGGATACAAAATCTTGAAATGACTGGAAATAAATAGAACTGAGGAACATGAGTAATAATAATCCTGAATTCAAAAGAGAAAACTAAAATGAGGGATCTTGGCTGAGTCAGAAATCAAACCTCTTTCAAATACATTGATAAATGGCTTGATAAATCGACCATACGGTGTATTGGTTTTATAATTTCGGGGCTTTACTAAAATAAGCGTAACATGATAATACAATAGTCGATTTATAAAATTCTTCTTTTGAATAAAAGCCAAATTAAAGGTCTTTATAGTGATACCATTGCCTTTGAATGGTCATACCTAATTCTTGTGTGACGCTTTTGCAAACAAAGTGCCCATTCTTTCTAACTCACCCTGTAGAACCTCTAACTGTCCACATACAGGGATAATCTTGGATCTTTAGGCCATTTTTTTTTTCACTCTTCAAAAATGTTGGTGATTTTTTTCCAAAAAATATGAACAATTAATAAAAATTTCAAATAAAAATAATTCAATTTTTTTCTTCAACAAATTTCTCAAAAGGTCAACAACAAAAATTCAAAAACTAATAAAAAATCTTAAATTTTGAAAAACGGTCGGGCCCATAGAACAGGGTGTTTTTTGTTATTGCACCATTTGCATCAATTATATGACCGAGAATTATATGTCCCATAAAAACTATACTGTACATGCATTTTTGGATATTTCACACAACGCCAGAATTTGATTGAAAATATAAATTGTAAATACAAAGAGTGTTGTTACATAGAAAATATCATCAAGATGGGCTCACTTCCTTGTAATCCTAGTACTACTTGCTTTTTATTTGATATGTCTTACTTATGAGCTACACAATTTTACACATTTTTTTATTCTTAAAACACAAAATTGATAATGGTAAAATATTTCAACAATTTGGGAAAAAATAGTTGCAATACTTTTATGGTAAAAATAGTATTCATAAATAACACAAAAATGGGGTATCATTTAATAGCCATGCAGGAAGCAGGAGGTCGATACACACTTATTATTTTTCATAAGTAAGCCAAAAATAACTATACTTTTATTACCCTGAAATTTCCATATAAGGAATAAAGATTGCATGATCGTTTATAGAGACTATGAATCATAATTTGTCATAGATTATTTTTAAGCTCGCTTTTATTAAAAGGAGATATTTTGATGTGAACACTTTCGTGCTCACCTGTTGTGGGATTTGCAATGGGGACAAATACTTAAGTCTTTCTTTTGTAACTTTTTGATTGGTTACTTTCTCTGAATAACCATTTAGAGAACCAATCAAGACAGAGCTTCTATAGCTAGATCAGTTTTATAACACTTTTAAGTTGACTTCGTTTCCCTGTCTCTGATTGGCTCAATAGATGATCCAGCCCTTTCGATAACCAATCAAAATCATTCTTAGATGCCAAAAGACCCAATATCCATAAAGCTACTTCAGAGGAAGAGAAAAAAGAGTATAACAGATAACCGATTGCCGTTAGGGCCTTGCGGCTCGCAATCTGTCATATTGCTGTACCTGAAAAGCGTAAACAAAGGTTGCCAGATAACTTTGAAGAAGTGGTCCTCTATCACTGACGTGCACTGTTCCTTTGCGAGGGTGCTATCCAACTCATCATATACAGCGACCAGCATGGACAGAATCTTATCTGAAGAAGAAAAAATAGTAGCAAGATATAGTAATGTATATGATGTTTTAGTGTTATAGATCCCTGAAACTCCAGTTTGCCTGTATGCAGTTATTACATGCACTTGTTCCTTACCTGATTTTACCTGCTTCATGTTTATTGTAAAGTGCTTACAATTTCTTATAGGTGTTTTTTTTTTCAGTTCAGAATTTGTAACTGATTATTTCTTTCATTTACAATTCTGTGCTTTCCAATGCTTCCGTCTTGTTTGCTCTAATAAAGATGTGGTGATGTCACTGTTTGTATCTTGATTTTGCACCTGAATTAGATATTGCATCTAAATCAATGTCGCACAAGTACTTCTTTATTATATTTTATTAGTTGGGCATATGTGACCCAACGCGAGTAAATGAAAATGAGGGAAATATGAATATTGAGTTATTGATATCATGAAAATATGTATATGTTATGGGACATTTTGGTACAAGTCAATGTCATTTCACATTCCTATCCAAAGTTACAGATAATTGAAAATCACTTTGTCTCAAAACATCAAATACAAATTGTCAAGTTATGGGCAATTAAAGTTTTGGTTTTGTTAACAAATCGATGAAAAGAAAATACCTCAAAATGTAGTTTAACTCTTTGTTTTCATGACTTTAAGTTTTTGATTAGATACAAGATGTATCAAATATCAGAAATAATACTTGTTCTAAATTGACTTATTTTGACCATGTCCCCCATTTGTGCTCTTAAATCAAATTAGCAACTACCGCATTCCGCCTCATTTACTCATGTTGGGTCACATATATGGCTGATGAATGTTTGTACTTATTTGAGTATTAATGGCACTCACAAGCATGGCACATGCTAATAGGAACATGTATGGAATGGGTTGCAACCACCACCCCCCCCCCCCCCCCCCCTCCTGTGTATGTGTTGTAAAAAATAGCTCAAAAGGAGAGGCTTATTTCCCTCAAAACCCTGCACTACGGGGTAACTATACATGTAGCTGTTGGGGAATATAAAGGACATAAAATGTCAACTAAATCCTGTAATCTCTATGGTATACAATCATACACAACTCATTTCCTGTTAACATTGAATTAATTTTATAAACTCGGCACAAAAATATCCAGACCCAATTCAAGGTTTCGTATTAGGTCATAACTGTAAGACTTACATTCCTTAAATAATGTAAATATGGTATAGGTAAGGTCACAAATTTTCTGCTTTGTAAATTTTGCATTTTTCTGTGATGTAATTTTCCTCAAGAAAGCTTAAAAATTTTATTTTTAGGCTTACCTTATTATTACTGTAGCGGTAGCCGACCCTCTATATCGCGGAGTTTTATATTTAAATATTGTTTGTTTTGTTTTATTACGTATTGTTTTTTAATATTTATATTGTTTTATTCAAGACTATTTATAAATTTTGTGTTTTGGACATTTTTTGTGCATTTTTTTCTTCTTCTTTTCATCAAAATGTCGTTTTCCGCGTTTAACCTCATTTCCGCAATTTTCGTGACCTTAATCATTAGGTATAGGTCATATAAACTGTAAGTCTGACAATCCTTAAATACATTTTGTATAGATGCCTTTTCCGGCATAATTCTGCTGTACTCTTCGCACCCATTTCACACTGTTACAATTTATTCCATTACTGACGCTACCTGAGAACTGTATTAAAGAATTACCCCCCATTTATGAGTCATTTGTAAAGTAGTACATACAGCTTTAGAGACCTTCTTCAGCATTGTGATGCTGCCCTTCTGGTCCTTCTGCTTTACAAATGACTCTGAAAGGGTATCTATACAGAATTCTATATACAATAGGCCAACCTACATGCTGCTATACTCTAAACTGCGTCAATAAAGTATCTAAACACTTACAAATGGTCAGATTTATCGGAACCTGAAATAGTATGCAAAAAAATAATTAATTAATTCGTTTCACAGTTATCTTCTGCGCATTTTGACACCTCTTTTGTTGCGCTACGATGTTGTTTGGCGGATTTATGGGCACTTGAGTGGCTTAAGGTCGAATTTCAACAATTTTGCTTGTTTTTATTTTCGCGATTTTAAGCTTCCTTACATAGACCTACTTACAAAAATGAATATATTTGCTCATTTTATTTTCACGCTTTCTGATTTTAGCGCAAAAAATAAATGTAGCACGAAAATGTCCACTTTTACAATCCCCAATTTGTGACCCGTCACATCAAAATGAACATGTTGGAGGCCCGAGTCAAATCTGAGTTATTGGTATGACTTGAATTGATAGAGCACATATTAAGCTGTGAAATGTCACCATGTTGAAGGTAATCGGACTTTGCAATCACAAGATATGATTTGAAGAAGAATCTTTTTTTCTATTATTTTCTTTATATTTCACCAAATATATTGGCCTCTATCTCAAAACAGTTTGCCGACAACATGTCCTTTTTGACGCGACTGGTCACATTTGCTAACAAAGATTATGAATGGTCAAATATTGACAGCGGTGTAATAAAAATGATGCACTTTTAAACATTGCAGTTTATCAGATGGGTAGCAGAACCCATCAACCACTCAGTGCCTATGCATAATTTGGAACATGTAGGTTTATTGAATTCAGATTTTGGCATGCATGCATAATTTATAGTCAGATACTCAAAAATCCTGAAATGGCAAAAACACCTTAAATCGGCCTGAAAATAAATATAACTCCATACATTTTGACCAGTCCTGGGGATCTTTTGAAACTACATCACTTTTCCATGATTTAAAATCTTTGGTTTCAAGCAGAATATCAAAATGTGGCTAAATAAATTCAAGATAGTTTTTTACATTGAATTGGTAAATATAGTCAGACTCATAAAAACTGAGTACTTTCATTTTATGTAAAGTTTTAATTACTACCATTCATAAAGGTATTACACTTTGGGTTGTATTCTCGTACTAAACATGGTTTTAGCTTAAAACCATGTCTAACTAAACGTGTGTCTGATGACTTAAAACGTGGTTGAAAGATTATTTAAGGCATTCAGTTGGGGTATGAGTTAAGTTAAACGCGCTTTAAACTACCCCCAATCTCATGTTTAAAGTTCGACACTTTTTAGTGAGTTAGACGCGTATTTAAGTTAAACAAATTTTCGAGAATTATGTCTAGTTTAACGATGTGTCTTAAGTCAAATTTAGACGCGTGTTTAGCTTAAAACCGTGTTTAACTACGTACGAGAATACGGGCCTTTGAGTTTTATTTTTGTGCACAGGAACAGAAATAGTTTGATATTTTGGAAATACTTCTCATAATAAGATTTGACATATCAAAACCTTGGAAACCAAATCTTATTAATTTATTAAAGGTTTATTACGCAAAATGCATTGGTAGCCTGGAGGCTAAGTTACGGTGATATACACACAACACAAAAAGTTCCTGATCAGGTCAAATCAGTAATCGGTACCAATAATCAAAGATATACTATAAATGAGAAAATGTCTTCCCCACAATTTTGACACCTCGGTCATACAAATTAAGTGGATACTTTTTAAGTTATGATGTTTTCAGTAACTAGACCTAACAAAAAGAAAGTTGTAGCAAATCCTGTTTTCTATGGAATGTCAATGATTTGTATTGAACAATGTGTGCTATCAAATGCAGTCAGGCATGTATGGATGAGTGGTGCGTGCATGATTCATTGCACAAAAATATCTTTATTTGAGGTGTCATGTTACAGGGAAGAAATGAGCTCACTTAATGTATATCTCAGATTTTTGGTAAATAGTATTGCTTTTCAATCAAAGGTGTATGTTACAATCACTTTTTTGGGGCTATGATTTATTTTTCACATCATGATATTTTGATATCAGAAGAATCCCCATATTTTCTCATTATGTCTGTAAAGGGGCCAGAAATGTTCCTTATAGAAATCATAGGTTAAAATGTGGTGAATTACTACCAAAGGTGGTTAAAGCCCCAACAAAAAAATCCTCGTTTCCCATGGAAATGGAGTGACATATCCATGGTCCACCAGAACATGATGTGTACAGAGTAATTTGTAGTGACAGTTCACCATATCATTATGTAATGTAGTGCTACCCAACAAGGACACATGGGTATTTCTAAAGCAGGCACTAATTTTTCGCGCCATCAAATGTTCATGATGCAGAAGAACCCACATTTTTACATCATGAAATGTTTACAAATATACGCATTTCTAATATTGTCTAATAAGAAAACTAAACGCTTGTAAGAATGACAATTTCACTAATTCTAGCCAGTCGCGAAATTTTTCATACACATAAATATTTCATGCAAACCTTGACCATGTTTAGGGACACAGTTGATGTAGTTAGACCCTCTGAGCTTTTCAGTAGTATCTGAGACCACATTTGTGATGTGTTTAACATCTGGATTTTTTGGTTGGGGCTTTAACCACCAGCCTGTTTGTGTACTACTCAATGGGCAAAATTGTTGTGACCTTGGGCTTCTAAAATTAGAACCATTTTCTCAAACTTTGGAATTGGACAATTTTAAGGATGACCTTACATGTAAAATAGAAAATATCAAGTTGAAAATCGGGCCAGCAATCATAACATCTACCTTTAACTAACATAAAAGCACCTGATAAGAAACACTAACTGTTACTTTACCCATATATGTGTTTGTATATCTGCCGATAAGGTATTCCATATATGTGTTTGTATATCTGCCGATAAGGTATTCAATTATACTTACCAATATATGTGTGTATATCTGCCGATATGGTATTCAAGTGTCTGGCAAGAGCTTCCTCCTTCAATCTAATGATCCTCTCCTCTTCTGATTCATCCAACGCACCATCAATATCACCCACTAACTCCCTATCAGATAACTCCAGCTCTGTTATTATACCAGCTGATTTACTAGTCGCATTGCTCGTGTCTGGCTTCTCGGATGGTTCCCCAGCGACATCCTCATCACCATCTTCATTGGCATTCTGATCCAATGTTCTAGAATCGGTAGATGGCTCAGGTTCAACATCCGTACAGTCCGTTTTCTCCGATGATGATTCCTCATCTGGTTCTGCAGCGTCTTTAACGTCGTGGTCATCGTCACCATCAGTTCTCTCTGGCGTGACATTAGTTCTTACCACATCTTCTGACGAGGCATCATTTGGTTCATCCTCAGAGGTGTGATCTTTGTCACTTTCAGTTCTCTCAGCTATTACACCGTTGCTTTCTATGTCTTCACTAACGGTACAGCTTTCTTCGCATTTAGTCCTTTCTACCGATACATCACCATCCAGTGCGCCTTCAGGGCGACCAACATCGGCATTTTCAGATTCACTTTCATCATTAACAACACAAGGCACCTGAAGGTGTGATGGTCCAACTTCAATCACAGGACTGATAGCACTATGTGTTCCTGAAGATTCATCTCCATCCATCCTGTCCTCCTGAACACCGGAGTCTGCGCTACTCCTTCTATCAACGTCATCCTCATTGTCGGCCTCCAGGTTTGCTTCACTTTGAGTCTTCCCTCTGCCAATGTCTGTATCTATTCTAACCTGTGCAGTAAGAGCTTGTTCCAATTTGTCTCCTTCAGCAATTGCCGCTTCAAGTTCATCTCGCATGGCATTGACAACATCAGCCACATCATCTTCTACATCATTATCATCATCTTTCAATTTATCATCAACATTTTCTTGGCATATCGCATCAGTACTGTTAGTTTCAAACTCCTCTGCACTTATTCCATCCTCTCCACTGCTTGTCAAGTCTCTTACACCACTTGCATCGTCAACACTAGTAGTACAGTCAGCCTCTTTTACATCACCATCTTCCATTGCTATATCCGTGTCTTGTATATTTCTCTCTTCTCCCTTAGTCTCCCTTGATTTCTCCTCTCCTTCTTCTGTTATAACATCATCCATAAGTGCATCATCAGATAACAGATCTTCAAAGTCTTCGTCGTAAACGGAGTCTGCCGATTGACTGCTCACATGGCCCGTGGAAGGAGATAACCTCGTCCCGTGTGGTTCGACAGATTCCCTGAGTGCTTGGAGTCTTTTCATAAGATCCTCATCCATAGTCTTGGAGGGGTCATCAGGGGTCATGAATCCATCTGTGGGAATAATGCGAGGCTCAACCCCAGCTGTTGGAAAAACAAAGTGGTATATTTAGTTACATATTAAATTAAAACTTAATTCAGTTTAGAATCAGAATCAAGTTGAGTCAAGTTAGGCTAAGTAATACTTTTGCAATATGTATACTGTGGCGGCAAAAGGGTGCGGTTGTTGGTAAAATGCATTTTGAGATAAAGATGGAAATAGTATTTCCATCAATATCTCAAAATGCATTTTACCAACAACTGCACCCTTTTGCCGCGATAGGCATGGAAAAACACAACAAATATAGACAATTCTGCTGTAATTTTCTTCATAAAATCAAAAAGCAGTATTTAATCTTTCCATAAAGGTGTCTTATTTTGAAGCATTCAAAAATAATCTTTTGTTGGTATTTTATTAAAATAAAAGATCAACATTTTCTTTGAGAGACAATGCACCCTTTTGCTGCGGCTATACACATGTATGTGAATCAAATCAAGTCAAGAATTTTGAGAAAAGTGTTAAGCCTGGCCAAGTCTTTGTTTTCAAGTAGTTAAGTTAATCACTAAACAATATGACTTTGATCTTACTTAGGCCAAGGTATTGATTTGAGTTGTCTCTTTCACCTTTTTACTTGATTCTAAAACTTATGGGTCTCCAGCAGACTACATGTAGCAATATCCTATGTTATCAGCGAATTGCCTTCACAAGTTAAATGTGTCACCCTCGATATTGACTTGTTCCGTCAGACAGTGCTGATTGGATTTGTAGGAGTGTACAGATTATCTTCTTGATGCTCATATTAGGTTTTTCAGTCCATGGCTACATGGCTATATCATCTGTACAAACGGTAATGCAAAACATGCTATAGTTCAATCAGTTCCAAATTGGCAAGACACACACAATTTTGGCAAAACACATGCGTCCCCAGGGTTGTAGCTACGCCGGGCGGGCCCGCCCGGCACTGGGCTAGCCCACCTGGCATTGGGCTGGCCCGCTCGGCACTCTACAATTTATTTATTTTTTTAAACAATTTTTTTGGTTTAACAATTTGTGGATAAAATCATTCAACTGCCCCATAAAACAAGAAATTATATGGCAGGAACCCTCAAAGTGCATTAAAGAAGCTTTAAAACATCCCGCCGCTGAGTCGCGAGAATTGTGTAACCAAATAGCGAAATATTGCGCCCGGCACTCAAAATGCTCTGGCTACAACCCTGTGCGTCACACATTAGATGCATGGTGCGCTTGTTGTGTTCATGTGCACCTATACACCTTTCTGTATTGTTGTTGAGGAGGCTCGCCAGTTTGGAGCTGATCAAACTATATAAGTATATTGAATCCGTCCTGCCAATGTACACAAAATCCAGGCACTTCCAAGCTAAATCCATATATATGCTCATTTTTTTGCCCAACAACATCAAAACACCTGATTGGTCCACTTCAAACTATATTGCTTTCAAGGAAATCTTGCGCCACGCCAGGGGAGTGTTATCGCTATATGCTCAATCACGTCATGGATGTGAGACCTCTTGCGAAGTGTGTGTCACACTTTTTGCGCTATAGCCGACATTTTGCTTTCATGGCACGGATACAGAAGCTGTCATGTTGCAGTTATGTGCACGATATCATGATGCGTTCATTAGAATATACACCTACATCTCTCCCAACGTTGCCTTGACATAAATATATATGTGATGCATACCTGATAATTTCAGTGGGTCAACATTATGATACGGCACACAATTCTGATAGAGCCTCTCCGTGTCTTTCGATATCAGCGGATAAATCAGTTTGTAGACGGCGAACTGGTATCGTTGCAGTTGCTGGGCTAATGGGTGGTCCTTGCAGGAGAGTATGAGGGTGATGAGTTCATGAATGAGTTGTATATTGTGGGGCGATTGCTGCAGTTTGAGACGATATTCCTGTAACCAGTTCTGTAAGGCAAGGAACAACAATATATACTGTAAACGCCGATATTTTTGCGTAAAGATATTTTCGCCCTTTTTGATATCATAGACATTTCGCGAATTGTTGTTTTCGTGGGTGACCTTCTGGATGCACTGCATGAATGTTGAAAACAATATTTCCGCATGTTATAATTTTCACGGAAAAATATGTTGCGCGAAAAACGCAAAAATAAAACCACCGCGAAAAATGTCAGCTTTTACAGCAGTGTATAGTCTATTTTATCTAACACGAGACAGTGACATAACTGTGTATTCTATTGCAACACATAAACGCGCCCGCCTACTAGAGGCGCTGGCGTACACACACAAGCGTAGAAAGACGGAAGATGCATACGTATGCGTAAATGCTGCGCATGTAAAGTTACTTCACTGTCCAGAGGAAGACAATAGAGTATACTTGTTATTTATAGTAGACGTTGACTTGGAATAGAATTCACTTATAATGCAATCTGTCCATAAACTTCCCACAAGCTTCCTTAACATTAACATGGTCAAAATGTCATCAAACTTACCAAGTATCTACATGAATTGAGTAAACAGTCGATCAATTTTTGAGACTTGTTTTTTGAGAGTGCCGCTTTATCAGGCACCTGACCCGTCAGGTGGATCAGGTGATAGATGTAGATGGTTCGGAACCCACTGAATTGCCTATAGTCCCACGCTTATGACAGTTGAAACCTAACCTGCGGAGACCTTTTTCTCATTCAGTGATGGCAGTTTAATTCTCTCCAAGATCGCTTCTTTAATGCATCTCTTTTGCCACCTCTCCTCCCGGTCAAGGATTACAACGTCATCTTTTTTTTAACCTATGTACAGACTCTTTTAGGTGACCTACCCGACCGATCAGTTGCCTGACCAAGTCAAACGATGTTGGATGCACCGTAGCACTTTCAAAAAACCAGTCCTATAGACGGGGTGACAGTAATGTTTATACACAAACACATCAGTCCAAGGGACTGGACTGTCGATACATGCTTTATTACCCTTTAATATGTTTGGCGCGAGTTTTAAAAGAACAGGTCCTAAACAAAACAGGATGAGCGCGCATACTGCCGTGCAAAGAACAATGGCAACTGCCGGGCAAATGTTTGGTATGGACGTCACTTGTCATCCCATCTACAGTAATTGATTGACTGTTTACCACTACTAGATGTCTGAGAATACTCGAGCATCTACATGAATACTTATGGATGAAATATGACAAGAATCAAAGGATTCTCCCTGTAAGGAAAAACTGAAAGGTTCATGAAAATTCATTGTATCCCTGTATTGTTCAGAAGAATCTTTAGAATAATGGATTTCCAGATTCTTGCCAAGCTTATGATTAACGATATCCAATCAAATTTCTTGAGGAAGCTAAAAACGTTATATGCGGAAGTGGAGTCACCAAAACTTCAATATATTAGTGATAGATCTGGCCCTTTATATGCCATAGAGGCACTTTTGTTGTTAATTTTAGAACATTTACGGAAATCCTAGAATAAAATGAACTTTTGAACATTCGTATTTACATATGATATTAATCTTTAACCCTTTGTGTCTTATGAGTCAGATGCGTGATACACATTTCGAGGGGTAAGTGCCACAAGGTCCTATCTGTAATAGCTGCCACTTGTTTATATATGGAGTTGGCTATATGCTGAGCAATTGGTATGGTATATAGACTAAATGTAACTCGGAGCAGCTATTGCAGATATGGTCTTTATGCTGAGATACCTAGTGATGTAAAAACTAAAAAGTCACTATCTGTAATAACTAATAGCTGCCAAATGCTATACACGTCTGGTGCCATATGGTGCACCCTTGTGAAAATGCAATATTAAACATGGGAGACATTGCAGATATGCCCTTGTGACTCCAAACCCTCTAGTTTACTACATTATAAATGACACAGATCTGTCAAGTCAAATCCTGTTGTATCTATTTGCAGATTTATCCTTTGAATTTAAAATAAAGGTCATATCCTCAAAAATATCTCCAATTAAAGTATGAAGCAGCTATTAGTTACAACGTAAACCAAATATGAAAACAATTGCTGCTTCATATATTATTCAGTACTGAAGATCTACTGACGATATTGCCAAAGTTAAATGATCCTACTTAAAAAAAAAATACAGATTAAAGAAAAAATGGCATGATGTAAAATTTTAATTAAAACGAAATGTAACAAAGAAACAGTGGTCAAATTTTAACTACACCTAGGTGTTCGTATTGGTTAATGTAAAAGTGGTAATTTTTGCGCGATTAAGTTTTCACGCTTTATCGACTTTTAGCCATTTCGCTTGTTTTTAAATTCACGATTTGAAAGTTCATTACATAGACTAATACACAAAATAAATATGTTTGCATGTTTTAATTTTTTTCTCGATAGCTGCTTGGAGCGCGAAAAGCGTGAACATTAATGTAGTGCAAAAATGTCCATGTTTACAGTATTATGTGATCACAAATTTCCAATAAACACTTCTATATAATGTGAGGGATGTTGTATTTGAACTAAATTATGTCCATCTATAAAAAACGAAGTGGGATTCTCACGGTATAGGGCTGATCACGTCACCTAAACTAGCAAAGAGGAAATTGCGCTCGGGAAACAAGTGTACGCAGGTGCAGAACGCGTCACACGCAGCAACGGATAGTGAATTCTGGGTAAATTATCAGCAAATAAGGACAGAAAACCCAAAATGCCTTTCCAAGAGAATACTCAGATAGGATTATAAGTGGAAGTGCTAATTTGTTCGATGTCATCTGGGTGTTGGCAAATTGCTATTTAATAGTATCACATTCACAGTGCTTCCCTCTGGTCTAGTTTGTTCAAAATTAAAACTTGTTCCGATGTTATCTACAAGAAATATGACTAACAGGTATCAAGCTTAATAACACTTAGCACCTAGTAAAGGAAACCCTGTCTTATCAGTGGATATATTTCACGTAGAAAAATGGAGACAGTATGTTGGGTGTTTTTTTTCTTTGAACATTATTATACTTTTGATACATTTTCAAAAAAATTCAAACAAGTTAAAAAATATCATAAATTAAAAACAACAAATCCCCCAGGCCCTCAGAACTGTTTTTTTACTATAAGCCTTACAGACTTTTCTATTGATCCGTCATAGCTTAGTCAGTCCATATTGGCAAGAAATATACAGTTTTGATCTCTCTGTGCGCAAAAGTGGTCATTGTGTGCGCGCAAGATTTTTGCGCATACGCACACATAAAATGCATAGTGTGGCTTTGTTGCAATATGTTAGCCTTATAAAAGTGTTCACACTGTTCCATATTCATTTGCTGCAGAAAGAAGGCTCACCAATTTAGAACTGACTGCAGTCACTTAACTGACTACAGTCACTTACAGGTAGATGACCCGATCACATTTTCGTAACACAGAATTATTTCAAACATACGGAGATTTTCATATCATATGAAAGCTCATATTTTTCTCATCATCATACTGAAATTTGACGGCCTAATTCGGTATAATGACAGAGAAATCGACGAAATAGCGTTGAATTACCGTGAATGGTGGTTACCACCGATATAGTTTGTGTACTACTCAATGGGTACAGTTCACAGCATCTTGTGCGTCTAAAATAAGAACCATAATAGCTATGCATCTCAAATTTTGGGACACAACGTTTTTAAGGATGACCTTTCATGTAGAATAGAAAACTTCAAGTTGAAAATCGGAACATCTACCTTTAAGGGGCACAGAGAGATTTCTCAACAAATGAAATTCAATATTTTCACCTTGTTTAGATAGATGATATACATGGGAACCCTCTCCTGTAAGATTATTTCAAAAAAAAATGATAAAAATGAAAAATAAAGACATTTTCTCATCATTTCCGAAGGTATATTTTATAGTGCTTTTCACTTTTTTTGTATTTTGGTTAAAAGTCACCACCAATTGAATCAGGGAGGTCATGACTATGCATCACGTTACCAGCCATGGGTGTTCTTCAAGGTTATTTTGAATAAACATGAAACAAATAAGTAAGCAGCCATCTGTGGCCTTTTAGATGAATTTGGGTAGTTTCGATATGATCTCATCGAATCTCAAAACGCTATCAAAAGCATGAATTTCACATGAAATACCGCAAATTAAGCTCTATAATTTTGGGTGGTAGTTAGTACGTATATATAAGCATTATGTATATGTGAAAAACCCAATTTCTGAAAATAATCGGAGGGCTCCCTCCATGAAGGATCTCTAATGCCCCTTTAATGAATCCACCCTTAAGTGATCTAATGTTATACAGTCTCTCTGAGGTGAATTTCTTTACTTTCAAACCTACCACATGGTTTTCAAACTCCATGGAGCTAGCAAAGACGTGTCTGAGTTCGAGTTCTTGCGCCGTTGGTTCACCGCTGGATGAGAACCTTCTCTTGGCTTCCTCCTGCAATCTCTGTTGACGTTCTTGGATCTTCTTGGCTAGCTAATGACGGACCAGATGTGGAGTTAAGGGATTATTTTTCAAGTAAATGTAAAGATTTTTAATTTGCCTAAAATAAGCTCACCTCTGCCCCTCCCCCTCTTTGAATGTCACATTTAAAAGTCTCCTTCACACTCCCCCCCCCCCCCCCCCCCCACATAGCATTTAACACACAACAAAATTTAGTTTTTAGTTTGCTCAAAATAAGCATACCTCTACCCCCCCCCCACCCCACCCACCCCTCTCCCCTTCTTTTGATGGAATGTTATGTCTCCTTCACCCCAACCGCCCCCCCCCCCCCACCCCACCATTTAACACACAGCCAAATGGATGATGCTACATATTCGTGAAGCCTGAAAAAAAATCAATTCCCAAAGTGTACAAATTGTACATACACAGCTTGTAAATAATCAACAACAATTATAAATACACAGCAGTGGCCTGAATTACATAACCAAAGAGGCAGGTGACCCGTGGCATCAAAACATACCTCTTGGGGTCTGTCATCCAATGTATGATTTTAACATCATCAAAACATGCACAAATCAAGCTTTAAATTGATACCTCATAATTGAAATTTAGCCTCAAAAATCAGGAAATATGATGAATAGAATCTTAGCATTTCCTTTTAATTTCTGTATATTTTTCAAGACATTCTACTTCATATCTAGAAACTAGAATAACCGACAAGAGGTATGTTTTGATGTGATGGGTCACATATGGTTTACAAATGCACCTCCCATGATGCAGCGTGATGATTTCTTGACGCATTTGTTTGAATTGGACCAATTAGGTTGTCTCCATGTACATCAGCAGTTAGCCTGGAAGGGATAAGGCCATTTGGATTTCCATTTCTCTAGATGGCAGATGGGATACTGGCCTGGGTCCAGTCTACATACATCTATCACCATAGAAAACATGTGCCTTCAATTTGTTCCCTTAACTATTAACCAAGTTTTGTTTTTCATGACAAATGGAAAATAAGATCAAGTGAATAGATTAGTTGATGGAAACTTACTTTTTTCGTTATTGATTAATTGGTTACTGTAAAACCACTTAATTTCGCGAGGGATTTAATTTCGTGAATTTCGCAAGCGGTGTGGATTCACGAATTTAAATACCCACGAAACTGACAATTTTGCATTGAAAGTAAGAGTAAAATGTCCAGATTCGCAAAATTAAATGCCCGCAAAATTAGCAGTAATTTCAAATTCTCGAAATAAAGTATCAACGAAATTATGGTGTTTTACAGTACTTATAATATATATTAAAGGATACCGCTGCTTCTCTGACTTTGGCAATAGCCATGTTCTCCATCAGACGACGCTGTAGAGTCAAACTCTGAAAAGAAATCAAAGTTGATCATTATCATTATTAAAGATTTTGATTTGAGTCGAGTTGTATATTATTATTAATTAATATTGTGCATTCGGGTTTCTTTGGTTTAAAAATAGAAACTTTCCCTTTATAATGCACAGGGGTTTTTCTATGGAATATGTTTTGTATGCCTCAGAGTGAATCGTTATCATTACTTGGGCTATTCCAGATAATAATGAACCCCCCTAAAGAGGACAATTTTTTTTTTTTTTTTAGTCCAAAATTCCATGACTCCCTCTATGAAAAGTATATGGAATTACAGATCAAACTTCAAAAAAAGTATGGAATTCCAGATCAAACTTCAAAAAAAGTATGGAATTGGTAGGAAAAAAGTCTGGAATTCCGATGTCCTCTATAGGGGGTGGTCTAAACTGTGAAAAAGTCTGGAATTCTAAGAACCATGTGCCAAAAAGGTATGGAATTCCATTGAAAAATTGGTGGGGAAAATGTCTGGAATTCCGATGTCCTCTATAGGGAAGGGGGGTTCGTTATTATCTGGGATAGCCCCTTGTAAAACTGCAAAAAAATAGAGACAACGTTATTGTAACAATTGGGAGACATCATTTATGAGAATTGACTGTCTCATTGCTTTGGGGTCTTATAAATGCCAACTGTAACAGTGATGTGAAAATAAAATGGTGCACAAATGTTGCTCTGAATAGCAGTAAACCAATATATATTATTAGCGCACTGTCAAAGAGAGCCAGTAGTGTGTTTAACAATTAGGCCAACAACCAAAATTGTTGTGTTGCCCTTAAGGCCAAAAATCTTGAAGCTCAGTCGGTCGGTCGATTTTCCTTTTTTTCCCCCTTTTTCTTTGCTGACAAATACTGACAGACATGGTTTCATGACAAGAAAAAATTAGTAAAAAGCAATTTCACTCATATTTCTAGTGTGATAATAGCTTAAATGCAATTTAATTCAAGCAAACTCATTCATTTCAAGCAGAAAATAGTAGTATTTTGATAAATTAGACAAATTGGATAACATTTAAATATTTTTAAAAAAATGTAAAAAATGTACCTGATTTTTGAGATTTTAGGGTCGGTCACTGATGGGGCAACACAACAAAACATCAAATGTTGCCTTACTCAGTACATCGACTTTGCTTTAACTTCTGATATTGTTATCACTCTTCGTATACAAACCAAAAGATGAGAAGGAACCCAAAACTACAAACTACAAAACTTTCAAAATTGTTTAATTTAGGCCAAGCACAAAGAAATAAAGACATTAAAAAAAAAACCAGCAAAACACCCTTGGTGTAGAAATAGTAACTTTTACAGTAATTATATACATGTACTCTGCATTGCCTTTATGATGAAACACAAATTATATAACAGGAAATTGCTCTAATAGTGCTATTAATTTCTGCAACTTCCATACACCTACACATTTGAATCAATTACACGTCAGGTGGCGGATAAAAGAAAACCTGTTCTACGCCCGGTGGGGGGTGGGGGGGGGGGGGGGGGGGGCACGCAACTTTTTTGGGGTGTAGGGGTGTTCCACCCAGAGTCTCAAAAAGGGGGGCTACAGAACTGAACTGAGTGGATTTTATGACAAAAAATAGGGTCTTAGGAACTGGGGTTTTTTTTCAAACAAGTAGGTCTTGAGAACTGGCCTATAGTTCAATTTTGATTAGCAAGAACGCAAATTTTCAATTTTTGTTTGTTTTTAGAACGCAAAATTTTCGAAGAATTGGGGCTTTGGAATGCAAAATTTCGCGATTTTTGAATTTTCATTAAAATTGGGGTCTTAAGAACTGATGCAGGCTCAAAAGGGGGTCATAAGAACTAGCAGCAGAGGGTGAAAAGGGGGTCTTAAGCGTGGCACATACCTATACCCTTTTCCAATGTCAGTTCTACGGGCCCGACCGATCCATTTTTTTAGAAATGGATGAAAGAAACATTTTCATGTGCAAATGAATACCAACCAAATAAAGGAATTGTTCATTCATTTTCAAGGGGAAAAAAGAAAAGATAAAAACAAGACTACCTGACTCACTCTGAGAGGTCCGTTTGCCTGTAGAACAGGGTTTCGTTTAATAAATAAACTTAAAATTGCTAATATAACAATTGAAATCTTGGCTTGAATTCAAACATTAATTGTAAGGAAATGACCGCTTGGATAGTGTTACATTTATGGAAAAGAGAGGAAATCTTCATAATGCCTTCAACATGCTTTACTCCTTTCAAAGCAAGACTATTTATATTTATATAATATTGGATGGCTTTGAGGGTGATACAAGAAAATATTGCATGAGCTATAAAAAATATTGCACGAGTGCAATATTTTCTTGTATCACCCGAAAATAAGACATCCAATATTATTATTATTTATATCAGGCTTTTAACCATAGTTGCGTTGCGTGTTGGTTTAATTGTATTTGCAGAATCTTTGTTCCGCAAATGTTCGTTAAAATCACCATCACTTATAGAGAAGCGAATCTCCCGGGAGTCTGCTGTGGTTCTGACATTTTGTTGATTTTGTTGATTTGTTGTTTTCGTAGTAGTTCCCCACGTAAGCCTGCTTCATTAAGCCGATAACATGTATTTGCGAAACCCATGCAATCAGCGAAAATTAGTCTCGACTGCATGCTATAATAAATGCTAAAGTTGCGTGAGCTCCTTTGTATACAATAGTATAGACGAATATTCGTAACAAACAAATAATGGGTATGATGAGACTAAAAAATATTGGACGGCAATATTTTTAGAATATTGGATGCATCCGGGTACTTTGGTTAAACAATATTGAATACACAGTTTTATTGTACCGTTAAAAAGCCTGATATAAATCATGATCAAAAATATCTGACCAAAAGCCTTCTAGCAGGTGGTATTTCCTGTGGTACTGTGACTTTTCATACACATATCTTGCAAATGTTAACACTTTCCACGCGGCAGGCGGCTGCAGACGACATTCCAAAATTTCACAAAATGTTTAAAAAATGTCAAAATTATTGAATTTCATTAACATATTCAGAATCACCATGAGAAATGCATTGACATAAGTACAAACATGCCTAGTATTGGGTCAGTAATCCTTGAGATAGGCTTTGAAAATTGTGAAAGGTTTCTGAAAAATCTGTTTTGTGTATGGTAAAAATAATAGCCACGTGGAAAGTGTTAACGCATCAAAGTAAAGAGTAAATTCGATCAAAATAGTACGATAATCTCCATATTGTTGCAAGGAAATTGTATTTTTCTCTTCAACAGATATGTATGCTTGTGGACAGTCAGGAAAAAAACTGTTGGAAACAAAACTGGCAATCAATGTCAATTACAGTTCTACCATTTAGTTGAGTTAATCTGTTACAAATCCTGTACTTTCTTTTTCATACTTTCATCCACTTGCCACTGAAACCTTATTTGATTGGTTATATAAAGAGAGATGTGACATATTGAACCAATCAGAGAAAGTGTACAAACAGAGACTAGGTGTTTCGGGATAAGAAGCCAGACATTTTGTAAGAAAGGAACTAAAAATGTTCACAGAATTATTCACCACAATGTCAGCCTAAAAATAAAGAAAAATCTTGGGAACGATGCCAAAACAAAACGGTGCATGACACTTGATGTTACGAAATGATACCCAATTAATAATCCTGTAGTCTGCATAAAGACTTATGAACTGCAATTAATATGTCACAATATAAATCTTGTGATGGGTTTGAGCTGGATGTCATCGATAATTCCCAAGGAAAAAGTAAGGGCGATAACTTGATGTGATTGATCATGTCATTGACTTAAGTTTTTTTAAAAGGAACATAATTGGATTCTTTTTACTTATGCGATAAGCCAAAAGATGTGTGGTCCAGTGGAATAGTTGCCGGTCTCCTAAGGTTGTGAGTTCTAGCTCCGCTGGTGCCAATGTGTTTGTGTCCTTGGGCAAGGCACTTAGTCTACATTGTCTATTTTACTATATAGGGGTTATGTATGTTGGTTTATGTTGGTTTATGTCGCAACTTGGCGCTGATTTAGCTGCTGCCTGGACGTTGCATTGTTTAATAATGTATTTGATTTGTAATGTTGTTACAATTCAGCCGGTTGGCTGCGTTGATGATAAAAATTGTAAAAAAAAAAAAATTTAAATTAAAAAAAAAGATCTCACCCAAACCCCTCAAGAGATGGGTTTCCTTTCCAAAATACTTGACAAATTAATGAAAAAAATGCAACAACAAAAAATAAGAATAGATTGTAGTTCAATGCGTTAAATAAATCACAACCTCATGCATGACACATGTGATGTTTAATTAAACAGGAATCAACTTCCATCGTTGGGCGTCTGTCGATGTTAAGTCGCACACCGATATTCGCCGACATCGGAACTCACTGTAAGTATCTTGCCAAAGGATATAAACATGTTGGTTACGGCTGGGCTAGAATTCACAAGCTCATGATTATGAATCCCGCGCTGTTCCACTGGACTACACATGATGAGATTAGCACTGTTGGTTCATTTGACAAGGTCAATCATGGAATTATGAAGGTCAAATTAGTACAAAGAAAGCAATTTTTCAACCCCCCCCCCCCCCCAAAACAAAAAAAAATTAATAATAATAATAAAGAGCTAATTTAAAGCCAAAATTTACCATAATCATGGCAAAATTAGTGTAAAAAAAACAAATTGTTTGCACGCTTGCATTTGTTTAATCGGCAAAGTCTTGTTGGTTCACTTTTATTTCTCCCCTCCCCCAAAAGCTATGCCACTGGTCTCATTTAAGTGACCTCTTCTCTCTCCGGAAGCAATCAACAGCTGGTCAATATTTTGTGATGATCATACTTGATATCAATGGAGTGAACACATTCACGCAATATCACATAAAATCAATTAGACTAGCTCTGATGTGTCATGCCCGTGTCATGACTTACTAAAAATAAATACAGCTATAGCCTTTCTATTTCTGAACCTGCCTGTCAATCATACAAATCATTGGCATATAATGCTTTATGATAATACAAGCAAACCACAAGATATATTTAAAGGCATATTATGTGATCTTTTCCATGATTTATTTTAAAAAGTAGATTTTCTTGCAGATTTACATTTCTGAACATAAATCATAAATATATTCTGATTTACAGAGCGATACGATTCCTAATTACTTCAAAATCATGGTTTTGGAGTGAATTTAGAGTGAAAAATAAGTTGTGGCACAGACCTGACAGTTTATTTTCATTCTTTAAACCATCATTTTGAAGTAATAAGGAATTGTCAAATAAAGCATACATTTTTCGTTCGTTAGATGGTAGCAGTATTCCCTGCCATCGATCATATACAATGATACGAGCGCCAGAACTTTCCCTTTGGCATTCATTGCACATGTTCTGTGTCCTAGAAATTAGTTGAGATGTAAACTTGACTTTTACAAGATCGCAACATCATGGAAGGACTAGACCAGGCCTTCTCAATTGGATTTTGTGAAGCACCACTTTTGAGATGTTAGTGATCTAGAAGCGCCACTATCCTTGCGAGCGTAGCGAACGAAGCGAATAACGGATGGGGTCCAGGGGGCAAAGCCCCCTGAAAGCTCATGGGTTTACCCCCTTTTAATAGGCTAAGGAGAGCTATATTTGCATGCAATGGTACAAGAAATAAAGAGATGTTGACGGAAAATGTACAAAAAATGGTAGCAAATGCAGTGATAATCAATAGGGCTTACCCCACTGCAGTTAGTGGCTGAAGTGGCTTTTCATGCTTCTTGCGATCTGGTTGAAATTGGGGACATGAGGTTGTGGATTTGGATCATGAATGGGTGCAATGCATGGATGTAAACATAGGCCCTGTGGATCGTCTTATTATTTTGTTTTATTATTATCATACCTACTACTCGGAGGCTGAGCAGATACAGTACGATTGTAGATTAGATTTATATAATTTCGTGCATTTGCCTTCCTTTTTTTTTACCATGCTTCCTTCTGCGCGCCACCCGGACTGATGCAATGCGCCACTAGTGGCGCACGCGCCACCATTTGAGAAGGCCTGGACTAGACCAAGACTCTCTGTCGACCTCTACGTCGCTATTCTATATTTAGTACAGGTTTGGCGACCATATGGTAGTGTTGAAGATTGGGAGATGTAGCCTATGGAAGGGATGGGGAAACCCCACAATCATGACATCAGCAGCAGTACAGTGAACAATTAGGATAGGTTTTCTCTGATTAGCATTTTTGTGCTAAAACTTGGCTGTTACATGAATTGTGGAGACTTTCAAACAACATACTGGACTCAGATTTTAAACAAAAAATCCAATGGCAGAAATTGTCAGGTCGAAATTCGATGTTTTAGATAAGCTTCCCGGGCACTGGTTTGGGCAAAATATCAGCGCTCTGTCATTTTCTTTTCAGCAGTACCAGGCACTATGACTATGTACAGTGAACAATTAGGATAGGTTTTCTCTGATTAGTATTTTTGTGCTAAAACTTGGCTGTTATATGAATTGTGGAGACTTTCAAACAACATACTGGACTCAGATTTTAAACAAAAAATCCAATGGCAGAATTGTCAGATCGAAATTAGATTTAAGCTATCCGGGCACTGGTTTGGGCAAAATATCAGCGCTCTGTCATTTATTTTTCAGCATTACCAGGCACTATGACGGAAGGACAGATGGGTTAAGATCACCAAGCGCCCACTTATCTTGACCCTTGCTTACACCTGTAAAAAAATCAATAGGCCCATTGCAGTTCTGAAATGTCTGAGTGATGATCAGTTCAGTTGAGTCACATTTTCACTGCTTTTGTGAATCACTGTCATACACATCTTCAAAAAAGGTCGAGTGCTCCCATACACCTGTCAAATAGGTGGATGATAAATTGAGATCTGGACAACATTCCTTCAGCATGGAAATATGTAACATAACATGTCTGCCAATCACCAGATCAACTATAGACCTGAAAATGACCTTTATATGAATCACACAGTTAGTTATCAAAGTTGCCTGATCGAAACGATTCATTTTTAACGGTTGTCCTGGGCAATCACCAATCCTGATCAAGGCTCAAGATAGCAGTTTTTTTACCGGGAGCTACTTTTTTTCAAAAGTAGCGCCCGGATCATGGGATTTATTGAGAACCGGGAGCTACTTTCAGTCTTTACCTTTACCTTTACCTAGGCTTTTTCAGCCTCTGTAGGCTGAAGCCCTCTTTCAGCATCTTCCATCTGTGTCTATCTTGTGCTTCTCTTGTCCATGTCGTTCCTCTGTATTCGGTTAGCTCGTCTCTCCATCTTTGTTTCTGCCTGCCTCTTCTCCTTTTGCCTGTACGGGGTTGCCACTCGGTTGTTTTTATTGTCCACCGATTATCGTTTTGTCTCGCTATGTGTCCTGCCCATCTCCATTTAATTTCCTTGATTTTGTTAATGATGTCTTTTACTTTGGTTTTATTACGAATGGTAGTGTTCTTTTGTTTGTCTCGTATTGTTATGTTTAACATCCTCCTTTCCATGGCTCGCTCCGCTACTAGAAGTTTCTGTTCAGTTTCTTTGGTTGTTGACCAAGTTTCGGCACCATATGTCATGGTAGGTAGCACACATTGATTGAAAACCCTTGTCCTTAATGTTATTGGTATGGTTTTATCGCAGAGAATGGTTTTGTTTCTGCCGAAGCAGCTCCAGCCTGCCTTGATTTTTATCAAGACTTCCTCTCTCGTATTGTTTTCCATTTTTATTTCCTTGCCAAGATATTTGTAACTTTCTACCTTTTCTATCGGTTCCTTGTCAATTTCGATGGACTCCTTTGTTTGGAAATTTGTCATGAATTTTGTTTTTCCTTTGTGCATTTTCAGACCAACTTTTCTACTTTCCGTATTCAGACAGTTTAGTTGGGCCTCCAATTCCTTCACTGAGTTAGCTAGCAAAGCCACATCATCTGCAAACCTGAGGTCTGTTAGCCGCTCTCCATCGATGAGTATCCCTCTTTCTTTCATGTCTACCTTCTTGAACACCTCTTCCATTGCAGCAGTGAAAATCTTTGGAGAGATTGTGTCGCCTTGTCGCACACCTCTGCTGATTTTGAAAGGTTTTGAGATGTCCTCGTCGATATGGATCCTCGCTGTAGCGTCAGTGTATATATCCTCTAGGATTTGAACATATCCTTCATTTATTCCTATTTTCCTTAATGCTAGGAAGAGGTCACTATGCTCAACTGAGTCGAACGCCTTTTCAAAGTCGATGAATCCGACGCAGAGCTTTATTTGGTATTCATTGGCCTTTTCAATTAGCTGGCTTAAAGCCTGAAGATGGTCAGTGGTTGAGAAGCCTTGCCTGAATCCTGCTTGTTCCTTTGGTTGGTTTTCATCAAGCACTCTCTTCATTCTGGTTTGAAGGATTCTTGTAAATATTTTGTATGGGTGGGAGAGCAGACTTATTGGCCTGTAGTTTTTGATGTCCTCTTTGTCTCCCTTCTTGTGTAGAAGTATGACCTTTGCCTCCTTCCATTCCTTGGGGATTTTCCTTTCAGTAAGTATCTGATTGTATAGACTTGCCAGCTGGGTGTATATTTGCTCACCTCCGATCTTTCAGTCTACCGGGAGCTAACTTTTTTATTAAATCCAGCGTGGCAGCATTGTCAAATCGAAATTCGATGTCTTGGGCAAGCTTCCTGATCGTCAACGGGTGCTGGTTTGGACTAAATATCAGCGCTCGGTTGTTTATTTTTCAGCATTACCGGGCGCTATGGCAGGAGGACCGAGGGGTAAAAATCGCCCAGCACCCACTTATCTTGAGCCTTGATCCTGACTATAACAACTTTTGGACTCCTCACGATACTTGATAGATTTCATCTTAGCTTTTGACAAACTTGATGACACTTGCCCCAGTAGATAGGCTCTCATACCGCTATATTTATACCAAAAGGGTATGCACATGTGACTTGTCATATGTCATTGAAGCATGAATCAAAACCACAAGAGCTCTTGGTCTTGCCTCATTATGACAACGACGAACAACCCTGTCTGGTCCAGCCATATAAACCTGTGTCCGGGCCTGTGTCTGCCACATCCCACAGGCATTTAAAGGAAGTTCACAGACGGGGCTAGGAGATGGGGTAGACTCAGGGTTGACTGATTTTTTGCTGCATGTTATTTTAAAAGGCAATTGTATAACCACCCAGATGGGGAAAAGATCTCAGAGAAAAAGCTGAACATATTAGAAACAATCTCAAAATGCCTCTAACCGCCATTCTGACTTATGGGGTCACAAGATACTTGGTGCAATTATGATAGTTATAGTCAGTGTCATAATGCTATGGACATCATTCCAATAATGCGTGTGGTGTGCGGGGGTGCGTGCGTGCGTACAAAAAAATGACCGCACATCAATCTTGAAATCGTCACACGCATGCATACACAGTTGTTCGTGCATTTCATGCATCTGGAAGCATGCAGCTCCGTGAACAACAACAAAACACGCTCGTGTGAAATAGCTTGAATTTCGTCCATAGCATTATGACAGTGACTTATATATAGCCTCTCTTTTCATACGCTTGGGAACGGTTTAAGCTATGTCAATGAACCATGGCTGAAACACTTTTAGATTTGACATTACAAAGAAGGATGGTCCGGTAATATTCAAAAGCTTGTGACTTTGTCCCAAAGGCATTGAGAGGAAATTCAAATTTGTGTAGTGGGGCGAAGAGAAGAGGTATTTCATGAACTCCTCAAAAAGTTTAAATCAAATATATTTCATACAGAATTTAATTATGATATCGGGATCATATTGTGTTGCCTGTCAATGAAAAACCTGATGTGTTTATCTATCCAATTATACCGAAATGTTTAGCAATCACTTGTTTCAGTACTCAGCCACTTACTTGAGGAGGTGCGAAAATCACCACTATTTTGCTTTCTTTTAAGCACAAAATAGAATAGGGCATGTTTGACACAAAACGCGCTCGGAAAATGGTCCTTGAAAGTTGAGTTGTCATAATGCCAATACACACTACATCCGGAGAATGGGGCGGGGGCCACAATAGGGCTTGGGGCGGGGGCACAAAAGGTGTTTTGAAGTTTTTTAAGGATTTTTTTCTTCTGTCAGGGGGGCAACTGCCCCCTGCTCCCCCCTCCCTTAGCTACGCCACTGATTGAAACATTTTCAGAACTTTGTTTGAGGAGTTAAGATTTAATTCCATCACTATATATAAGCCCATGAGTGCCCATCAGAATCCATTTTACCTGCAAAAGTCTGGCCAGAAGTTCAGACTTCAGACAACTCTCAGATATACAAGCTTGCAAGACACAAAAACCTCATAAAAGTGTGAAGATTATAGCCAACTCCACAAGCTAACTCCACAATGTGATTAAATAGAGAGCGCTCATCTCACATAAAAATAGGCTTCAGAGGCAGTGGCGTAGCCAGAGGGGCGAGGGGGGCAACTGCCCCCCCCCCCCAATATTGACGTCGTGTCGGTTGAGATTGGCACTGTCGATTCATTTGACCAAAGGAATTATGGAATTATATGGTCAAAAGTACTCGAATGGAAAAAATATGTCTTCCCAAAATGCAATATTCTTTGCTACGCGCGCATTTCTTTACTCACAATAATCTTGTTGGTTCATTTTCATTTCTCGGAGGTGAATGCAACTGTGAGCTTTTTGTATAACTTCTCACTATGGTATCTCTATTTTGAACTAAGGCATATTACGCAATCTTTTTCATGGAACGCCCTCTATCTTTGATTTTTTCCTCTAAATGCAATTTTTTTAGGGGGTCAAATTATGCTGTTAACTTTTGAAACTGAAATTACAGAGCAATATGTTTCTTAAGTACTCCAAAATCAAATTTTGAAAATAAGTTGTTAGATAACCCAACAGTTTATTTTCTTGTTTGTAAATATAATTTCATGTTTTGACACTGTGTTTACAGTGTTTCCTGCTACGATAACAACTGTACACAAGTGAACACAATAATACTGTAAAACAACTTTATTTCGCGAGGGATTTAATTTTGCGAGGGATACGGATTCGCGAAATCAAATACCTGCGAAACTGACAATTTTGCATTGAAAGTAACAGTAACATTTCCAGATTCGCGAAATTAAACGCCGGTTAAAATAGCAGTTATTTTAATTCGCGAAATAAAGTATCCGCAAAATTATAGTGTTTTACAGTAGTAGGGAATGCTTTGATGAAAATTGAAGAAAAAAATATGTTGATCAAATTCCCAAAATTGGAAACAGATTTCCTCTATGATTTATAGGTAAATTCCGTGACGGTTTTTATGAAAAATATAAAAATATAATCAAGGTAGATTTATGAGTCCAGGAAAGACTTTCCTGATTAGTCAGACTTCATTTATAAGAGAGAAAAAAAGTGTAAACATTTGAAAAATATCACATTATATGGCTTTAAAACCATTAACTCCCCCCCCCCCCCCCCCTCTCATCTCCTTCCAACTAACCTCTGATCAAAGCAAGCCAGGCAGATAGCTTCAACTTATAGAATTAAGAGATGTGGTGGAGGCAGCGCCCTCAATTACAAAAATATATGATAAAAACTGGGATTTGTATATCTTTACAATTGTATAACAGAACTTACAACTAAGGAATAAGAAAAATCAGCCCTCTTTGTACAACAAAACGTCGATTCAAAAATGCTGATCTCCGGCAGATCAGCATTTTACGTCCGATAGCATCCCCCTGCAGTACGCGTGATACATAACGCGAATCATATTTGCATAGAGGGTGTTTTTCAATAAATAGCGATGGTATTATTTTTAATCAAGTTTTGATGTGTATTTATTTGTTAATAGAAACAACAATAATGGCAATTTTGAATGTACATCTTGAATTCTGAAGTAAAATTTTAAAACATTTAAAATTGTCAACACCATTTAATGTCCCTTTAATTGAAGTCAAATTTAGAATCTATAATTGCATCAGTTTATTTTTAAGCCAATAACTCCATCCTTGCCTATGCACCAAGCCAACCCTTGGCAACCATCACACATAAGGAAAACGCAATGACTCACCCCTACAAGAATGGGGCAGTAAACTTTTACGGTTGGGAAAACCGTTGCTTAGATTTTTATGACATAACATAGGGTGCTATATAATATGTAAAATTTGGAGTTCTACTGAAAGGATATCTTCAGAACTTAGTAAGGGGGTTTGCGGAGGATTTTTGTTTTGTTTGTCGGTTATGATTTGAATTGATCTAGAGTGGTGTAAGACTTGGACTTTGTGATATAAAAAGGTTGCCTTCAAAATTAAGATACATACTGTACAATAAAATATGGAGAATGTAAGCTATGAAATAGTATGAATACTTTATTATGATATTTTTGCTGTGCTTATTATTATTATTATTTTATTTTTTTGCATGTTGTCAAAGTTGCTGCTTTGGTTCCTTCGCATAATACATCACTAAAGAAACATAATGGTTTGTATTAAAGGTGTATGTTCCGATCACTTTTTTGGGGCTATGAATTTTTTTTCACATCAAGATATTTTGATATCAGAAGAATCCCCATATTTTTCTCATTACGTCTGTAAACTCTTAGGTCCCAGAAATGTTCCATATAGAAATTATAGGATAAAATGTGGTGAATTACTGCCAAAGGTGGTTAACCACCAGCCAGTTTGTGTATAACTCAATGGGCAAATTAATTGTGACCTTGTGCTTCTAAAAATAGAACCACTGGAGTTATGCAACTCAAACTTTGGAATGCGACAATTATATGGATGACCTTTCATGTAAAATAGAAAACATCAAGTTGAAATTCGGACCAGCAATCGGATCATCTACCTTTAAAGAGTGCAGAACTGAAATATGATTATGTGTCCACATTTACCAATTTAACTGTGTTGTGTCATCCCAACAGTGTTGTAACAACTCGACTTGACTCAAGTCCCGCTTTCAACAACACATGAGATACCCATGTGATACCCATCAGACACCCCATTTACTCACCATCGCTGCCCTGTTCTTTTTGCTCTGTATCCTTGCCAATCGTGCTCGAACGCTGCCATCAGCTGATTGCATGGGACCCCCATAAACAACCCATGGGTTACCCATGTGATACCCATCAGACACGCCTGTGACACCCCATTTACTCACCATTGCTGCCCTGTTCTTTTTGCTCTGTATCCTTGCCAATCGTGCTCGATACGCTGCCATCAGCTGATTGCATGGGACCCCCATAAACAACCCATGGGTCACCCATGTGATACCCATCAGACACGCCTGTGACACCCCATTTACTCACCATTGCTGCCCTGTTCTTTTTGCTCTGTATCCTTGCCAATCGTGCTCAAACGCTGCCATCAGCTGATTGCATGGGACCCCCATAAACAACCCATGGGTCACCCATGTGATACCCATCAGACACGCCTGTGACACCCCATTTACTCACCATTGCTGCCCTGTTCTTCTTGCTCTGTATCCTTGCCAATCGTGCTCGATACGCTGCCATCAGTTTCTTGTTCTCGCGGTAGGCTACCTCCAACGGACTCGCTTGATTCTTCCTGTGATTATGTGATCCACGAGGCAAGAATTTGGACAAAAATTGTAAGATCTGCATGATTTAACTTGAAATGGTAACATCCAATTAGCTGCATCTATTAGCTGCATCTATAAGGCGAGATACAGTGGCAGAGCCAAGACCTACATGTGTATTATCCTGTGCGCTATTATTAAGTACTAATCATCGATAGGTTTGGTACAGTGGTACATGCCTACTTGCGGTGCATAATGTTGCCAACATTTCAGACCAAATCCCAGAGATTGCCATGCCCACGTGCAGCTGTAGGGTGTTCCTATGTAGCCCAATTTATGATTGACCAGACTAGAATACCAAATCATTGAATATGGATACCTTCGACAAGCAATTATTGAAGTTCACACAATTTGGTAAACAATGTTACAATATTTTTTCGGGGTCGTTTTTTTTCGGTTCTTTCTAGAACAATCCATATTATGCAGAAATTTAGTTTTGTGCTCGGAGGAACAAAGTTGAAAATGGCTCCCCTTAGTTTTAAATCCCTGATCGAAAAACAAGTGACATTTCCTGTGTGAAGCAGGGGTAGCTGATGACGAAGGTTGCGATTAGGGGTTAGGGGGAAAATCACAAAAATAATTAACTTTATTCACCAGGCTGATTTAACCCCCCCCCCCCCTTCAACACCATCCCACCCTGAAAGTAGTGCCCTGGATACATATCCATGTACCCTTTCTTGTTATGTCAAAGACATTATATGTCATACCAAGCAACTCAGCAATTGAGGAGATCCAAATCTGAAATACTTTGCAAAACCCAATATTTACCCGATTTCTGAATAGAAAACGTTACCACTGCTCGGCAACTCATGGCACCCTTTTTCTTGAATTCTAGATACAGCCGTACGAGTACAAAGTAGCATAATCCTGCTTATAAAGCACGGAGCGGGCAACATTGCGTGACATGTGCGTCATAGACCAAGCAGTACAGAGGAAACTATCAGATTGAACACTGACGGATACAAGCAACATGGTAAACCGTAAAAGGGGTTATTTTTGCGCCCATACATTTTCACATCCTAACAAATTGAACAATGCAAAGTACACGCTGATAAATTTGCCATTTTAGTTCCATTAGAAGAAGACCTCAACAACAATTAAAAACCACTATATTGGTGCAGAAAGAGCCAAACCTATTAAAATTACCAACATTTCCAAATTACTAGCACAATCACCTGTTGGAGCAAATAGGGACAAAAATGCCAGATTGATAGGACTTTCAAGTCCTTGGCACCAATTAAAGATTATAATCCTTGATTGGAGGTAAAAACTTGAGGATTACAGGTAGTTGCATGCATGGATTAATATCGATGTGATAATTATAGATTGAATTATAAGTAATTAACATGGTCATTCAAAGGATTATTGAGTGATTGAGTTTTTCTTTCAGGGTGTTTTGTAAATGTGTCATTGACGATACTCCTTTTTTATCAAATTAACACCATAGATTCTGTATTTTGATAATAATATCTAATAAGATTCACAGACAGTTTGTCCACCATTTAGTAAATGCCTGGGGCTTTAAGCAATAATGAAGAATGCAATAATCATGTGTAGTATTACAATTGCCATTTTCATGATGATGCTTAATTGTAAGTTATCCATAATAATATCTTTCTTTCAAACCTGTATGAAGAACATAAATTATTACACCTCATAAATATTCATGAACTAATCATGCCAATTCATTGGCCAATCACAAGTACTATTTCCCTAGGGATAGTTTTCATCCTCATCCCCAGAGTCACAGTGAGGTGTAATAAATCAATAATAAATACATTTGCGCTTGGATAAGTACATGCAATGACCTTTCAATAACAGTAGGACATTCCATATCCCACAAGGCTAAAACTAAAGTTTGACATCATCTAACAGGTTATATGAACAACCCTTTTGTGATGGAGACATTCTTGGATACCTACCTAGCTTGGGAACCTATGGCTGTCGGACTACGGGCTGTGGCTGTTGGACTACGGGCTATGGCTGTTGGACTATGGGCTGTGGCTGTTGGACTACGGGCTGTGACCTGAGCTCTACCACTATACGTTGGAGATACATTCCCGGGATAAACTCCTTGGTGGCCTGGGACACGAACCGGAGACAGTGATGGAACAGGCGGGAACACGTAGCCTGATGTAGCTCCAACATTGGGCTGGTCTGGTGTGGCACCCCCCGAGCTAGGTGGTGTTGTTTGCGGCTGCAACACATTGACATGATGAGTTGTGGCAGGGATTGTCGGTGCTAATGAGTTGTTTGTATGAGAGACGTCTGAGGAGGGGTATGTCAAGGAAGCAGTTGTCACCACTGCTGTTGATGTTTGATGTTGAGTTATTGGGGATGTAGCTGATGCTGCTGTTGATATGGGTTGAGAAAATAACACCACTGTCTGAGATTCATCTGTAATAAATTGATGAACAATTTAAAATACAAAAAGTACTTGATACCAGTTTCAAATTTCACACACAAAGATGACCTCCTTACTGTATATTATATCCAAATGTCTAATAAATAAAAATATAGGTCATATAATAGAGCTTATACTCAACTCAATGTCAAAGGAAGCACTTCAAATTGATTATAAATCTTCAGATTATTAATCGGTATCACAGATTAAATATATGAAAGCCATTCAAAATATATGAAAGCCATTCAAAATATATGAAACTCCTTCCAGATAGACTATGTTCTTGCTGATTTTGTGTTTAGCATTTTTGCAGGCAACTATATGTTTTGCTGTGCGGCCATCAAGTTCAAAACAAATCACAGGACATGGATGTAACTTATTAAGAGCAGCTGTAGACTATAAGAAATCATTGGATTAACAGGTATTAAGTAGGTAACACAGATTATGTATGTATAGGGATCATTCAATAAGTTCTACAACCAAACACAAAACTTTGTTAATTCGTTTGTCCATGCTGGAAAATTGTTTATTTTAGGCATAGCAAAATAAGTTGCAATAAGGAAAACTAGATTTCCCTACTCTATATTTCTTAAAAACAAATACCAACAAAACCAGAAATGTCAAGACTCACCAAATTCACGGCATGAAAATTCCGTGAATGTCACTTTGCAATACACTGCTATTAAGGGGGATGTGCACCTTCGCATAGCCTCCGTAAAACTGCCGTAACTTCTTCATTATTCATTTAATCTTAATAAAAGTATACATTTTTTTGCAGGAAAGGGTTCAATGAATCCAACTATCATCATGAAATTGACCATTTTGGAGAAAATTATAAAAAACATGTTTTTTGACCCATTTTAGGTTTGGAAAAGATAACTCAAAATATATTTTGTTAAATTTTGTCATACTAGTTTTATTATATTCCTCATGCAATTCCCTAGGAATCGTGTTTTTTTTTTAATTTTTACTTTATTATTTTTTGAATTACAGACCAAAAAGTGCCAAAAAACCTGTTTTTTAACCTCCAAAATCGTGAAAATCATGTTTTTTGGTAAAAAATCATATTTTTTGGCACTTTTTGTTCGATAATTCAAAAAATAATAAAGTAAAAATTAAAAAAAAAAACCAATTCCTAGGGAATTGCATGAGGAATATAATTAAACTAGTATGATAAAATTTAACAAAATATATTTTGAGTTATCTTTTCCAAACCTAAAATGGGTCAAAAAACGTGTTTTTTATAATTTTCTCCCAAAATGGTCAATTTCATGATCATGGTTGGATTCATTGAACCCTTTTCTGCAAGAAAATGTATACTTTTATATAGATTTAATGAATAATAAAGAAGTTACGGCAGTTTTACGGAGGCTGTACCTGAAGGTGCACAGCCCCCCTTAAGTAGATTGGAAGTGTTTGTGGCATGAAATTTTCACGGGTAAGTGCTCCTCACGAAATTAACAAAATTTTAATGCACATGAACATTTCTGGTTTTAAAATGTTTCAAAAATGTCAAAATGGTTGAATTTCATTACCATATCTGGAATCACCTTGTGAACTGCATTGAAATAAGTACGCCTAGTATTGGTTCAGTAAATCTTGAGATAGAATTTGAAAGATGGGAAAGGTTTCTGAAAAATCTGTTTTATTAGGGTAACATAATAGCCGCATGGAAAGTGTTAAGGCGATAAATGTGTGCAATTTCATTTAACTGGCATGTACACCTAGCACATAAAGTCCCTGGCCAGGTGCTTTGAGGTTGGCTAATTCAAAATAGATAATCGGTACCAAAAATCTGAGATATACATTTAATGAGCAAATTCCTTCTCCGCAGTTGGATACCTCATTCAACAAAATCGAATGAATACTTATAAAGTTATGGCGATTTCAATGACCGCGCATAACCACAGCAAAGTTGCACTGAGTATAGGAAATCATTGATTTGTGTGAGATTACACACTGAAAATGTGTGTGTAAAGTCTCAAAGACTTTTATTATTCACAGCTAGTCAGACCCTTATCCCGCAAATTGCGGTTATCACTCCAGACCCATTCATCCAGATACCTAGGTGGCTCGTTCAGATAGCACACAGTTGCATAACTTTAAAAGTATCCTCGATTTTGTTGAATGGGGTATCAAACTGCGGAGAAGGAATTTGCTCATTTAATGTATATCTCAGATTTTTGGTACAGATTATCTATTTTGAATTAACCAACCTCAAAGCACCTGGTCAGGGACTTTATCCCCCTGGGGTCTACCTGTCTATCTAACAGTGGTTCTGATTGGTTTATTACAAGATGTACTCATATGAATAGCCAATTAAAATGCAGCTTGTAAAATGTTTCACTCCCATCTTTATCAGGGATACAATTATTCTAACAATGTCTCTCATTGGTTCAATAATTGATGTATCAATCTTATTAACCAATCGGCCGGTAGTTCTCAGGGGGTTAAGTGCTAGGTGTATATTATCCTAATTGCGAATTATCTGACAAAAAAATATTAGAACTTTTTGTAGGACCCTGATATGCGTAAACAACAGGAAAATTACTGACGTCATTGCAATGAATGTAGACGTGAATGACATTGTAAACTATCCATGGTATGTCGTCTAGGAAGGACACTATTCATTATCTAATTGTTATAAGTGATTGAACACTCCTCAGGTTTGCCCCCTGCCTTTACCCCCCTTGACAAGTGCCAGAGGAGATATGGTATTGACCATAATTGGTAATCAATCAAGGTGCTCAAATAAACCGAAGGCAGTCATGGAATTTGGGTACAAGGAAATCAGTCTGTCGCAGGAGCTTTTTCTAATCATACATTTTGTAAACCTCACTGGGCAAGGAATCAAAGCAATATCATGTTATCTTTACTGATTTTTGAAACAAATGTTATTCTCTCTTAGCCAAAAAAAACCCAATTGTTTGGTTGTCCTCGACCGACCGACCGTGCACCCTGGTCCCGATCCATTTATTTATTTTTTCCTTGTTTTCCCCTTTTTTTTAAATCAAAAAAAAAAATCAAAAATTCTTGAATATCTTCTGGAAACAGTACAATATTACCTCTACTCACATGTACACAGTGAGTTTTAATAGTCTTAGAGGATTTCAGTGTAAATATTGAACATTTGTTGTTGTATATCGTTGTTAATATTGATATATCGTTACGACTCTTTGTGTAATTTTAACTTGTTGCCCGAACTTTGAGCTTCCACTGGCATAAGAGGAAAAAGAAGAAAAAATCCGCCCCGCCCACCCCTCCTCTCTGAGAGCTCTGGAGGACAAAAATAAATAAAAAATGGCCTTATAATGAAATTTGATTTATCAGAAAAGACTTTTCTGGACTCATAAATATATCTTGAGTGTATTTTCCACAAAAATTTGTTTCAATTTCCATCATAAAGCATTCCATACTATTATGTTCACTTCTGTACAATCGTGCTCGTAGCCACGAAACACTGCAAACGGCATCAACACGGTGTCAAACCATGTAATTCTATTTAAGAACGAAAAAACACTCTGTAAATAAGTTGTCGGCGCAGACCCTGACAGTTTATTTCCACCTATTCAAACCATGATTTTGAAGTAATTAGGATTTGTATCACTCTGTAACTTAGAAGATCTTTACGATTTTATGATCAAAAATGCAAATCTGCAAGAAAATCTGCTTTCAAAGTAAAAAATCAAGGATAGAGACGCCCTCTATCAACTGGGTAAAATTGTATGATATGACTTTAATTGAGTTTTTAAACTATGCCTAATTGCAAATACACTTTGTTAATGCATATCATGTTTGATAATATAGCCCTCTTGTAAATTTGTTAAACACTCAATAAAAGTGATAATGTTTTATGTTTGAGATATAATTTTGATATTTCGGTGGTAATGATGTCAACTTATTAGGGGGGGGTTTATTATCACCTCTTGAAAAGAAGAAAAAAATTCCCGGCAAGCTACTTGCAATTTCCCGCAAGAGAATGACCTCGGAAGTGTTTTTAAAAAGTCACAAATCACCCATCGAAACATTGATAGTTTATGAATGGACATTCCACATTCACAAATTTAATGACAAGTGATATCATGTTAAAAATCACATCTTCTCTACACATTCTTACAGTAACAAAGATAGTGAACTACAATAATTATGATTCCAATAAACGCGCCATCGCATGCACTGTGCATGAAGTAGAATGATAGAACTGGGTCTTTTCATCTTACCGCCACCCGGCCACCGCCGCAAAGCGGTGATTTTCAATTTTCAATTTTCAATTCTGAATCTCGATGGTCTGACAGTGCCGCATGTTTGGTTTCTCAACCTAAAAATCAGGGGCCGTAATAACAAATTTGGATTTTGATGACATTTGAATGCGAATCTTTTAATTGATTGACATGTTATTAAACTTATCGATCTGCATATGAAATGATTCTCAAAAAGATGTTATTGAATAGCGCAGTATAGGTGTTAGGCCAAACAAAGAAGATTGTTTGTCTCAGAAGGCCGCCCGCCCGCATTGGTATGTGAAATGAGCTACGGCACATACAATGTAGGTCTACGCGCTGAGGCCTAATTTTGGAATTTTTTTTGATTTTTTTTTTTTGATTTTTTTTTTGGGGGGGGGGAGGATTTTTTCCAAAAATATTGTTACAAAAAGGTCTCTGTTAAGCTTGGATTAGCAACAACAACAACAAAAAATCGCATTCCTCATAGCCTTTTTTAAAAAATCGCACAGCACTTTGCAACAGTAACAGTATTGACCAGGCTTCACTATTCACAGCCAACTTTGAATGAGGGTAGTTAGACTCACAAACTGCTCTGCATATAATGCCAGGAGGAAATTGAATACTTCCAGTTATATATAGCTTGAAAGTGTCAGGTTTTCTGAGTGCACTTTTGATCAATCCGTAAAGCAGAAGCCCAACATAGAGGGGGACTTGCTTTTTTCTAGCACAAAACAACTTAGACCTAGCACAAAACAACTTTGGCATTTCCCCAAATATATAGCCCTACTTTTATCTATAGTTTGGAATAATGCATAATAGATCTCTCCATACATTGCTGGACCAATTTCAGCTACTTATTGGACATGGTTGGATTGCGTGGCACTCCCCCCCCCCCCCCCCCCCCCCCCCCCCTTAACTTCCAGTTTTGATCTTTCTTGCCTTCTCTGTTTATCTTAATAATGTGGCAGATCTCATGAAAGCATGGTAAGTAATGATCAATCAAGTGTGAATAAAAGAACATTCCCTGTAGGTGTGCACGCAAACCGCCGGGCACTACGTCACCGGTCACACCATCTATAGCTTGGAATAAGGTGGCAGATCTCTCTGTACATTGCTGGACCAATTTCAGCATCTTATTGGACGTGGTAGATTGCATGACACTTCACCCCTCCCCCTCCCCCTCCCCTTAACCTCTTGTCTATCTTACCTATAGTTTGGAATAAGGCGGCAGATCTCTCCGTACATTGCTGGACCAATTTCAGCATCTTATTGGACGTGGTAGATTGCATGACACTTCACCCCCTCCCCCTCCCCCTCCCCTTAACCTCTTGTCTATCTTACCTATAGTTTGGAATAAGGCGGCAGATCTCTCTGTACATTGCTGGACCAATTTCAGCATCTTATTGGACGTGGTAGATTGCATGACACTTCACCCCCTCCCCCTCCCCCTCCCCTTAACCTCTTGTCTATCTTACCTATAGTTTGGAATAAGGCGGCAGATCTCTCTGTACATTGCTGGACCAATTTCAGCATCTTATTGGACGTGGTAGATTGCATGACACTTCACCCCCTCCCCCTCCCCCTCCCCTTAACCTCTTGTCTATCTTACCTATAGTTTGGAATAAGGCGGCAGATCTCTCTGTACATTGCTGGACCAATTTCAGCATCTTATTGGACCTGGTAGATTGCATGAAACTTCACCCCCCTCCCCCTCCCCCTCCCCCTCCCCTTAACCTATTGTCTATCTTACCTATAGTTTGGAATAAGGCAGCAGATCTCTCTGTACATTGCTGGACCAATTTCAGCATCTTATTGGACGTGGTAGATTGCATGACACTTCACCCCCTCCCCCTCCCCCTCCCCTTAACCTCTTGTCTATCTTACCTATAGTTTGGAATAAGGCGGCAGATCTCTCTGTACATTGCTGGACCAATTTCAGCATCTTATTGGACGTGGTAGATTGCATGACACTTCACCCCCTCCCCCTCCCCCTCCCCTTAACCTCTTGTCTATCTTACCTATAGTTTGGAATAAGGCGGCAGATCTCTCTGTACATTGCTGGACCAATTTCAGCATCTTATTGGACGTGGTAGATTGCATGACACTTCACCCCCTCCCCCTCCCCCTCCCCTTAACCTCTTGTCTATCTTACCTATAGTTTGGAATAAGGCGGCAGATCTCTCTGTACATTGCTGGACCAATTTCAGCATCTTATTGGACCTGGTAGATTGCATGAAACTTCACCCCCCTCCCCCTCCCCCTCCCCCTCCCCTTAACCTATTGTCTATCTTACCTATAGTTTGGAATAAGGCAGCAGATCTCTCTGTACATTGCTGGACCAATTTCAGCATCTTATTGGACGTGGTAGATTGCATGACACTTCACCCCCTCCCCTTCCCCCTCCCCTTAACCTCTTGTCTATCTTACCTATAGTTTGGAATAAGGCGGCAGATCTCTCTGTACATTGCTGGACCAATTTCAGCATCTTATTGGACGTAGGAGATTGCATGGCACTTCCAGTTGATGCTGAATAACAGAATGACAAGTATCAGTATGGTTATTTTAGTGCACAATAATCTATTTGTATAGAAATTCCAGTACAGGGTGTATAAAAAAAGAAATGTCCCATGTGAAACATGATTTTATTTTCCATGAAAAATATAAAAATTGTTCCCTCCAGCGGAACATCCCCGTCGGAAAATCATTTGAGTCCCTCCCAACCCCCACCCCCCAGTATGGTCTTTCAGAATGAACCTGTGAACCTTAACAAATATTTTTCTCCTCAACCACACAACCACAAGATTTCAACAAATGTCTCCCCTTTACTTTCCTCATTTTTTTATAATTACAAGTGTTTTTGAAGATTTACATGTAGTATGATGAACACATCTTCTTTTTCTTGTGATTTTGATTGTTTTGAGACCCTAGGGCCAAAAACAAAATTGTTATGTTGTCCTCCACAACTTTCAGAGAGGAGGGGCGGGCGGGTGGATTTGTTTTTCTTCTTTTTTTCTTTTACCAGCGGAAGCTCAAAGTTCAGCCAATAAGAAGTTGAAATCACTCTTAAGAGTAGCACATATATGTTATAAACACTTAATTTAATATTCAATGCCATTTAAACAGTTTTAAAAAAAATCTGAACAAAATCTGAAAAAAAAACTGAAAAAAATAAAATCTCTGAAAAAAAAAAATCTGAGCGGCCCTAAATCTTACGAGCGGGCGGTCGAGGACAACATAACAAACAAACAAAATTGCCTAGCGCTGTATGCAGAGACATACAGTCATCAAAATAAGTAACTGACCAGGTAATAAAAGTGATGATAACTCTAAAAATATAACACCTACATAAAATCATACTTGACCTTACATTGAGATTGTAACTTCCTCAATAATCAACCTTTTTAAATTAAATTTGACCTGTTAATTACGGAGATACATTGTAAAGATTTTTTAAGGCCAAACAAAGAAGAAAGTCTGTCTCAGAAACATTGTGCAAAAAAAGTGCTGTGCGATTTTTCTTTTTTTTCTTTTTCTTTTTCTTTTAAAAAATAGGCTATGAGGTATGCAAGTTTTGGGGGTTTTTTGCGATTTTTTTTTTTTTTTTTTTGCTTATCCAAGCTTACAGAGAACTTTTGAAACTTTTTTTCTTCAAAAAGCAAAAAAATCAACAACAAAAAATCAACAACAAAAAAATCAACAAAAAAATCAACAACAACAAAAAAGTTTTTTTAGCCCCCAGCGCATAGACCTACACGCCGTAGCTCATTTCACATACCAATGCGGGTGGGCTTCTGAGACAGACCTTCGTCTTTGTTTGGCCTAAAGGTATCAACACTTTTGGGAGACCCTATAATTTGTGATTTATTTGACATGATTTAAATATCACTGTTGAAATGCTGCCAATCTATTGGCATTCAAACTAGAGACATTCAGTTAATTAGCTTTAAGACAGTGATCTCTCAATATGAATTTGACAGGTCACACAACAAACTAAAATACAGTTCTCAAAGTGTTGGCATACACTTAAAGAGTGATACAATGTACAATAGATGCCTGTGTGCCTTTATACACGGTTGTCGCAGTTCAAGTATAAATACCATATATTTATGTTCCAAGTGTTAAAGGGGCATTGAGAGATGTATCGATATACTAAATGAGCAAATAACGTAAAGATAATCATCAACATAGCCCAAATCCAAAATGTCATACAATTCCGACATCGCCTTCATGCCAAACTAAGCAAATAACGGCACTTCCGGGTTGAGATTTGCCGCGAAAGTTTGTGAGTAAATCTTAGCATAACTTCCGAATTCAGCACCTTAGTTTCGATATGATTATATCGAAACTAAGAAAATCACAACATTTTATATGATGAACGGCGAATGTTGGTAAACTGTTTCAGATGGTAGTTAGTATAATATGCCTAAGTATTACTTTGATGCAAAAAACTGATTTCCAGGATAAATGAGGGCGCACTCCCATACGTATCTCTCAATGCCCCTTTAAGTTACGGTGCCAGAATACATCATATTGATTCAGGACTATTTAGATGAAGTACAGTATTATCCCTAATAAGCGCCCAGGGCGCTTAGCAAAGTAATTTTAGGTGGGCGGTTATTTGTTACACAATTCCTGCCATTAATTTCGCTAAAGTGGTAGAATTCAACGATCTTGAGTGGCAATGTTTATACAGATTTTTTAGTATTTTTAAAAAATTGTGTGATATATTCTAATCACATGCGATTCATAAGGCATAACTGTTCCCTTTTCACGAATGTCATCCCCAAAATTAAAACAGAAATCTATAACACTGCAAGCAATTATGCCACTGTGCCTCAGCCAACCCCACCCCTCCCCACCCCCTCCCTTTGGTAGTGGAGATTTCTTTAATGGCCAAATATGTGCAAAGCGTGCGAACAATTGTTCACTATGGTTACGATACAAAACACTTGTCTTGTATTTTATTAAACATAAAATACTGTAGACTCCGATTAATTTGGTCAAAAACACCATATACACACATGACAACAATGGAGAGGATAGGTTTTAGAATATCAAAATATTGGGGATGTATCCCTCCATTGAAGCGAATGATATAATTACCATGTCATGTCACAGTACCTTTTTGTCGGGCATCTTCCAGGAGTACTTGAGATATAAACTGTATGCAGCTAAGGTAGTGAAGGTAGGCCTCCTATGATTAGATGGAAAAAAATCAACAAAATGGCATAAAACAAATGGCATACAAATGGTAGCTTTTTAAGGATATGATATGTACAATACAATGTTACCAACAATCAACACATTGCATAACAGGGGAGAAAAACGGGTACAGAATCAACGTCAAAATCGGGTATAAAAACAGATTGTTGTTTCGTGTTTTTCTGTTCTCCCGTCATTTAAATACTGTATTTGCTATCATTCTATTTTTGTGTTAAGGGTCTTCATTATAACCCCGTCTATCAGGGTTTCCACTGGGGCTCCTCGCCTTCATATTGTATTATTATTTGTTTATAAATATTTATTTTGCTGAATAAATTGAATTAAATTGGATAGAATTGAACAGAGTCAGGTTCTTCAGCATATGATAGCCTACTTGATCCCACCACGAGGAAAGCGCCTAGTGTTTCGTTGTAGTTGTTGCAGAATCTTAGGGTTAAGGCAACAACAAAAAATTGTGTCTTTTCTTCTTCATTTTTTTCTTCCTTTTTTTTAAATTTGAATTTGTCCTTAGCCCTAACCGTGCCAAATCCATCAGAATCCAACGAGCCAATTTCTATGTTCCACCCGGCGTGCAGTTTTTTCAAGGATAAAATGGACCCAGGCTATATACACGGTCGAATATACTCCGCCAAGTAGCCTTGACACCCGTGTAGTGGGAAATCGTTCGCCTCTGGTACTGGAGGTCATTGGTTCAAATCCCGGGGGGATCGCGGTGACTTTTGGGGTCACTTTTCTCCGCGCAGAAACAAAATCTGAAAAAAAGTGCCTGAATGGATTAGGGTTAAAGTGTCTAAATGTTAATTTCTTGCTTAAAATTAATAAGTTAGCTTTAAATGTTTTTAGACTATTATCACACTAGAAACATTATTTAAATTGACATACGGGCCTATTAAACCATATATTTTTCAGCAAAAAAAAAAAAAAATCCGACCGACCGACTCACCGACCCAATTTTAAATTTGTATCACTTGAGGGAAACACAACCATTTGTTTTTGTTGGCCTAATGTCAGTTGCGCTATTAGGTAAAAAATGATGGGAAAAGACAAAGGCAGACTAATGACAGGTAAGCCTCCTGATTCAGTGTTTGTTTATTTGGTTTGGTACAGGTTGAGCCCGCAATGATTCATTAGCTGATGATGTAATGTTATTTATTTGGTGAAGTCATTTTATTACACAATTAGTTTGCATTAGTGCGACATGGTCATTTTTATTTTTATTTTACTCAAGCAATTCAGGAAATGGGATGCTCAAAGGCTATAGATAATGTTAGACTTCACAGCCGGTTGGCTCTGAATCATGACTTTCTGTCTGAGAGAGCTATAAAATGAAAGCATCTGAGTCGGTGTCAGATATTTTCATCAATATTTTTCCACTTTTCTGAACAAAATTAGTCAAACTTTTGCTTCAGATATCATGTTTAATGTTAAAATAATATGTCGGGCCTTTTGCAACAGATACTTTGTCTGGCCATTCTATACTCTGTGTGATGTACTTGTTCATTTGAAAGTGGTTTGGGATGGTACCTCGTTCCATTGATCAGACGCCTTTTTCAACCCCTTTCTGGGGTCCCTAGGGGCCACATGCAGCAGGGGGCGGCGGCAGACATCAATATCAGCATAAAGTAGGTTACAAGTAAATTATCCTGTGGTCAGATGTTGGTACCTCGTTCCATTGATCAAAAGGGGGCTAGCTGCCATACTAGTTTGGTCTAATTGCCATTTTGTCTACAACCATTTTGGCTAATTGATAACCATTAATATCCACTTGGTCTAATAGCCATTTTACCTAATATCCACTTGGTCTAATAACCATTTTGGTCTAACTCTAAGCCCATGTTTCTACATAGGCATATTTTAGATTTTAGAAAGTATTATTTGATGTCATAGACATAGATACAATGCATAACATGCACTTGCCTTTTTTCACGCCTATTCACCAGTTCTCCAGGGTAAACTTTCACACCTTTCAGCTGTTCACTATAACCCAAAGTTCAGCTTCAAACCGTTGTCCATTTCCATTGTCAAAAGTTTGCTTTCTGAAGGGTTATCAGTGAAATGTTTCCGGCTGCCTTGTGGCATTTAGATGATGGGCATTTAGAGGATGTGATGATTTAATAGACAAAGTGGCGTTTAGACAAAGTGGTGATTAGACAAAGTAGTGATTAGACAATATGGCTTTAGTGGTCAGTAGACAAAGTGGAAATTATACAAAATGGACCAAGTGGTACATAGCTAAAATGGATGTAGACAAAATGGATTTTAGACAAAATGGTTTAATATTAGACAAGTTGATATTATTAGATAAAATGGGTTTTAGCCAAAGTGGTATTTAGGCTAAATGGAAGACAAAAAGGGCATTGTACTATGTGGTCATTAGACTATGCGGATTTAGACAAAATAGTATTAGACTATCTGGGTATTAGACAAAATTGTATTAGCCGAAGTGGCAATGTACCGTTAGACCATAAATAACCATGCCCATATATGGACTTTTAGACTTATTCCTATGCTTATTATGCTATGGGCTGGCTAGTTTTTTATTTGATATTATTATTAAAGGGCATTGAGAGTGAGAGATGTATCGATATACTAAATGAGCAAATAGCGTAAAGATAATTATCAACATAGCCCAATTCCAAAATGTCATACAATTCCGACAGTCACATCGCCTTCAATTAAGCAAATAAAGGCACTTCCGGATTTAGATTTGCCGCAAAAGGCCGCATGTAAAACGATAGCATAACTTCCGAATTGAGCACCTAGTTTAGATTATATCGAAACTAAAAAAATCATGAAATTTTATATTATTAACGGCGAATGTTGGTAAACTGTTTCAGATGGTAGTTAGTATATGCCTAAAGTATTACTTTGATGCCAAAAAACTGATTTCCAGGATAATTGAGGGCGCACTCCCATACGTATCTCTCAATAATGGCAAATGCAATATTAATGGAGCTTGCTGAGGCTGCTCCACAATAATCTGAAATTTGAGATTGATCGGATTTTACATAATTAACATTCACTCACCCTACTTTTACCAGACGTGTCTAGTTTGATAGCCTGTCCGACCCCTTTCATTGCAGTCATTAGCTCCTTGTTGTCCATTCCACTGCCCCCTGGCACTGACGATCCTCCCGCTGGAGTTCCGCCAGCTGCTACTCCTGCTGCACCACTCATGATTTTGGCTACCTAAACCTATCGAGATTCTGAAAGGGAAATGCCACGGTATTTATGAAACTTACACCTTAAATTGACTACCCTGTGTACAGTGCTTTCAAAATCATTGTCAGACATTTCTTGCCTTCAATATTTGATTGTTAAATCATGGTTAAATTGCCCAAAATATATGATCACCCTTCGCCCTCCCCTAGATGTCATGTCATGGGGTCACTTTTGTGTACATGAAGGGTGCCCTCTAGAATTTATTTTCATAGAATTGTCATCTCTAGTGCTGTTGGAGTGATAATTCGTAAATACTACAGAGTGAGATCTATTTTTGAACCATAAACACAAACATTACTCGTCAAAATTGGATACGCCTATTTTTTAATATTTTAGTTTATTTGTTTTATATGGAATAAATATAACTTCTGTAAATCTTAGTGTATGGTTTTATTTTACAAATTATTTGTACTAAACTGCAAATACACGTTATAAACTTCAGTCTTGGTTTCAATCAATTAGATGAATATATTATTTTTGAGGGGTGTTGATGTGTCCTTTAAAAATTCAAAATTTAATATCGGGTTTAAAAAACAGATTGATTTGAATACATTGATTTATTTTAAACAATTAATTAATCAAAATAATAATTAAAATTGATACTTTGACGAAGTTCTTATTTAAGATATAGATTGCGAATTTGCAATGTTATCAATGATGGCAAATAATAGTGGACATTCTATACAACCCCTATAATATCATTAGATCAGTCATGATCGTGGCGTGGGAAAAAAGCGAATGCTTCCGAAAATTTTCCGAAAGCGTCTCTCAGCATTTACGATGGCGGACGGCGAGGAAGAAATGATTATCGGTGGCAAAGCAATCTCATCTTTACGAGTTGCTGATCTAAAAAAGGAACTCAAAAATCGGGGTTTGCCTACGAACGGAAATAAAAGCGCTCTTATAGACCGTCTCAAAGCGGTAGGTTTCTGTTTCAAGGCGGTGTAAAAACAAGGTGTAATTTACTCAATTTACTCCCTGTTTAGTGTTTATAATTAAATTCATCATCATGCAGAATTCTGCACCCTTCGCAATATAGTCTGGGATCAATTAATTCATTTATAAAATCATGGCTCAAAATACACAGGGGTTACGATTCACGAATTAATCCCTGCGGCAAAATATGTGTCAATGGCAAAAGTGTAGATGAGCTGGAGTGGAAGGCTACTTGATATGGTAGGCATGTTCATAAAATTTTGAAAATAAAAATATCTTTTTGAAAATGGAATACATGGAAACGAAGTACTTTACAATAAAAACTGGTGGTTCAACCATGTCAGCAGGGTGAATAATCACAAAGTTATAACCAAAAGTAGTTTGCCTTATTTATATTGCTAAAACTGGTCAAGTCATGCAAATTTTAAACTATTTTAGCTTGTTAGGGCTTTAAAATCATGATGTCCAGTTGCTTGTGTGTGGTTAGTAAGACATCAGTGAATACATCCCAGCTTGTGTATTCCATTTTCGCTGGATTTAAAAGGGGTAAACATGGATTTTGCTACACATTTTGGCAACAAATTTTCAAAAAAATGTCGCCCTCTGTAGTCAATGATATGAACATCCCTAGCTATGGTCCTTCACTTTTCATTCAGTTCACAAACAAATATTTATTTTGAATTTCCTGTTGTTGCCACCCGCATCCCAAATTTAGAATTACAAAATGAGCCTAGGCCTATTTAATGATACTTGGAAATAATTAAATGCAGAGTCCTCTTACTCCTCTAATTATAAGGGTTAAAATTGGTTGCGACCTCATTTTAAAAAAGGATTTTGAGCCCTGTTTACAAACACATTTGCATTCAGACCTGAATGAAGCTGAACCAAAAATTGATTTCAGGACATTTTGTTTTTCGGATTTTCTTCGACTAGTTCCAGGAATTGTTTTCAAAAGTAAATGAGTAGCGGGCCCTTAAAAGTGAAAGTAAAATTAATGTCAGTAAAAAAGTATAAACAATTTGAAATTGACAGGCTTTTCAGGAAACTTTGAAACCACCCAGCGAATTGCAGTGGCATCTTTGCTGAAGGAACACTGCAAGGGTTTATTTGGATGATCACGCATGAAATTGTCTAAGCTTTTACTGTGCAGTGCTTAAATGTAGTGCATGCTATGTGTTGTTCCATTCTGTAAAGTTAGCCACCAGCGTTCATGATAACCGGTGTCGCATCGCAAGTATTGCTATTCAATTGCACAAATGTGTAGCTAAGTAAAAGTGCAATGCAAGAAGATTCCCTTTTTGATATTTGATCACGTTCCATCAAAGCCAAAAACTGTATTTTGCTTACGGGACACAAGTTATACGTGCATTACATGGTTGAACCGTGTTACGTGCGCATGCCAGATTATGTAGAACGTGCAAAGTTGATGAAATTTTAATTTTATTACTAAAACAAATTAAGTGCTATACAAAATTTGTGAATTGCTACACAAAACTAATAGTGCATCACACTTTTTGCTACACAAAAAAATGCTGGAAATTGAACACTGTTAGCCACTCATTCCAGTGTTTTCACTCGCCCTATACAAAGGGTGAACAAATACCCTTCACTTTTGACTTTCACCCTTCAACATTTTTCTCAGTTTTACTGCCCAAAACACTGTGTGAGCACACGTTTTGGCCATCATTTTGGTTTTTCACCCGCGAGAAATAAACCCAGTGAAATTGCTGCATTCCTTTAACACGTACTTCAGAATTCAGTGGTTCGGTACATGCGAGCAGTGTTGTCACTAGCCAACATTTTACTGACGGTAAACGGAGTAAGTCAGGGGTAGAAATTCGTCTCCAAGCACGTGAATCAAATATTCTAAATTTGATTCACGCAGGTAGGGTCTTGCGCGAATCATTGATTCACGCAAACCATGTATGATCTCGGCGCCATATTTCCATGTATTTTCGACGCGAATCAAAATACGAAGTACGGGGCAAATTTTACTGCCTGAAATCATTTGGTAGATGTCAACAAACATGAACTTTGAACTTTTAACCACGTACCAGTCGTCTAGCAATGTAAATAAACCCCATTGGGCATAATAATATGTGGGCTGGTGGATCATCTCATTAGGGTATTTGGTACACATAGGTCAACGCCAGTCAACCGGCACTCAAGGTTTTACGGTACACACACACACACGCTGGTAAACCGGTTTCAAAGGGTTAATATTGATCTGAATGTTTAATTCAGAACAAATTAAGTTAATCTCAGGCAATTTTTTACAATAAAAGCCAAAAGTTATGCGCGCAATTTGCCCCCATCAAGGCGTCATGCATTAATGTGAAGACTTAATAAGGCCAAGTAAAATAAATTACAAGTTGCTCGTCCCTGCCCGCCTCCTTTTTTACTATTTACGATTAAAAAAAAAAGTGTGGGGGGGGGGATGATGATTTTTTAAATTTTTAAATGAAACATTTTGCTACCATAAGTCCATAAAACCCTAACCCCCTAACAAGGTTTTTAACCGGGATCACAATTTTGGGAGAAAAGTCAACAAATAAATCACAGCTCCCCAACCGGGGATCAAACTGGGGACCTCGGTACCAAAAACCCGGCCCCCATAGGCAAGCCACGGCTCTCAGTTACTCATTCGTGCAGTACATGTATTATACTGCACTCATTATAGGCTCAGTTGATTACGTCATCGTAAACCATCTGCAAATGTGCGTGGGCGTAGTATTTTGGAGTACTCCGTTAGATAAGGGTTAATGACTTTGTTAATAAAAATCTACCCAGACAATATTGCACAATACTCATGGACTTTTCAGTGGTAGATCTACGGTTAAAGACTAAATTTATCAAATACACTTCATGTAGGCTTGCATTGGGCATCCGTGCCACAGTGGATAGAGCACTGGACTCATAATCCAAAGGTTTTGGGTTCGAGTCCCGCAGTAGTCAACATGTCGTGCTCTTGAGTAAGGCACTTTACTGCAATACTCCTCTCAACCCAGGTGTATTTGAATGGGTACCGGCACTCTTCAGTGCTGGGAAGGTACATGTATCATACTCGCCGTACGGTGGAGGTGGTGTAGCGAGCCCCACACAGTAACATTATAAAAAGGAGTGAATCTGGCCCTATGTTTGAAAGAGAGATTTTGTTCCTGGGATTACAGGGTCGACCACCTTGACCGTACCTTATTTAGGCTTGCAGGCACCAAGTTGCTCTTTAAGGATTTCACCAAATTGTTAGAATTTTTTCAAATATTTTTAGAAATTTGTCAAATGTTGTCAAATAGTAGATCGTTGGCACATTTATTCTTAGTTGTATGTATGTTTGTATCTTATGGGATCTTAGAGTCAAATGTTGATTTAAAAAAAGATTTCAATCAGACAGTGCAGTAAGTTGATACAAGTATCTGTTTCTGTTCCCACAGCAAGCATACCTAGAACAACTGCAACAAGAACCCATCATTGAAGGGGTTCCAAACAAAGCTGTAAGTACTCCTGGCCTTCATGGGTTGGTGGAGTCAAAGGGGGCCGGATTGTACCTTTTTGTTGCAATTTAACGGAAATCATGCAAAGTACAAGAACAACAACAAACAAACATGTTTCGTGTTTCCCTGCTGCCTTCATATTTTAGACAATGCTTCCCCTATTTTTGCTTGACATTTGATGATACTGTTTTGTATGAAGAAGAAAAGCTGTACGCTCTTTTCTTATTAAAAAGCTGTACGCTCTTTTCTTATTAATCTAAAAAACCACCTTTCTTACTGAGCGTAAGTACTAAAATAAAATGTAACCGCCTTCCTTCCTAAAAAGATCGGAACTGCAAGGCAATATTTTGGCTATCTCATCAGATCATTCAGAAACATGGAATCTCACCCGTATGCATGTGTTGCTGTTGTTGTTTTTTGCTTTTATGTTGAATTAAATTGCATTGTAAAGGTACAATCCTGCACCTAAATAGGTTTGCTGTCATAATCCTCTTGACATAATTTCCAATCAGTATCAGTTGCTAGAAATTTGGTATTTGGTTGTCGTGTGGTGTGGGAATTTTAGATTTGATAGAGCCAAATAAAACCCAGAAATACATGGGAGTACCAAGCTGATTTTTTTTCCCAGGATGGTTCCTTTATTATATGAGGGAAAATGTCTTGAAGGTACCCAAGTGTCTTGTGTGTGCTGAATTTGTTAGATCAAAAATTCAAAATGGCCACCATTTTAGCCAACTTTGACCAAAAACTGATGATTTTCCCTTTTAGAAATCCAATACAGTATTTTCACTCACCCTATTCAAAGGGTGAAATACCCTCCACTTTTGATTTTCACCCCTAAAAAAATTAATAGAAGAGTGACAATTTTTAGAAATTACATTGTTTTGCTATCTAAAACACTGCACTTATGCACAACATTTGGCCATTATTTTGATTTTTCACCCTCAAGAAATTTACCCAGTGAAATTACTGCAATACATCAAATCCATACACTACAACTTAAGAAGATACAAAATCTGCCGTGCACATTGCACAATGATAGAGACATGTTAGGTCAGCACACATCATTAGGCCAGTACAACTTTTGACTTTAACCCGAGCTACCGGTCCCGGGTGAATGAAATTGCTGCACAGCCATTTTGAATTGTTGCCATAAAACTTTTAACACACCCTGGAAACTAAAGGACTTTTAGTATGTTGTTTCCTGATACATTTCAGCTTGGTACTCATTTGTTGTGGGTCAAATCGTAACATACTAAACACAACACCAAAAGTAAGTCCCCTCTCAAAATGTCGTCATAACATCGTAAGGTAAAACATTTAACCAATAAAACTTAGTTAGAAATAATCCTATGACTGTTTCCTAAGTGTTGTTTGAAAATGAAAAATGTCCATGACTTCATGGCTGAATTAGATCAAATGGAAGACAAAAACTGCCTTTCTCAAAAGTCACAAAAGTTTATGAATTGCTTCTTACTAATGGAAAAAACCCTGTGGTTGAGCGAATATTACTGTAATGTGTAATCAATTCATGATCATTCAGCCTTGTAAATCCCCTTTTTTGGCTCAGATATTAGCACAGTGAGTTGTGATTTTTGAGAAGGGCAGTTAACAGTTTTGTCTTCCATTTGAGCTCATTCAGCCATGAAGTCATGGACACCTTTCATTTTCAAACAACACTTAAGAAACAGTCATAGGATTATTTATATAACTAAGTTTTATTGGTAAAATGTTTTACCTGACGATGTTATGACGAACTGTCGAGAGGGGACTTACTTTTGGTGTTGTGTTTAGTATTAAACATTCCTGGACTATTTTTAGGTGATTGTGAATAACATTATGGAGGATTATGACAGCTACTATATGGTGGAATGATGGCTACTCATAGATGATAGATAGATAGATACACTCAGTGGTGTACTGTATTGATTACTAACTAACCTACAAGTTTTATTTATATTTCTAGATTACAGCTTATTAATGTGACACCAACTCACTTTAACCTGGTGTAAACGGTAGTTAGTCTAGTCATGCAAAAAGGACCATTTTGTTTAAATACTGTGCGTAGTGTGAATAATGTAGGTCCTTATCTAGGACTACTCATTTATTTACCAAGTTTAAACTTAGAATGGGTTTTGTACTGTATGCTACTGACCGTAGTTTAGAGGTGCTGATAATTCATGCTAGTTAACATTATTTGTTCATTATTTACTTTGAAACTAACATTGAATGTGATTGTGTCATAACTAATCACCGCTGGTAAATGGAATCGGCTTTTTACAGTTTTTACAATAATCAACTCTAATTTGAATGAAAATTCTTTTGGTTACGTTTTAGTGTATCAATGTTGTAGCTACTCAATCAAAGAGTGTTTTATTTAAACAAATAAACCAATGAATTATTTATTTTCATTAATTTATTTATAGAGGGGCTAACCCTAAACCTCAAAGTCTGATTTTGACACTACAACAAAAAAAAGTTTGGTCAAATGAAACTGGCATAAATATACTAATAATACATTTAAAAAAATAATGTTTTCAATAGGATGTCATCAAGACCTAACAAGCATTTTCAAGAAGAAATTTAAAAAAAAGATTGACTTTTTAAATGGGTCTGTCAGGACCTGAGAATAGAGTTGGGGTTGTGTTGCCTAATCGAAAACACTTGGATTATTTTGAAGACCAATGATGGCGAAACTGTTCATGGTGGTTTACAGAACTTTTTGTGTGGTGATTGACTATTTGTTAATGTTATTTTGTAGTAGATTAGATTGCACGTAGGTTACTCTGGGATGTTTGATATTGCTGTGCACAATCTGGCTTTGATCATTTTTAGTGGTTCTCCTCTATTTGTGGGGTAGTTTACGCTACACACATTGTTGATGGATTGTGTGATATGGAGGTTTTAGTTAGATTTTTCTTGATGTTGTTACATTGGTATTCTTTGATCATGTGAGGATAGGGACTATAGTTTAATCAGTTCTAAATTGGTGAGAAATATTTGGTTATTACCACTCCGCGTGAAAACAAAAATATGAGCGTATGCGCATGATTTTGGCCACACGCATGTGGGTTTATGACGCATGCACGTGTCACGCATATGAAACACAGTGCGCTTGTTGCCTTCACGCACAGCCGCATCCTTCTGTATTCATTCGCTGCTTTAATGAGGCTATGCCAATTTGGAACTGATCAAACTATAGTTGTGCTTCCCATCCAAGAGAGAGAATATAACAAGTTCTTGCCATGTATATCAATGTATGGTTATTGAAATCTTACATTTTGAGAGATAGGTGTGTTGTTCTGTTAAAACCTATTTGTATACTAATAACCACTGTGTTCACATGTAATCTGCAGATTTACCCAGTTCACACCTACCAATGGCCACATTAACATTTCTAAGTAATAGCGGTCATGTAGCAGGTAGCAGCGGCAATTTAACCATTCATCAAATTCTATGATTGACATGAAATTGTTGCAGTAGTTATATAGTCACAGAATACTCATCCTTCCACGCATGAGAAATGTCTTACTTTTAGCAGTTTACTGATACCTTCAGCGGTTTTTCGACTTTTCGAAACCAAAATATGTCCTGTCCGAGATCAATGTAAATCCTGTTCAAAATTGAGGTGTTAAGGGTTGGGCCCTGCTAATCCAAGATCCGGCGGCAAAGACAATATAAATATCACGTCCCAGCCCAATTAAATATCATAATATACCGATACCGTATGTGTTCAGACTTTGGCTGATGAAGTAATACATATTTGGCAATGGAAGCACGTCACATAAGGTTGACCTCGCGTAAAGTATGCGAGGTCAACCTCACCCCAAAAATCGGTGCAACGGTCATCCGTGGTGCGCATTACGTCAGCTCAACCTCACGGCTCTGATTGGTTAGCTAGATTTTGTTAGTTTTCAAGCATGCGCAAGCAGCTGAGGTTGACCTCGTGAAAAGTATGGGAGGTCAACCTCACCCCCAAAAAAACGGTGCAACGGTCATCCATGGTGCGCATTATGTAAGCTCGACCTCGTGGTTAGCTGCATTGAGTGAGTTTTCAAGCATACGCACGCTGATCAAAGCAGCGCCTGCGTATGTCGGACTGTGGGCAGGAGATTATGTGCCGTAGGTCCATATGTCTGTTTATAATGTTTAGTGTTGGGATTATGGCTATCTGGAAACAACCAAGATACCAAGAAAGTGTGTATACATGTAGATACCATACTTTTTCTCAGCAAACACTCCTGAACTTTAAATACAAAAGCTCCCACACCATTTTTCAACCCATTGGTGATCAACCTCCACTAAAAACTCTTTTCCTATGTTAGTTCCTAGTTTGTTCACACCGTTAATATGCCTATAGCCATGATAACAAATTAATTAACAAAGTTAAAATGTGATCATTCATACATGGTACTCTGATATGAATGAAACTCAATATGTATAATGGGTAAGAAGTTAAGAACATTGCTAGGTCAGGAAACTGGATACAATTGAATTTGGTGTCAAATTAAGGCCCAAAAAAAATAGTTTGTCCATTTCCAACCTTCCCTAATTTTGGAAATCCCAGAAAAAGGGGGGTTTTTTTTCTTCAAGAATTTTGCTTTTACAGAAACACACTTAAAATATTTTAAACTGTTTCATTACTCTCAGCAATATCACTGGGTAAAATTCTCAAAGCAGAAAAACTAAATTGATGGCCAAAATGTGTGCTGGACTGCTGCTGTAGCATTTTAGGCTGTAAAACAATGACATTTCCAACATTTTTCACTCTTTTTGAAGGGTGAAAATCAAAAGTGAAGGGTATTTCACCCTTTGTTGTCTCGCCTGATGTAATCAGAAAGAGACTATGTTATCACTATTTCTGTCCGGCGTCCGCCGTATGCCGTCCGCCGTGTGCTAAGAAATACCTTTGTGACGCGATATCTGGAGATCCGTAAGGCCTATCGTGATGGGACTTAGTGGAGGGAAGGGGGGTGGTGCGTTCTGTTGCTGATTGATTTTTCAAGGTCATCGGGGGTCATACAAGGTCATCGGGGTCAAATATGCTTAAAACTTTTGAGACGCGTTGTGACGCGATATCTAGAGATCCGTAAGGCCTATCTTGATGGGACTTGATGTCAGGGAAGGGGGTGGGGTGTTCTTTTGCTGAATAGATTTTCAAGGTCATTGGAGGTCATTCAAGGTCATCAGGGTCAAATAAGATCCGTAAGGTCGATCTTGATGGGATTTGGTGGAGGGAAGGGGGTGGTGTGTTCTTTTTGCTGATTAAATTTTCAAGGTCATCAGAGATCATTCAAGGTCATCAGAAGGCCTATCTTGATGGGATTTGGTGGAGGGAAGGGGGGTGGTGTGTTCTTTTTGCTGATTAAATTTTCAAGGTCACCAGAGGTCATCGGGGTCAAATATGGGGTCAAATAGATCAGTAAGGCCTATATTAATGAGATTTGGTGGAGGGAAGGGGAGTGGTGTGTTCTTTTTGCTGAATAAATTTTCAAGGTCATCAGAGGTCATTCAAGGTCATCGGGGGTCAAATAAGATCCATAAGGCCTATCTTGATTGGATTTGGTGGAGGGAAGGGGGATGGTGTGTTCTTTTTGTTCTTGATTTTTCGGGGTCGTCAGGGGTCAAATATGGGGTCAAATAGATCAGTAAGGCCTATCTTGATGGGATTTGGTGGAGGGAAGGGGGTGTGTTCTTTTTGTTGATTAATTTTTCGGGGTCATCGGGGGTCAAATATGGGGTCAAATAGATCAGTAAGGCCTATCTTGATGGGATTTGGTGGACGGAAGAGGGATAGTGTGTTCTTTTTGTTGATTAATTTTTCGGGGTCATTGGGGGTCAAATATGGGGTCAAATAGATCAGTAAGGCCTATCTTGATGGGATTTGGTGGAGGGAAGGGGGGTGGTGTGTTCTTTTTGTTGATTAATTTTTCGGGGTCATCAGGGTCAAATATGGGGTCAAATAGATCAGTAAGGCCTATCTTGATGGGATTTGGTGGACGGAAGAGGGATTGAGTGTTCTTTTTGTTGATTATTTTTTCGGGGTCATCGGGGGTCAAATATGGGGTCAAATAGATCAGTAAGGCCTATCTTGATGGGATTTGGTGGACGGAAGAGGGATGGTGTGTTCTTTTTGTTGATTAATTTTTCGGGGTCATCGGGGGTCAAATATGGGGTCAAATAGATCAGTAAGGCCTATCTTGATGGGATTTGGTGGAGGGAAGGGGGGGTGGTGTGTTCTTTTTGTTGATTAATTTTTCGGGGTCATCGGGGGTCAAATAGATCGGTAAGGCCTATCTTGATGGGATTTGGTGGACGGAAGAGGGATGGTGTGTTCTTTTTGTTGATTAATTTTTCGGGGTCATTGGGGGTCAAATAGATCAGTAAGGCCTATCTTGATGGGATTTGGTGGAGGGAAGGGGGGTGGTGTGTTCTTTTTGTTGATTAATTTTTCGGGGTCATCGGGGGTCAAATATGGGGTCAAATAGATCAGTAAGGCCTATCTTGATGTGATTTGGTGGAGGGAATGGGGGTGGTGTGTTCTTTTTGTTGATTAATTTTTCGGGGTCATATGGGGTCAAATAGATCAGTAAGGCCTATCTTGATGGGATTTGGTGGACGGAAGAGGGATGGTGTGTTCTTTTTGTTGATTAATTTTTCGGGGTCATCGGGGGTCAAATAGATCAGTCAGGCCTATCTTGATGGGATTTGGTGGAGGGAAGGGGGGTGGTGTGTTCTTTTTGTTGATTAATTTTTCGGGGTCATCGGGGGTCAATTATGGGGTCAAATAGATCAGTAAGGCCTATCTTGATGGGATTTGGTGGAGGGAAGGGGGGTGGTGTGTTCTTTTTGTTGATTAATTTTTCGGGGTCATCGGGGGTCAAATATGGGGTCAAATAGATCAGTAAGGCCTATCTTGATGGGATTTGGTGGAGGGAAGGGGGTGGTGTGTTCTTTTTGTTGATTAATTTTTCGGGGTCATCGGGGGTCAAATATGGGGTCAAATAGATCAGTAAGGCCTATCTTGATTGGATTTGGTGGAGGGAAGGGGGGTGGTGTATTCTTTTTGCTGATTAAATTGTCAAGGTCATCGGAGGTCATTCAAGGTCATCTGGGGTCAAATAAGATCCGTAAGGCCTATCTTGATGGGATTTGGTGGACGGAAGAGGGATGGTGTGTTCTTTTTGTTGATTAATTTGTCGAGGTCATCAGAGGTCATCTGGGGTCAAATAAGATCCGTAAGGCCTATATTGATGTGATTTGGTGGAGGGAAGGGGGTTGGTGTGTTCTTTTTGCTGATTAAATTTTCAAGGTCATCAGAGGTCATCTGGGGTCAAATAAGAAGGCCTATCTTGATGTGATTTGGTGTAGGGAAGGGGGTTGGTGTGTTCTTTTTGTTGATTAAATTTTTCAAGGTATTACATCCCTTGCATTAACTACAATGCATACCTCTGTGACAGTGCTACATTGTATCATATGTTTCATCATCATTTCTTTCAAGTCACTTTTGATGAACAGGCGAGACGCGCCGTTCGAGAACCGCCTTGTATATGATGAGTGCAAACATTGACTCTTCTAAACTGTTTTAGAACATGAATGAAGTGATTTAATACTAATAGTAAAATAATCCCATTCACATCTTATTTAGCAACTATTTTTTAGTTAATTATATACATCAGTTGAATGTGATTTATAAACATACAAAAAATCCGACCGACCGACCGACCCCACCCTTTGAAGAGAATCTATTGTCAAACAAAGAATTTGTTTTGGCCTAATCTCTGGTAAGTGTCAACTAATTAAATTAACTACCCCTGGGTGGGGTTTATTGGGGAGGGGGAAATTGGTATGTAGATTCATTGACAAATCTTGTTGCTTTGTGTTGTTTAGATTGCAGAAGATAAGACCGTAGGTGGCAATGCTTTCATACAGCAATATTTGCAAGACCAACAGGATCGACTGAAGCATAAAGTTGCAGCAGATTCGCAAGGTTAGAATTGGGAAATACAATGACATTACTTTGTTCCTAACATTTGTGCAATGACATCAGAGGATATTGCAGCAATTGCACTATATTAGGCCCAAACTATTTTTTCTTGTGTTGCTCTCAGCGACCCTGAAATCTCAAAAATCTTTTTTTAGATTTAAATTTTACCAATTTGTTAAAATGTTACTATTTTCTGCTTGAAATAAATAAGTTTGCTTGAATAGATTGCTTTTGAACTATTATCACATTAGAAACATTAGTAAAATTGACATTTACCAATTATCATGAACCAAGGTCTGTCAGTAATATTTGTCAGCAACAACAAAAAGAAGGGAAATCGACTGACCCAACTTCCAAGACTTTTGGCTCTTGAGGACAACACCACAATTTATATTTTCGATCTGGGGTGTATTAAGGATTTTGTACCCGGGAGGAGGGCACAACAAGTTTTGTGACCAATGCCGATCGAAGCAACGCTCCTCACGTGTGGGGTTCAGACTCATTTTGCGTGATCACATCACATAAATCCATCCCAATTGCCAAAATGTCCTTCCAAATGCTAAGATTTCCCTCCAAATTTCAAACTCTCTGTGGAATGACCTTCCATGATTCCCCATTTCCCCTCCATGGCCTTTTCTAAGTATGAGTACATTTGATCTTTATAGATGATGATGGTGATACAACAGAAGAGGAAGACAACAGTCCTCAGAAGAAAGTGACTGAGTCTGCAAAACCTGAGGAAGAAGATAGTGGACCACCAGTCTTATCACTACAAGACAACGGCAAAGACACTGAGCCTCCGACAGAGGATCGTCCTCCAGAGATTGGAGATCTTGAGGAAGCCACTTCCCAGGAATCCAAAAGATCACGTCGCTGGGATTCTAAAAGTCAAAATCAGGAGGCCGATGAATCTAAGCAGGAGGAAGAGGGTGGCGCAAATGAAGACGATGATTCAACGAGAAGAACGTCTCGACGCGAATCCAGGGGAGAGAAGGAACAAGATGGAACGTCTCGACGCGAATCCAGGGGAGAGAAGGAACAAGATGGAACGTCTCGACGCGAATCCAGGGGAGAGAAGGAACAAGATGGAACGTCTCGACGCGAATCCAGGGGAGAGAAGGAACAAGATGACAAGTCCTCAAGGAGGAGAAGGAGCCATAGAGATTCAAAATCAAGTGGACGATCAGATGGGAAAGATGAAGAAGATGCGGATGATCGGCAAGGACAGGAGAAGGAGTCAATGGATGTAGGAAGTGAAGCAGAACAGCTGGCGAAAAAGGACCCTAACAATGAAGCACCTACCGATACAGAGATGAGCAACAAAGAATCCAATCCAGATGCTGACAAAACAACTGATGGAGAAGTTGCCATGGAAACACAGAAGGAATCACCAGACTCCCATAAGAAGAGTAGATGGGATAAGGAAGATGAGGAGGAGAAACAGGAGGAGAAAATGGATGCTACTGACACAACTACGCCTAGTAAGAAAAGTAAACAAAACGATGATGAAGATGGTGAAACTGCAAAAGACAGCGATCATCACAGATCTAGTAAGCATTCCAAAACAGAGGATGATAAAGAGAGAGAAAAGAGTTGTGATAAAGATGACCGTCGTCGGTCTCACAAGCATAGAGATGAAGATGACGACGAAGATGATGGACACCATCGCAGATCTCGTAAACACAAGAAGAGGCGAGATGAGGAGCGTGAAAGAGAAAAGGAGGACGAGGGACATGATGATGACCGCCGAAAGTCTCATCGGCATTCTCGCAGTAAACGTGATAAGGAAGAGGAGGGGAAGGAAGAAAAACAAAAGGATGATCAGGATGCTGATGATGAACACCGGAAGTCTCATAGGCATTCTGGCAGTAAACATGATAAGGAAGAGGAGGGGAAGGAAGAAAAACAAAAGGATGATGATGAACACCGGAAGTCTCGCAGTGAACATGACAAAGAAAAGGAGGGGAAGGAAGACCAACAAAAGGATGATGAGGATGTCGATGATGAACACCGGAAGTCTCATAGGCATTCTGGTAGTAAACATGATAAGGAAGAGACGGAAAAGGAAGAAAAACAAAAGGAGGATGATGAGCACCGGCATTCTCGCAGTAAACATAACAAGGAAGAGGAGAGGGAGGAAGACAAACAAAAGGAGGAAGAAAAAGCTAAGGATGGTAAGGAGGAAGATGACACAGTTAAGTCTCACAAGGATGAAGAATCTAAAGATGATAAAGACAAAGTTGCTGATGGAGACAAAGATAAGACGGAAGTCAAAGATGACGACGATTCCAAACACAGACATAAGCATCGCAGATGGAGCTCTCATTCAAAACACAAGTCTGAAGACGGAAAAGACGAGGATGGTGAAGGTGGCAAATCCAAACACAAGCATCGTCGTTGGGGATCCAGCCACAAGTCCAGTCACAAGACGGATGAGAAAGAAAAGGACAAACCCAAAGATAAGGATGATGCGGAGTTGGACCAATTAGAGGAAGAAAAGAAAAGGATTCAGGAACAACTTGAAAGAGAAGTTAAAGAAGATAAAGAAGAAAAAGACGCGGAGCAAGAGGGAAAAGATGAAAAGGAAGATAAAACAGCAGATGAGAAAGCGAGCGAGAAAGAAAAGAGGCGTGCAGAAAAGGAGAAAAGGCGGGCGGAAAAGGAGAAGAGAAAACAGGAAAAAGAGGAGGAGAGAAAGAAGGATAAGGTGATAGAGACAAAGCGAAAGGAAGAACAGATGACTGAAGACGAGCGTCGACGCCTCAAACGGGCGCGTCGTTTTGCCGATCTGACGAAGAAAGACGAGGGCAAAGATAAGCACAAGAGTCCTTCGAAGCACTCTCACAGGAAACGGTCACCGTCACCGAGAAAGAAATCTGATGACTCCAGGAAGGATGATGACCAGGTTAAGGAGGTTAGTCATTTAACTTAAATTCCACACTTAAACCCTTAGATCCGCTCTCACTAGCCAGATTCTTTGGGAATATCTTAAAGATGTTCCGATCACTTTTTTGGGGCTATTTTTTTTTTTTTTTTTCACATCAAGATCGGAAGAATCCCCATATTTTTCTTATCATGTCTGTCAAATCTTAAGGGCCAGAAATGTTCCATTTAGAAATTATTGGCCAAAATGTGGTGAATTACTGCCAAAGGTGGTTAACCACCAACCAGTTTGTGTAGGACTCAATGGGCAAATGTTATGTGACCTTGTGCTTCTGAAAATAGAACCATTGGAGTTATGCAGCTCAAACTTTGGAATGTGCCAATTTTAATGATGACCTTTCATGTAAAGTAGATAACATCAAGTTGAAAATCAGGCCAGCAATCAGAACATTGAGATTTCTCCATCATAGCCCTATTGCATCTGTCCCTAAATGAACAGGCGGGAACTTTGCCTTTCAAATGAAAATCCGATAACTTCAACTCCAAAAGTGGTTTGGTAAATCAATCTTTATTAGAGTTCACTCACATTAAGGGGCATCCTCTTACTTTTTAACACTTATTTTTATTCTACCTTTTTGTATAAGAAGACAGCAGAAACTGAGCCGAAGAAAGACAAGGATGGAGAACCAGAGCCACCAGCCTCTAAGATGGAAACGGATGACGAGGAACCACGTGATGAGAGTTACTACACGGCGTCTGAACAGGATTCATCTATGACTGCTGATAAACCAAAACACAGGTGCTTTATTAATTATGTAGAATATGCTTTGTGATAGAATTCCTAATGGATCGATGTATTGTTGCTAAAAGTTTCCATCTGCAATAACTGCCATTTAGGCCAACAACAAAAAATTGACTTGCCCTTTCCGACCGACCCGAATTTTTGGAAATCTAAGGTCGCTATTTTTTTTTTTTTTTTCTTCTTCAAAAAACAAAAAAAAGTTTAAACAAATTTAACAAAAATTGAAAGAAGCACACAACAATAAAGAAAGATGAAAATGTGTTTTGAGTAGTATCTGCTTGTTTGAAAATCATAAAAAAATCAACAACAACAAAAAATCTTTAAAACATGTTTTTGTGTAGTATCTCCCTGTAAATTTTTTTTAAAAATCTAACAAATCTGACCGTCCGACCCATACTCTGGCCCTGAAAGGGCAAGTCAACCTTTTTTTTTGGCCTTATTGTATTGAGCTTTTACACACAATAGAGCACCTGCAATAAACACTTCCAAATATCCATTTAGAGAGGTCATAACTAACTTTGAATCTGTTCGTATTATGAGGATATTATTGATAAACACCTTTGAATAATTAGATGAGAAATCGAGGCTCCATTCTCACGCAGATTCTCCCCTGTAGAGTTGCAAGAATCCAAGTTGATTTACGGTTGGTACACTGTGCTACACAAGGAGATTCCACTGATTCTCGCAACCTGTAATGAACTTCTGATCACAAATGTGACTTAATTGACCCGTCATCATGTTTATCATTTTCATTCTGCAGTACCAAGAAGACGGACCAAGAAGAAGAGAAAAATGGGGAGGATGCCATGGAGACAGAGGACAAAGCTAATGAAGATGGGGAGGAGGCAGGAGAGGACAAGACGAATGATAAAGAAGATGAAAATAAGGCAACAGAGAGCACTATCAAGGGAAAGGTATGGATGCAAATTCACTCTCTCGTTCAAGTAAAACTTTTTGGGGGATGATAAACAGGGGTACGGGTTGTCATTGATATCAGTTTGAATATGTTGTATAGAGGGAAGGAGTTCTTGTTTTATGCAGCTCATGTAAGGGTATCGGGACAAATCTGGGTTGGGTGTAAGTATTACATTGTAAATTTTGAGTCTTTGTGAAACATAATTTTGGCAACACATCGTTTCCTAAAACTCGCTTAACTTTAGTTTGAATTTGAACAGAATTTTGATCGAGTGTGAAATGTCCGTCTTATCCTTGATTTGACTGCATTGATTGCTCTTTCTGAGATATGAACAGGGACTCTTTTGATTCTTATATTTCTGCAGTTTTGTGTGTTATGATCTGCATACTTCCTTAGAATGACCTTATCTGGTCCATACTGCTACTGCTTGAAAGCGCTCCTTCAGAAATCATAGCCATGACTTGGCAAGAGGGCCATTCCTGACACAATAGGAGTTCACTCTCTTCCAAGTCATGCATGACCTTTTGATCAGTGAAGGAGCGCTTTCAAGCGGTAGCAGTACGGACCAGACAAGGTCATTCTGAAGAAGTATGTAGCTCATAACACACAAAACTGGAAAAATATATAATTTAAGAGTCTCAGCAAGTGCAATGCAGTCAAATCAAGGATATCTCACAAAGAAGGTCATTCTGACTAAGTGTGAAGCCGTAACAAATGGAACAGTAAAATAAAAGTAATTCTTATTGGTTTTTAAAATAGAAATACAAAATTATATATTTCTCAAAATTTGATCATTGTTCAAAGATTATTGATATCGATATTTTTTTGAAAATCAGACAAATTTATGATGAATGTAACACACAAGATTGTGTTTTGCTCCATGATTTTTTTAGGATGGGCATAAAAAATGTATTTATTCAAAGATTTAGCTTTAGAATGGCAAGACTCCTTCCCAATTTTTGTAACCTGACGCCTTTCATGTCATATATAACAGAGCAGTCAAGAGCACATGTTAGACTGGTATGGCCTTCAGTTGATACCAACATGTTATTGAATTCCTTAATTTATTGACATTTTGAATCTAAATGTGTATGGTTTATCCAGTTATTAGCTTTGAATTTGGAATATGTTGGGGGAGATCAACAAGCAAGCAGTTGTAGGATGGCAGAAAGTTTCTCACTTTAGGGGGCAATAAAAATGTTCAGAAATTGTTATTAATCGGGCATTTAAAAGAAGAAGGGTTGTATAAGTGTTCAGGGATTGCTAATTAGAAAGTGCTCTTGTGGTATATTGATATGGAAAGGTGCAAGGTTCTGTAGTTTTTGTATGACATGTGTGACTGACTGTTTTACCAGCCAAGAAACATAGCAAGGATGTGGATCGACAGATGTGCCCCAATGATAGACCATGAGTTCTTCAGCTGTATTATGAGGAATGTGCCTATTACTATTACTAGCCTTGCTGCGGTTGGATGAATTGAAAGATTGCTCTAGCTAGTCCCGATGTCCCTTTCCTGAGCAGAAGAGGAAGAAATTGCGGAATGTACGGAGACGCACGATCGTTATGTGAATGTGCGACCAACGCAGTGATCACGCACACAATAGTTGAAGATGTGCACGACGGAATTCACGAATACGCACAAACGTTACCAATGTGCGTCGCGGTGGGATACGCACAAATGTTACCAATGTGCGTCACGGTGATCATGCACCAAAGCTAGATATGTGCTCGCCGGAAATTTGCGGAATTCGCGGATATGCACAGACGTTATGAAATGTGCTCGACGGCAGATAAACGCAGCCAACAATTAGTATGTATTACAATGGATACAACAGCGCAAAAATAACAACACATTGTGGTGACAATATTTCTGTGGAAGTTTATGAAAATCACACAAACATTATTGTATGTTATAATGGATGCGCACTTCAGTTCAAGCTGTGCACAGAATCTGACATCAAATGTGCACGCCAAAGGTTACCACTGGGTAACATTAGCAGATACGACTATTATTAACAACAACAACTTTGTGCATGAACGGGAAGAAGTTGCACAAACTCTTTCACCTAATGTAACTGTAACATATGGAAATGTTGCCAACGCTATCATTTTTGCAGATTTTGCGGATAGGCTTTACGTTATGAGCTATCCATTTTTGTGACACAAAACATCAATTCAACACTCTGCACAAACTGTTTGTTATTTATGGATTGAATTGCTTCTCGTTCATAGCAACAACTTTGATATATCTATTTGTCTACAAATGTCAGCTTCTCTCTCTAGTGAACTGTCACCGAATTAATCAGGTCGCTTGCAACATATCTTTGCCCGAGATGCGTTGCTTCTCCTTGACTCTTTTATGCAACAACTTTGTAATGATGAGATTACATCACCTGTTTTGGATTCAATGCACAGCAACAATTTGGCTCTCAAACCATCGCCTATTGTATTGCCCGGCTCGGACTGTATTGCCAGACTCGGACTATCGTGTACCAAATTGCCAAATTCTTTGTGGCTTTGCCTGTGCTAATTGTATATATGGATTGTGTTTTCTGCATCTGAACTTTTAAATGAATTCACGCTCTCACACAATACTCTATGGACTTCAATCATAGTAACACTTACACTTATAAATCATGCTGGAGCAACTACCACTTACACGAATCATTGAACACTACAGTTCGCGAATCATCTTGTTGCCTATCCAATATCATCATGTGACTGTATTTTATACTCTTCTGATGCAAAAGCTAAAACATTTATTAATTCTGTGCGGAATCTAAGACACAGGATTACGCGAAATGGACCATGACTGTTACGGATATTTCTGTTTGGACTGCTCAATATGAAAGCTTTCAATATTACGGAACTTCTACCCCTGCGGATTCTTTCCTATGAGAAATCGCTTGCAACAACATTTCAGCATGCAAATCAAATGGACGTAGATGTGCGCGGAATACTCTACGGTACGCAAATAAACTATATCGGATTTCTTATTATTTACAATACCATGGATATTCGGTCATGATATTATATGGTGCGCGGAATGGATACAACGTTATGGGAATTAACTCAACGGTGAAGGATTCTGAACATAAACAAACCATGTGAGGTAAATGCGGAATCTCAAATGTGCTACGAGGTGCGAATAATCTTCTACGGATTCTCTATTGCAAATCGCTTGCATTACCATGAACATTTATTTCATCATGAGATACGCGGAATTTGGACACAACCTTTATTAGCGAATCACTTCCTCTGTGAAAGAATCTCTACGAACTCACTACCTCATGAGATTTTATGTGCAGAATTTGTTAACACTGTACGATACGCGAATCAACTACTACGGATCATTCTCTATTAGAAATCGCTTGTGTATAACGCCACTTCATCATTAGACAATGCACCTAATTTTAGATCCAATCATACGCGACTGGATTTCAGTTATTGATATTCTGTTTATGAACTCGCTACCAATACAATCTTCAGAAGACTGCATGCAGCCACTGGTGCAACGGATTTTATTTTGCGGAACATTTTCTATCAAATTTGTATCAACTGACAAGAATGCTCAGCTAATGAGGACTATATTTGCCCCCCAACCCATCCTGTGGCAGCAGACATGGACAAACAACTGTAACCATAGCAACCAATCCTGTACTATCTACCATGACAACCAAACAAACGATGATGATGAGCTGATGATGAAACCAGTCTGTGCTGTGTTGTTGCAGATGTGCTGTCGATTTGGTGACAGTTCTAACCGATCTTGAGATTTCTAACCATGCAATGTTTGTTTTCCCAAGGTTTATCTATGCAATTATTCCTAAGTGGTCATTATTTATAACGAGATTGAAAGCTCTTTATACTAGCCCCACTCTTTTTAACATCACAAAAATGTCCCTCACATTTTGAATCCATTCATAGTAATAGTTACTCAACTCTCATGGCCCTGCCGAAAAACCTACACTCCCCTTTGATATAAATAAACCATATTTTATACCATACCTTCCTTCAAGTATTCTTCTGTATAAATAAAGACCACTTCTTAATTCAGCTATGACAAAAAGAAAAATCACAAATTGCTAGACCCGTAAAACATTTTGGCACGTTTTGTTACTTTAAATGCATACATTTTTGAAAATTGTAAGATTTAGCACATATATTTTTGCGCCAAAAAAATGTCAGGACAATTTTCCATTAGATCCACTGATTTACCGAAATGGATTTGAAAATGGGGTCATTCCATGTACCAGAGAGTGCAAAGGCTTTTTTAGCACATCCTCATAACCTCACAGATTTGAGATATCTAATTGTTTTTAAATAATTCACTATCCACATATCAACATCATCAAATTTAGGAGATCCTTCGTAGCTCACCAATAATTCATAGAGCTAAATTTTCATTTCCTGTTTGTTGTAAGATGACAACTTTTGTCATGGCTGAATTAATTCTAAATTGTAAAATTAAAATGAGGGTTAAATGCCATAAGGTCTCATCTGCAATTGCCTGACATTTGTTATGTTAACCCCCCTGGGCACTACCTGTCTTTCGTACAAGAACTCCCATTGGTTAATTATATGATTTAATCATCTTGATAGCCAATTATAATGTTGCTTATAAATATTTGATTTGCTTTCTTTTTGAAAATTGTAATTATTCTAACAGTGTCTCTGATTGGCACAATATTTGAAGCATCCTAAATTTCAACCAATTGGCGGGTAGTTCTCATAGATTTAATTGCGTGTTTTTACAAGGGCACAGGGGAGAAAAAGCAATACTACACACGGCAGCTATAATTGTAGATATGGTTTTTTCGCATAAGGTGTGTCTTTTTCACATACACATGTAAACATGACTCGAAAATGTGAAAAAGGGCCCTATCTGCTATAGCTGCCTTGTGTTTCTTTTGGTTTAATTGGCAAAGTTTCAACAGTAGACAACATAACCTGTCAGCAATTGTATTTAAGGCCTTGTGTCTTTAACCCCAAATATTGTGTTAATAAATTAATCTTAATCACTTCACTTTGAAAATTCCAAAATTTGCACTTTACGTATCACAATTCAGGAATCAGGATAAATATTATTTGTATGAATTAAAGGTAGATGTTCTGATTGCTGGCCCGATTTGCAACTGGACGTTTTCTATTTTACATGAAAGGTCATCCTTAAAATTGTCACATTCCAAAGTTTGAGTTGCATAACTCCAGTGGTTCTAATTTTTAGAAGCACACGGTCACAAGAATGTTGCCCATTGAGTAGTACACAAACTGGCTGGTGGTTAACCACCTTTGGCAGTAATTCACCACATTTTAGCCTATCATTTCTAAATGGAATATTTCTGGCCCTAAGATTTTCAGACATAATGAGAAAAATATGGTGATTCTTCTGATATCAAAATATCATGATGTGAAAAAAATCATAGCCCCAAAGAAGTGATCGGAACATACACCTTAGCTATCCCATTCATTTTTTGTCTGCAGACACATTCTTGGAAATTGTCATTGCATTAAACCAATTAACTACCCTGCAATGGCTAATATTTTAACAATCGTAGACAAACATTTACACACAAAATTCTTACATTCCAAATATTTGTAATTTTGCATGAATTTTGTAAAGCATTTTTCAATGAGACTTTTTTTGTATCTTTTGTTAAAAAGAAATAGGATTTCAGTTTGAATTTATGGAGACTGGACAGATTAAGAACTACTTTGTGAAGGTCACACAAAACTGTTTTAGGGGATTAATGTTGGAATTCACGCCAAATTCATTTCTTATGAATAGGTCTTGGACCAGAATCAAATCCCAATCCAAAATTGAGTCTAGGTGGGATCAAGGGGATTAAAGATACAGAAAAGAGCAATTTTTTGCTCGTTTTGTCTTGTAACTCGCAGGCTTTTCCATAGTTTAGTAATTACCTTGTTTTAAAACGTTTTGCTATTTTAATCATTTAAAAGATCCTTAAAAGGATCTAATCAATCATTTAAAAGATCCTTAAAAGGATATTGACAATTGAGATAATCTATACATATTTCAGTGTCGTTTTATAAGTCATGTATTTAGGGCCTTTTTATCCCAAATTGAAATTGCTATCAATTTTGATCTTGAACTCCTTGATAAGAAAATGTTCGTTAAAAATTGTGTGGTACCTCTCATAATATAACTTTTAAAACTAGTTCTTAATTTGTCTAGAATAATGAGGTTTCCTTGTTTAAGGCACAAAGCAAGATCAAATTAATATTGTCACATCTTTTATTAAAGGTATATTATGTGATCTTTTCCAGGGGGACGCCCTCATTCCTTGAAAAAAAATTGAAAGCAGATTTTTTTGCAGATTTACTTTTCTGATCATAAATCATAAATATATTCCAGTTACAGAGTGATACGATTCATAATAACCTCAAAATCATGGTTTTAGAGTGAATTTAGAGTAAAATTTGAAAAAATAGATTGGTACAATCTATTTTCAAACCATGATTTTGAAGTAATTAGGAATCGTATCGATCTGTAACTTAGAAGATATTTATGATTTATGATCAAAAATGCAAATCTGCAAGAAAATCTGCTTTCATAGTAAAAATCAATGATAGAGGGCGCTACTTGGAAAAGATCACATAATATGCCTTTAAACCAGGCGTGTTCTGCTCTGTTTGCGTAAGAATCATCCAGATTAATAAGGTAGATCTGCATTCAAATATGTATGTGGTCAAATCAGTATGTGCAAGTATTGAATTAATTAGTCTGCTTACAAGCTTAATAAGCCAATGCATGTGAATTAATTCTTGTTTTGTTTTTCGGTTGTGTTACTATTGTCTACCTTTCAGAACCCAGGTGTGACGATAACCGTGATTAAGCCGGCCAGAAAGTTGTCCACATCCAAACCGGTGAAAACTAAAAGACTGTCTGCAGAAGGTATCATACAATTTTTCCTGCTTTATCGGCATTCTCTGTGACTTTATCGAGTGGTGGTCACGGCCTCTTTCTCTCTGGAAGATCATTTGGAAATAGTGTACTTTATATAAACCTAACCCTACTATAGTTCAATCAGTTCCAAATTAACGAGAAGTATTCGGTTCTTATCTACCCCCGAGCAAATGGAATCCAAGCGTGTACGCGCGATTTTGGCATATGCAGTGTCGCGCATAAAACGACACTGCGTCATTGCGTGCCATATTGTGCCATATGAATGTTTTTTGTCGACTATCTTCTAAATTCATTCGCTAATTTTGAACTAACTGATTTATACATCATACAGAACCACATGGCCAACAGCACTTACAGGCACGCGCACAGTTTCTAAACCCCGGGTTTATAATGGTCTGCAAAATTTAGCCTGGCAAGCACAGCGCTCGATGTGTCGTGGTTGTTTGACTCGCGGGCGACCCAGGTTCAATTCTTGAGGGCACGGACATACTTGTTTCCTCCCCCCATTTAACCCCTCCCCCTGTTCTTTGATCCATCCCCACTGCTACGATTATTGGTAAAAAATAAATAAACAAATCATTGTGTTTTAAATCTAAATTGCAAAACCTTATTGTAACCTATGCCTCAGGACCTATGCCTCAAACCATACTCGTTCACCTTTCAAGATACCCAGTACTATGTTTCCACTCATTTTCCTTCCCAATATTCATCTTCCTAAGTAACAGTTGACAAGGAGGAACCCGATGACACAGCGGCTCCTAGTGAAGAAGCACCGGCAGCTACACCAACACCACCACCCTCCAGGAAAAGAAGATGGGGAAGCACCAAGACCAGAGATCAGAAATCATCAGTTAACATCAGCACTGATATCCTCAAGGTAGGTTGGTTCTCAGTTTGTGATGAGCTTCTTCTTGAAACTCAAATTATATAACGTAAAATTGGGGTTTGTGACTAATTGTTCACGCTTTGCCGATTAGTAACTCTTTTGCGTGTTTGTAGCTTCATCACATAGACCTATACGCAAGCAAGAACTAGATGTTTGGCATCCAGCAACAGAACTCAACACCTCAAATGTGCCAAAGCCCAGCAATTGTTGAAATTGTTTTATAGTTACCTACAGAATTCTTCTCTGATGTCCCCACGCATGTATGTACAGGGTGCAGGGCTGGAAATAAGCACCCGCCCGCCTGCCCATGGGGGAAAATTTGGTATCGGGCAGGTAAAAGTGCAACCCAACTGGCAGGTAGCTTTTTTTCATCAAACTCAAAGATTCCTTAATGTACTTGTGAGTTAGGAAACAAATTTGGGCAGGTAAATTTTGTATTGGGCTGGTAACTTTTTACTGAAATATATGAAGTTCCAGGCCTGACAGGGTGTCCTGAGAGTCGTTCCACCATTTGAATGCTTCATATCCCTTAACTATGTAAATTGCATGGTGACAAGGTTAGCATGTCTAGTAGGGCTGTCATCGACATGGACAATGTCAACATTATGTCGATATCGGCTATTATCCCCACATGTCGATATAAACTTTGGGATGTCGATATAATTGACATTAAATCGTCCGTAATGATTTGAGAAAAAAATAATCGGCAAAGTGATTTTTATAAATGACAATCGGCAAGAGTTGTAGCCTAGCCTCGTTTTTTGTGTTGTACTTCTATTGACCGCAAGTTTGTTTTGTAATAAAAGAATGTAGAAAATCGGCGAATTAATGATCGTGGCGTATACTAAAGGATTTTTAACTTGTGTACATTGACTTAGCGATATTTTGGATCTGCCGTAACATTCTATACTATCGCGGCCATTCATTTGCGGGGACAATTGGCTTGGTATTTGGATCATAATATGTCGACATCATGTCGATATCGAGATTCTCAAATAGCAACATGTCGACATGAAAAAAAGATCTCGATAACAGCACCAATGTCTAGGTTCCAAACTTGACCTAGACCACTGAACCTAGTTAACCGAGTTTACAAATGTTGCTGCAAAACACACAGAAGTATACATGAGTACTTTCAATACAACGCCGCATGCAAGGTGTGCTAAGGCAAAAAAAGAAAATGTTATGTTGTCCTCCACAGCTCTTACCAGCAGAAGCTCAAAGTTCAGCCAACAAGAAGTTAAAATCACTCTAAGAGCCGCACATATATGTTATAAACACTTAATTTAATATTAATGCCATTTAAACTGTTTTTAAAAAAATCTGGGAAAAAATCTGAAAAAAACACACAAACAATCGGAGCGGCCCTAAAATGACGAGCGGGCGGTCGAGGACAACATAACAACAACAACAATAAACAATAAAAATAAACAATAAACTTCAATATAAATCAACAGATTCAAAAAGTGGCACAACTTTTGGGACACCCTGTATTAACAATCGCACCCTGAAAACATGTCTGGGATTTTGAACAAGATTTCAGTTGATTCCTTTGTGTCGTAGCAAAATCGAAAAAGAACGATAAACTAATCACAGAATGTCCTTATACCTTGTGATTGCAGGAGATCATGCCAGGTTTATTCCTTAGTTTTGTAGTAAATCCAAAAAGAAAAGAAAAATTAATCACAGCATGTCCCTATACCTTGTGATTGCAGGTGATCATGCCAGGTTTATTCCTTAGTTTTGTAGTAAATCCAAAAAGAAAAAGAAATTAATCACAGCATATCCCTATACCTTGTGATTGCAGGAGATCATGCCAGGTTTATTCCTTAGTTTTGTAGTAAATCCAAAAAGAAAAAGAAATTAATCACAGAATGTCCTTATACCTTGTGATTGCAGGAGATCATGCCAGGTTTATTCCTTAGTTTTGTAGTAAATCCAAAAAGAAAAAGAAATTAATCACAGCATGTCCCTATACCTTGTGATTGCAGGAGATCATGCCAGGTTTATTCCTTAGTTTTGTAGTAAATCCAAAAAGAAAAAGAAATTAATCACAGCATATCCCTATACCTTGTGATTGCAGGAGATCATGCCAGGTTTATTCCTTAGTTTTGTAGTAAATCCAAAAAGAAAAAGAAATTAATCACAGAATGTCCTTATACCTTGTGATTGCAGGAGATCATGCCAGGTTTATTCCTTAGTTTTGTAGTAAATCCAAAAAGAAAAAGAAATTAATCACAGCATGTCCCTATACCTTGTGATTGCAGGAGATCATGCCAGGTTTATTCCTTAGTTTTGTAGTAAATCCAAAAAGAAAAAGAAATTAATCACAGAATGTCCTTATACCTTGTGATTGCAGGAGATCATGCCAGGTTTATTCCTTAGTTTTGTAGTAAATCCAAAAAGAAAAAGAAATTAATCACAGCATATCCCTATACCTTGTGATTGCAGGAGATCATGCCAGGTTTATTCCTTAGTTTTGTAGTAAATCCAAAAAGAAAAAGAAATTAATCACAGAATGTCCTTATACCTTGTGATTGCAGGAGATCATGCCAGGTTTATTCCTTAGTTTTGTAGTAAATCCAAAAAGAAAAAGAAATTAATCACAGCATGTCCCTATACCTTGTGATTGCAGGAGATCATGCCAGGTTTATTCCTTAGTTTTGTAGTAAATCCAAAAAGAAAAAGAAATTAATCACAGAATGTCCTTATACCTTGTGATTGCAGGAGATCATGCCAGGTTTATTCCTTAGTTTTGTAGTAAATCCAAAAAGAAAAAGAAATTAATCACAGCATGTCCCTATACCTTGTGATTGCAGGAGATCATGCCAGGTTTATTCCTTAGTTTTGTAGTAAATCCAAAAAGAAAAAGAAATTAATCACAGCATGTCCCTATACCTTGTGATTGCAGGAGATCATGCCAGGTTTATTCCTTAGTTTTGTAGTAAATCCAAAAAAGAAAAGAAATTAATCACAGAATGTCCTTATACCTTGTGATTGCAGGAGATCATGCCAGGTTTATTCCTTAGTTTTGTAGTAAATCCAAAAAGAAAAAGAAATTAATCACAGCATGTCCCTATACCTTGTGATTGCAGGAGATCATGCCAGGTTTATTCCTTAGTTTTGTAGTAAAACCAAAAAGAAAAAGAAATTAATCACAGCATGTCCCTATACCTTGTGATTGCAGGAGATCGTGCCAGGTTTATTCCTTAGTTTTGTAGTAAATCCAAAAAGAAAAAGAAATTAATCACAGAATGTCCTTATACCTTGTGATTGCAGGAGATCATGCCAGGTTTATTCCTTAGTTTTGTAGTAAATCCAAAAAGAAAAAGAAATTAATCACAGCATGTCCCTATACCTTGTGATTGCAGGAGATCATGCCAGGTTTATTCCTTAGTTTTGTAGTAAAACCAAAAAGAAAAAGAAATTAATCACAGCATGTCCCTATACCTTGTGATTGCAGGAGATCATGCCAGGTTTATTCCTTAGTTTTGTAGCAAATCCAAAAAGAAAAAGAAATTAATCACAGCATGTCCCTATACCTTGTGATTGCAGGAGATCGTGCCAGGTTTATTCCTTAGTTTTGTAGTAAATCCAAAAAGAAAAAGAAATTAATCACAGCATGTCCCTATACCTTGTGATTGCAGGAGATCATGCCAGGTTTATTCCTTAGTTTTGTAGTAAAACCAAAAAGAAAAAGAAATTAATCACAGCATGTCCCTATACCTTGTGATTGCAGGAGATCATGCCAGGTTTATTCCTTAGTTTTGTAGCAAATCCAAAAAGAAAAAGAAATTAATCACAGCATGTCCCTATACCTTGTGATTGTAGGAGATCATGCCAGGTTTATTCCTTAAGTTTCGTAGCAAATCCAAAAAGAATGTCCCTATACCTTGTGATTGCAGGAGATCATGCCAGGTTTATTCCTTAGTTTTGTAGCAAATCCAAAAAGAAAAAGAAATGAATCACAGCATGTCCCTATACCTTGTGATTGCAGGAGATCATGCCAGGTTTATTCCTTAGTTTTGTAGTAAATCCAAAAAGAAAAAGAAATTAATCACAGCATGTCCCTATACCTTGTGATTGCAGGAGATCATGCCAGGTTTATTCCTTAGTTTTGTAGCAAATCCAAAAAGAAAAAGAAATTAATCACAGCATGTCCCTATACCTTGTGATTGCAGGAGATCATGCCAGGTTTATTCCTTAGTTTTGTAGTAAATCCAAAAAGAAAAAGAAATGAATCACAGCATGTCCCTATACCTTGTGATTGCAGGAGATCATGCCAGGTTTATTCCTTAGTTTCGTAGCAAATCCAAAAAGAATGTCCCTATACCTTGTGATTGCAGGAGATCATGCCAGGTTTATTCCTTAGTTTTGTAGTAAATCCAAAAAGAAAAAGAAATTAATCACAGCATGTCCCTATACCTTGTGATTGCAGGAGATCATGCCAGGTTTATTCCTTAGTTTTGTAGTAAATCCAAAAAGAAAAAGAAATTAATCACAGAATGTCCCTATACCTTGTGATTGCAGGAGATCATGCCAGGTTTATTCCTTAGTTTTGTAGCAAATCCAAAAAGAAAAAGAAATGAATCACAGCATGTCCCTATACCTTGTGATTGCAGGAGATCATGCCAGGTTTATTCCTTAGTTTTGTAGTAAATCCAAAAAGAAAAAGAAATTAATCACAGCATATCCCTATACCTTGTGATTGCAGGAGATCATGCCAGGTTTATTCCTTAGTTTTGTAGCAAATCCAAAAAGAAAAAGAAATTAATCACAGCATGTCCCTATACCTTGTGATTGCAGGAGATCATGCCAGGTTTATTCCTTAGTTTTGTAGTAAATCCAAAAAAGAAAAGAAATTAATCACAGCATGTCCCTATACCTTGTGATTGCAGGAGATCATGCCAGGTTTATTCCTTAGTTTTGTAGTAAATCCAAAAAGAAAAAGAAATTAATCACAGAATGTCCCTATACCTTGTGATTGCAGGAGATCATGCCAGGTTTATTCCTTAGTTTTGTAGCAAATCCAAAAAGAAAAAGAAATTAATCACAGCATGTCCCTATACCTTGTGATTGCAGGAGATCATGCCAGGTTTATTCCTTAGTTTTGTAGTAAATCCAAAAAGAAAAAGAAATTAATCACAGCATGTCCCTATACCTTGTGATTGCAGGAGATCATGCCAGGTTTATTCCTTAGTTTTGTAGCAAATCCAAAAAGAAAAAGAAATTAATCACAGCATGTCCCTATACCTTGTGATTGCAGGAGATCATGCCAGGTTTATTCCTTAGTTTTGTAGTAAATCCAAAAAGAAAAAGAAATTAATCACAGCATGTCCCTATACCTTGTGATTGCAGGAGATCATGCCAGGTTTATTCCTTAGTTTTGTAGCAAATCCAAAAAGAAAAAGAAATGAATCACAGCATGTCCCTATACCTTGTGATTGCAGGAGATCATGCCAGGTTTATTCCTTAGTTTCGTAGCAAATCCAAAAGAAACTTATCACAGAATGTCCTTGTGCTTGCAGGAGATAATGCCGGAGATCAAGCAGGTCTCCATGGATCCCCTCATGGAGGATGAAGCGGACAAACAGTCCGAAGACGAGGAGAGATCCAACTCTGCGGCTGCATCTCCTCTCCAGCAAACCGTCACCATGGTGACCCGTATCGTGACACAGGTGTCACAAGAGGAACGAGATGCAGCTGAGAAGGCAGGGGAGTCGTCCTCCAGTGAGGAGGAAGGGGAGGCTAGTGATGAGGAGACGGGGGAGGAAGGGGAAAAGAAGGATGGAGAGAAGAAAGGGGATGAGACAATGGAGACTGAAGATGGTGAGAAGAAAGGTGAGTTTTAGAAATGTTGGAAGAGGATTTATTTTAGCGTTTGAATTGGGTGGCCAACAACCTTGCCTGCCAATCGAGGCCACTTTGAAGGCGATTCATGGCTAATAAGAGTAGTATTAAACCTAAGGATAACTGATTTGTATGTTTAGGTAATCTAGATTCAAGGGTGCTCAATTCTCAAACAGGATGTTCCCACATCCTTGTCAATCTTTGCAATTGCCACTTTGTAAAAGTATCCAAGCGGCCGGTCATAGAGCCACATTCTTTTTGACTGAAACTTGCTGTGACCCTGCAGCTGCTCATGTGTTAAATAGGCAGCTGTGGGGTCAGGGTGAGGCAGCCATGGGTCAGTCAGTGTTCAAAGGGTTAAAATTATTAGATATAAATGGAGTCCATCAGGCCTTCAATGTAAAGTCAATTTTAAGGGCCGTTACTCTTCCTAATGAAACACTTAAAGGGACACACAGTAGAGATGTGCTTTGATAAAAACTGGATTTTTACATTTTTACAATTGTATTATTCGCTTGTCATTTGCTGTCCCCGCTCCTGGGGACCCTGGCCTTGCCGAAAAAATAGCCGGGACTTAAGCATTGTTTAGCGATGGAATACTTAAAATAGATGCCCCGGTACCCGGGACAATAGCCAGGGTTTTAGCGGGGATGTACAACTAGGCAGCTGTCGTACTGAGATGTACCCGGGACTGTTACCCCACTGTTACCCAATGTTGTATGAGCCAGGGCTGTGATATTTTGCCCAGCTGTCAGGGGCCGGGACTGTACCCGGGGTTGTACCAGGGATGTTCCGATATTTAGTGCCCCGTACCCCCTGGACAGTACCTGGAGATAGCGAGGGATATACACTTTCGGCAAAGTAATTTCCCCGCTGAGTCCTCGCTACGCCCGGGTCCCCAGGAGCGGGACAGCAGCAAGTGACAAGTGCATTACATGTATGAACTTACACTTGTAAGGAATCAGAGAAATCTGCCCTCTTTGTTCGACAAAAAACATTAATTCAAATATTCCGATCTACAGCTTAAATCAGAATTTCACACTAGTTGGGAAGCATGGAGATTTTCTGGTGTCGGTCCGAGGCTGACACAAGGAGTTATATACCAAAATGTGCTTTGAAGTTGGTAAAATTAAAACATAAGTGGATATCCTTGCCAACTTGGGTGGATGGTTGACCTTGACCTTGATTTAGGGTAGAAGTTCACATGTGTTTCTAAGTGTTTCAAAACCATGTGTGCTCCCCAGATATAACTATGAACAGTCACAATATAAATATAACTGGGAATAAAGGCTGCTTTTGTGATTTTGTGAGTAGCAACAGCAAAAATGACCATTATCAATGTTTATCTTGAATTCTGAAGCAAATTATATTCTTAAACAATTCTTCAACACTACTGCGTATCCCTTGAATTAGATCAGTACCTTATTCTTTTCAACACATCTCAGAAAAAAAACCTAAAAAGAAGAAGGCTCCTAGGATCCAGGCACCTCGAATTGAGCCTCCTACCGCTGAGGAGCCCCCTAAGAAAAAGAAACCCATCCGTCTCATCTCGGCCCCCATCATCACGGCTCCTATAGACGAACCTGTTCGTGTGGTACCCGAGGTACCCCAAGCCCGTCACCCCGCCAACGAATACATACACCTGCGTAACTTGGTGCGACCGTACACTCTGAATCAACTCAAGGAATTGTTGGGTCGTTTTGGTACGCTCAAAGAGGAGAACGGATTCTGGATTGATGGTATCAAATCGCACTGTATTGCAGCGGTAAGTGGATGGATATGCTTCCAATTTATGATCTAGACTAGACAAAATAACAATTTGGTATAAAACATAGAGACCTTCATTTAGAGGGACAATCATCTCTATTGAAATGTTGTGAAGAACTGAATCTTGGCTCTCACCTGAACGACCAGCATGTTTAAAAAGTCCAGTAATAAATGTTGGTTTTGGAGGTCTATTGCAGCAACAGCTTATATTTCATAGTAGCTGATGGGATACATTAAAACAAAAACAAATTGAGAAAAGAAAGCCATTGTGAAAAGAAGCCAAGATGAAAGATCAAATATTTCAAATATTTAACTTACTTTTAACCCCCTGGGCACTACCGGCCTATCTTACAGTGGTTCTGATTGGTTTATTGCAAGATATACTCATTTAAATAGCCAATTGAAATGCAGCTTGTAAAATTTCACTCCAATCTTTATCAGGGATACAATTATTCTAACACTGTTTCTGATTGGAGCAATAAATGATGTATCTATCTCTCTGACCAATCGGCCGGTAGATCTCAGGGGGTTAATAGCAACCCAGAGGAGAGGAACTTATTCAATAATCTTATTACGCAGAAGTTTTGTCCCCAATCTGGCTTTTGGACTTTATTTGTCTTATGCTCTCAGCTCTTTTCATCACATTCCAAAAGCTGATATTTTATTTATCATTTTGCTAATATTATCATTATCTATTTTGTTGACAGTTTTCCACCAAGGAGGAGGCGGATGCCTGTCGTGAGGGACTACATGGCACCAAGTGGCCCAGTAATAACCCCAAGAATCTCACCGTGGATTTTGCATCATTAGATGAGGTGCGTGTTGTATGATAAATTGTACATCAAATTTAGGACTTATTGACCGACTGCAAGAATTGTAAAATTGACACGCATATGAAATGTTGTCCATGTTCATATTGGACATGGACAAAAAAGGATAATTTCACAAATGTTTCATTCCGCAAACAAAGTGGGTTCTACAATTATTTCATATGCCCCCCCCCCCCCCCCCCCTTCTCGCTTCTAAACATATTAATACATTATAAACGCTCTCTTTGACCCACAATCTTGTTCAAAACCTGTTGGGACACTATACATGTGCGCATGAAATATCTTCCAAAATGAGTAAAAAGCTGTCCGTTGTAAGTATGATAGTCAAAACTAGTTTATGTAAAGCTGCCCTCCCCCAAACCAATGTTGGAGCTTATATGTATACCACAGCCCTTTGCTGCACGATGCTTTTAAATTGACCAACATTGAGTTTAGGGGGAGGGACACAGGAAGTGTCCCAACAGTTTTGATCATTATTGTATCTGCTATCAGGGTTGTCACTTAAGCCGGTCTGGTGTAGCCGGCACTCATGATTGCCGATCGGCACTCAAAAAACAAAAAAAGTTTAAAAAAACGGCATTCTAAAAAAAAAATTAAAAAAATAATTAAACTGCCTCATAAAACAAGAAATTATGTGGCAGGAACCCTCAAAGTGCATTAAAAAAATCTAAAAAAACATTAAGAAGGCCTCTGGACCTCATGCCATGATCAACTGCACTTCGTTCGCTATACTTACTCCGTTCGCCGTCAGTAAAATTAACCGGCACTAAATTTTGGCTAGTGACAACACTATCTGCTATTAACTGTAATCCAACTTGAGCAACTAATTGTTCAAATCGTGCACATGATAGCTGGCCGTGCATTTTGTTTCATGGTCCATTGAGCTACTGGTAGAGCGTGTTGCTACCGGGGCACTGGCAAATTACTGCTAAAGATTATGAGTACCCTCGTTTCTACTTGCGTAAAATACAGAAAGTGTGTTTCAGCCCAAAAGTGTATCGACTTTCCCTGTGCCCAACTTGGTTATCAGGCATTTGGTTCTGGATCTATTGTCTGTCTATGCATATAGTGGAAGACGACATAATGACAATGATAAGAAAAGCGCAATGGGCTCACGTCACATGAGGTTGAGCTCGCGTAAAGTACGCCTGCTCAACCTCACCCCAAAACGGTCCATGGTTATCCGTTGTGCGCACTACGTCATCTCGACCTCAAGGCTCTGATTGGTTGGTGCTGAAACGTGAGAAGTGAAAAACTTCATGAGCTTTTCCACGCACCATCACGACCCACTGCGTCGGTGGTTATGGCGCAGCGGGAGCACTGCGTTTGTGGATACGGTGCAGCGTGACGATCGTTAAAAAGGCGTCAGTTTAAATTTGACCAATCAGGTGCTTTGGTGTTGTTGGTTGGCAGTATTTTGTGAGTTCAAGCATGCGTGCGCAGCCTGATCGAAGTGCGCCCACGTATGTCGAACTGTGGCCAGGAGATTATGTGCCGTAGGTCCATTGAGACCTGTTAACACAAGATGAGAGTTATGTCGTTAGTGTGTATTAGGAGATATGGTCCAATGAACATCTAAAAATCAATAGAAAACGCAGGAATTTGGAACTTCAATTTGAATTTTTTGATGGGGAAAACATTGAGCAATTAAGATATGTTGCATATCGTTTCAAAGCTTATTTTCTGGGCAATTCAATTGTTTAAAAAGCGTTATTACACCCATTTCCAGTGGGTAAAAAGGTGATGTTATGTACCACTTAATTGCCTAGTAGAAACACGTTCATAGTGCCTTGTATGATGAAATGGCCTTCTGAGATCTGAATAAAACTTCCATACAGGCCAAACATTTGCAGTCAAGTCATTGCCATCCAGTTTAGAAGTCAGTTTTCTTTTTATCTGGTTTATTTATTGGCAATACTGATTACACTTTGGATATTACTATATTTCCAGTTTCAAAGATTCAGCGGACCAAAAGTTGTGAAGAAAGCCGAGCCACCTCGTAGAGAGGTAGTGAAGCCGAGGGAACGTCGCCAGTCTGAAAGAGACCGAGAGGAGAGACTGAAAGCACAGAAAGAAAAGGACAAGGAGAATAGCAGCAGCAGGTCATCCAGACGGGATAAGGAGCGCCCTGTGGAGAGGGAATGGGATCGCGGTAAAGAGAGCAGTCCATCAAGGGAACGCAGGAGGAGAGAAAGAGAACATGAGAGGAGGGAGAGGGAAGAGAAAGGTAGGTTGCAGTTTATGATTGATTGATTGATTGATTTTATTGGTTGATGCAGGAGTGTGAGAGTTCCTCTTTTTAGCTGATTTCCTCTTTTTTTGAATTTTTCTTATGCCAAAATTTCAGCCTTTTCTTTTCTTGTCAGCCCATATTTGGCATTTTTACCCAATTTTACGCTGGTTTTCCTCTTTTTTTATATGTGGCCTCTCACACCCCTGTTGTATGTTATGATAAATCGATTGCTATAACGCTGTCTATATGGCTGTATTGCATGTGTTTATGGAAACTACAGTTGTGAATTTTCAGTGTATAATATTATTATATTTCTGATTTGATTTTGTATGAAAACCGCAAAACAATTATCTAACTTACACCTTCTTTTTGTTTTATGCGTGTCTCTTCATTAGCCAAAGAAGAAGCTGAAGAACCACCAGCCAAACTTCTCGATGATCTCTTCAGAAAGACCAAAGCCATGCCTTGTATATACTGGTTACCACTCACAGATGAACAGGTTAGTGAATTGATCAATTTCATTTGTGTCACATCTAGACATTCTCATACTAGCATACTGGGAAACTATTGATCAGCATTCAAGAGTCACAAAAGTTTTTAATTTTACAATTTCCACTTTCCTACTAACCTCCCTCCCCCCACCCCCTCCCAAAAAAGATGGATGAAAAAATGAATTGATAATTACAATAGCTATGATAGATTGGCTTATAATCCAAAATACTCCCTCATTTCACAATATGTTTTGATTTAATCAAATTCTTCAAACATCTTCATTTAAAACCTATAGTTACCGATTGGATTAGTGAATATCTCATTTTAAATATCTGATCAAAATGTCATTTGAAAGTGAAACACATGCAAATTTTTTTCCACCCTTTAGTTTCTGATACAGTTTTAGCCCTTCTGTTAATAAATTCTTTATAAATAGTTCAAGCATTTATTTTAGCTATCACATAATATCACTATTCTCCAGGTTCGTGCACGAGAAACAGAGGATGAGATACGGAAGAAGAAGAAAGCCGAGCACATCCGACAGCGAGAGGACGAGATCCAGAAAGAACGTGAGCTGACCAGAAAGAAACGAGAGCAAGAAATGGCGCAACGACGTGCCCAACAAAGCAGTCGCCGAGGGCGTAGCCCGAGCCCACGCAGCAGGAGTCGGAGACGTAGTCGTAGCAGGAGTAGGAGCAGGGGGTCCAGGCGCAGATAAATCGATGGTAAATCTTGGTTGGGGCCTTGGGGGGAGAGGGGGGCTGAGGTGTAAATACAGCGAAGTTCATATTTTGGTACAGCATTAATTTGTGCGCCCTCGAGTGTTAACCAGTGCAGTAGTCTTATAGAAAAGGGCACAAATTTGAGAATTTAACATCACAAGCTCTTCAATGTGATTAACTGTATTACTTCTAAGTTTCATTCATATGAGGCATTGTGTACTATGTGATGGAGATGAAACATATTCAACAAGTGCCATTGTGGCCGGCTGCTGTTGCATCCTGTGACAAACTTGAACTGCAATGGATTGCTTGTACTTTGCAGCGAAAGTACAGCTAACGCCACTGTCTTCTATGAACATAATTTGGATGTCAAATACCTTAGTTAGATCAACCCCAACTATTTTAATCAGGGCATCCGGGAACTTTAACTTTTGTTTGATCATATCTTGGTGGCGCTGTAGCGCTCTTTGTCGTCTGCTTAGGTATAGACTTAATCGAAGTTAGCACAGAATTGTTGGAAAAAATCCGGAAAATTGTGCAGTTGCGAAAATTATCATAAAAACCTTATGTGCTGCGGGATTTTTACCACCCTGAATATGACTAAATCTTGTTCAACTGTTTGTTTTATACATTTTGAACTCAGTTTGTCACTTTAAATATACACCATACTGTTGTTGTTTGTGTCTGACAGACTTGATATAAGTCTATACCTAAGCAGACGACAGACAGCGCTACATCGCCATCAAGATATGACCACACAGAAGGTAAAGTTTCCCGGTTAAAGTAGCTTCCGATCAGCAATTTGCGTTGCACACCATCACCCCTGCCCAAACATTGTAATGACTTTCATTGCCTGTACGTAGATGTCATCTGGGGCATGCAGTGTTTTATTGTTCAACAAATAATGTTTTTTATTCGACTATATTATCGATTGGAAATTGTGTGTATTGTATCTGTCAGTTGATATTTCTGAAGACACAAAACAGGTTTGTTTAGCAATGAAATTTTGAACATTTTACAATTTTCAAGAAATGGGCTATTTTTCCCCATGAATTTGAGCACATTTTCAACAAAATGTGTCAATTTTTCACCATGAATTGGGCAACTTGTTATTGTCACAATGAATTGTCTTGTAGCAATATTTACTGTTACTACCTACCGCTGTAAGGGTTAAGTCACGGTTGCTAATATTGTTACCTTTCATTTTATATTTTTTGTTTATTTTAATTGTATGTACACATGTGTTGTAATTAGATAATTTTTATAATACAATATTCTCCGTCAATGGAGAACTTGTGTTGTCTCTTCATTGGGTTGGCTGCTTTTTTTGTGTGTTCAACTATAATTTTTGTAAATCTGTTGTTTGTACCATGAAATATTTACATTATTGCATTCTGCAACCTGTTGGTAGTAGATTGGTTTTAGTAGAATTTAGATTTGTTGTTTGGCTGTATACATGAAAAAATCAAATATATAATTGGGGAAATATCATAAGCTTTATTTGTAGGTTTAGGTGAACATTTTCAACTTAAATGAGACTCGCATCCCATCTGGGAATCTGCAGGGGGGGGGGGGGATTTGCACAGCTTTCTTCAAAACAACTCTGTGACTTATTTCTGCAAACTTAGTGACCATTGGAGTAATACCATTTTTTTAAATTGTTAATCTCATGCCTGCAGTGAAATGAAATGTTTGTATTTCATTGTGTTAACCCTTGTGGCCCTGAATGCTAAAGAATACTACTCGTGTCGGTAGCGCGTGGTTCCCCGGTCTATCTCTGGCCGTACCCAGATGGGCTATCATATGCGCAGCAAAAGTTACATTTTTGCAAGCTTGCCCCTTAGTTTCCCGGTGCCTATTTTTCCACCCACATTTTGGGTTATCCTTGGTGTAAGACAGTGCTCGCAGAATTAACCTAGCACAAAATCTTTTTTGACAGATTAAAGAATTATACAGCTTTATTACATAACAGGCCCACCTTGGGTCTTGGCACTAGACTAACTTATGAATGTCTTACACCAAGGATATACCCATATTTCTCCCTGATGTTTTTTAACTCACCTCGGGATTAGGGATGGCAAGAATAGAAACACAGTTTCTGAACATGATTATTATATTATCGAACATTAATTGCATAATTGTCACACTGCCCGTTGTGCATGCCGCTCGCATCGCATGCCATCGACTGTTCCAATTGGTTTGTTCAAAAGCCAATTACACACTGGATTTCCCCCGCTGGATTTCCTAGGCAATATTCAATTAAATTTTCAAACTGATTCCATTGATTTGCTCTTGAGTAATATTTTTAAAAGACGAGTAAGGCGACAAAAAAACACCACCCTGTTCTACGGACAGACGGACGGACCTCTTAAGGTAACATTGGTCGGTCGGGTGTGGGTTTTTTTTGGGGGGGGCGGTCTGATGGGTCAGTCTGGCCCATAGAACAGATTTTGGAGTAATTCTGTTATACCCTTCATAGAGGTATTCATAGTGCATGATTTTTAAGAACGACGCATACTACCAATGTTGGTGTGTAGGGTATAACAGAATTATGCCCAGATTTTTTTTGTCTAATGTCAAATTTGAAGCATAAACCATGTATCTTTGATTTTGTTATAGGTAGCTATACTCCGTAATCATGTTGAACTGAAAACAGCCACCGCTCTGTTTGAATGGCAGCATTTCTATGTTCAGATTTTGAAAGTTGTAATGAATTAAGATGATTAATAAACTAGTTTGAATTTGTCTTAAGGTGGCTCTATTGGCCGAGTCAAAACTTTAGATTTCCTTTATAATCTTATATGTTGTAGCCCTTGGTCTGACAATTCCGGAACTGAAAATTTTATTTCAATCGGACATTCGGTTGCCGAGATATGGTAGGTCAAAGGGGCATAATACCAACATCTTTGGCAACAACTTTATTTTTATTTTCTTTGTTTTTCCCAATTCCAGTTGCCATGAAATGTCCTAATTATGGCTAATTATGTATGCATGAAATATGCAAAGTAAAGTTTGTGGACTAATGAGAAGACCCATGATGCTGTGACTTGGTTCATAGGTAGTACTCTTGAAGAGCTAAAAACGTATGTTGGCTTTTGTCTAATTTCCATTTGAATAATTAATTAGGCCCACTAATTAAAATGTTTAAACATTTTTTAATTAGGCCCTAATTAATTATGCAAATGGAAATTAGACAAAAGCTAACGTACGTTTTTAGCTCTCCAAGAGTACTACCCATAAACCAAGTCACAGCATCATAGTTCATCTCATTAGTCCACAAACTTTACTTTGCATATTTCATGCATACATAATTAGCCATAATTAGGACATTACATGGCAACTGGAATTGGAAAAAATAAAGAAAATAAAAAGAAAGTTGTTGCCAAAGATGTTGGTATTATGCCCCTTTGACCTAACGTATCTCAGCAACCGAATGTCCGATTGAAATAAAATTTTCAGTTCCGGAATTGTCAGACCAAGGGCTACAAGATGTTAGATTATAAAGGAAATCTAAAGTTTTGACTCGGCCAATAGAGCCACCTTAATCCATTCATGCTTATTGAGCCTGTTACTTGTGTTAAAGTCCTTCTTAGAGTACCCTACCACCACACATTTCCAGTTGGGACTAATAAATGACCGATATACACTCAAAATGGTAGGGTTCTCTAAAAGATAATTGTATGTTGTATGAGCCCCTGAGAGGTTAACTATAAATATTTGTATTGTCTCATTACAGGTATAATGTAGATTCATTTGAAGACAAATTGTAATGTAATGACCTCCTTTTGGGGAGATTATTAATGGTCTTACAGTTTTCCAGACAAATGTAAAACTATGTTTTGTATGGTTTATGTGCAAAAAGGGTGGGTTTTTTTCAAATCATTAAAATAGAGATCCTAAATTGTATTACAATATGTAATAAAATGTTATAGCATATTGCATTGTATGACACACTTCATTAAACCGAGACAGTGTAAAATTCATTAAACCTTACAGAACCACATACCGTGTAAATTACCATGGCAGCATTTTTAATATGCTGGTAGACTCTAGTGCAATCACGGCAGGCTATATGTGATGGGATCAAGCAAAATGAGTCGGAGGTCAGAAATATTAATTGTGAGATATAACCAAACAAAGGATAGAATTTCTTTTGTTTTCTGTTGTTTTGAATACCATTCAATAGCTCAATAATTGTCCATTCTTAACAATGTTTTCTGCAAGTGTTGGACTGCACATCAGGAATACAATTAAGTAGATAACTAAAAATGTGATATTTTTGACTAAAGACTCATCTTGCTAATAATCGCATCACATAATAGCATAGAAACCCCTATAATAGTTTTGAGGTGCACAACACCCATGTCGGCGACCTGGGTTCAATTCCTGCCACTGGCGAAGCTGGCATTTTCTGCCATTATTTATGCATTTGTTTCATTCGGATGGTTTTATTGATTTCATATCCGTGAACGTTAGCATGGTTTGGGTTAACATTTAAAATATTCCATCACTATTCCAAATCGGCCTTTTTTACGATTGGATACATTGTTCAGAGGGTAGAAAATGATGGTGGGTCGTTTCCCCGAAAAATTAGACCTCACAGTAGCCTTAGTATACAATTAGGATTTGACTTAATGTCCCGTCCCCATTGTGCTTTCCTTAATATGTGTTTTTATTTTAATAATACATGGTTCTACATTTATCTGGGAAAAGGGAGTAGCTTTGAACTCGGTGAATGACATAGTGACTTCACTGATTCGAGTAAGCAAAGTAGACGATGATTATAGAAATGATGGGATTGACAATGTATAATGCATAATTGTAAATAAAATGGACATCTGCTGTTTATATTACAGCTACAGATTTAAAATAATAGTTGTGTGTTTTATTAGAGAAGTCCATACCTTTACATGATAAGTATATATAAAAATATTATGATAAACATACACCTTAACAGGTAAGAAATATAATTGTAAGTGCTGTTTCATGATCTCTGATTATTCAAGTTATATCTAAAATAAGCAAATAATTAGGGCACCTTTTGAAACTGTTCTGCAGGAAAATAAGGCATAAATATTATATGTATAGTGTCCCAAAATACCTTCCCACAAGTATAGTATGATAGAATCCGAGTTATGAAATCGTTGAACCACTTGAATTAAAAAGGATGAAGCTAGGACAATTAGCTTGCTTGATAAGAAAAGTTGAGGCTTGGACAATATGCTTGCTTGATAAGAAAAGCTGAGGCGTGGACAATTAGCTTGCTTGATAAGAAAAGCTGAGGCTTGGACAATTAGCTTGCTTGATAAGAAAAGCTGAGGCTTGGACAATTAGCTTGCTTGATAAGAAAAGCTGAGGCTTGGACAATATGCTTGCTTGATAAGAAAAGCTGAGGCTTGGACAATTAGCTTGCTTGATAAGAAAAGCTGAGGCTTGGACAATTAGCTTGCTTGATAAGAAAAGCTGAGGCTTGGACAATTAGCTTGCTTGATAAGAAAAGCTGAGGCTTGGACAATTAGCTTGCTTGATAAGAAAAGCTGAGGCTTGGACAATATGCTTGCTTGATAAGAAAAGCTGAGGCTTGGACAATTAGCTTGCTTGATAAGAAAAGTTGAGGCTTGGACAATTAGCTTGCTTGATAAGAAAAGTTGAGGCTTGGACAATATGCTTGCTTCAGCTGGAGCGGTTCAGGTGATGCTACAATGTATTCAATTATTTCAAATGATCTCAACTATTAACCACTGACTATTAACATTAAACTTTGTTATCCATGTAAACTATGAAAAATATTTGTGTGGATATGAAAAAATATATATATGATTTGTAAATATATCCATGGCAAGTATTTACCCATACTTTGGAACCTCAACTATATTAAAACGTTGATACTTCATGTATGTATACTAATGTTGAAAGAGAATACTATTTTGAAGGTTTATTTTTGACAAACAAAAAATACAGGAATACGTAATAATGTTTTGGAATCGAGAGCTGCGCTCAGTTTTGGTTTTGAATGTTGGTGTCATGATGCACTGTTGTTAATACATCTTTCCACATTACAATGATTGATTTCTCATGAATGATTTGATCTCGAACATGAAAGGCACTAAACGTTTAATATCTATAGAAATAAATTAAATCAGCATGGTATTTATTTTGATACAACCAATGCCACCTCTGTGGCATCCATCAAAACCCGGTCTCCATCGAGTTCTGAACACTGTTCACTTCGCATGTATTCCAATAGGTCATGCTGCACCTGATTCGACGCCGTCTGCTTAAAATGTGCGGCGTGAGATATGAAATCCAAAATCAAACTCCCCTGCTCCGTGTCGTGAAAACAGGGTGTGACATCATATGACGCGGGCATTTGGTACGTTTCATACTTGATGTTGGCGCTTTGTAGTTGGTTTCTAATCGCTGCGAATGCATCTACTTGATTGGCTGCGTCGTTGAATAGATCAAAGCGACGAACGATTCGCTCTATACCGCTCTCCTCTGTAAAATATAAAACATTGCGCATCAAAATTACATTTTAAAGATAACATAATTGATTGTTGTAATTATCATGCATACCTGCCAACTGAAACTTTTTGGGGAAAAGGGAGAAATTTTTTTCTTCCAGAAATTAAAAAAGAAGAAATTGTCAAAAGTGCTGTCCTTCTGATGGCCCCTGGGGCTGCATCAGGGCCCAGATCCCACTTGCTGACAGCCCCTGGGTTGCACCAGGGGCCCAGAGGCAGGCAGGCCCATTGATCCCATTCGCTGACGGTCCCAGGGCTGTATCAGGGGCCCTAGGCCTAAGGCACGCCCCTGGATTCTGTTCGCTGACGCCCTAAGGCAGGCCCCTGGGTCCTACTCGCTAGTGGCGAGCACCATGGAGCTTGCCTGTTTGCTCTGCACGCAGATGAAGTAAGATTTTTGACTTTTCAATGTTGGCAGGTATGGAATGTTAACACAAAATCATATACACTAGCAACCAAAAGTATTAGGACACATTGCAAATTGAGAGAAAACACTGGTCTGTGTAGACTGCACACCACCAAATAATATATTGCATTTCGGCCATACACGGCAGTGTTTGAAATTAAGATTAACCCCATCATAAGTCTTAATTTAACACCTAGAAAAGGTAAAAAGTGCTGTAAACGTACCAAAATGTTTCATAATTTGGCATTTGTAGGTTAGTTCCTCCACATTAGGCCCAACATCTCTAGCTTTTTCTTGTATGGTATCGTTTTACACAATTTCACTGTTTCCACCAAGTAAGAGCTAAAACCGCTGAATATAGATGGTGTGACCGGTGACGTAGTGCCCGGCGGTTTGCGTGCGCACCTACAGGGAACGGTGCTTTAATTCACACTTGATTGATCATTACTCACCATGCTTACGGTGTAATAGTGCAGTAAGTCATGGTATGCATCCCTAAGCACAATGAGAGACCAGGCACTAAATCTGGTTGCCCGGCGGTTTGTGTGCGCACCATAAGGGCATGTGCTTTTAAAATTGGCGCTCAGTGATGTGTGTTTTGCTTTCATATAGTATGATGTATGCAGTAGTCATGGACTAGTACCCCTAGCATGTCTTTAGACCAGGCGCTAATCAATATGTAAACACTACTGATGTAAACAACGGTCACCTCATCTATAGGTAGCCTGTCCTACCTAAGTTAGATATCATTGGCCCGTAGCGGGAGAAAATGCTGGTTACCCCCCACAAAAGTGATTGTTTTTAAGCGGAAGACATCTAGATCTTCACTAAAAACAATGACTTGAATGAACCAGTTTGCTCTATATAAGGTGAAAAAAATTAACACGAACTTGACCTCTTTATCACACAAAGCAATAGGAAACTGATTTGGTGGTGTGGGATCTAAATCAATAAAACACTGTTGGAAAGATCATTTTAGTTTAGTAAATTCAGGTTTATTAAGGCTGAAATGTACAGGCTGTCCCAAAATGATTAGTACCCATCGATGTCCAAAGTCCAATAAAAGATTTCATCAAAATCAATGAAATGAGATCCGTTTTTTTTATCATATTTGCTATACTGTACCTTTTCATTAGAATTTTAGATCACGAAATGAGATCCGTTTTTTTTATCATATTTGCTATACTGTACCTTTTCATTAGAATTTTAGATCACGATTATCGGACTTATTTTAATGAAGTTACACTCCACTGTGCAAGACATGGTGATTTCACCTTTTTGGCAAAGTGCAAAAAAATGTGTTTTTAAACAGCTTGTTTGAAAGAAACTAATACATTCTCTTAATCTCTTGTCTGCTAATATCTTTGGTTTCTTTCTATTTTAAACTGCTGTTGTATCATATTGTTGTTCAAACATTAATACTTCTTCATTTTGATTCAATTTGAAGAGTAAAAATGGATTGTCACGCATGAGCGACCCCAAGCTTTGTTTCTATAATGAGCTAGTGTTGAGGCTAAACTTGAGGGACATTTAAACAGGTAAAGACGTGGTCATGGGTAATTAGCAGTGGCTTAGACTTCTTTTTCATATTGAGGATGCAATTTCCTACAAACTTGGTAAAAATGATATAGTCCCTTAGTGTTTAACCTCACGAAATCCATTCTCTAATGTGAAAATGAAATCTAAGCCACTGGTGGATTCACCAAATACCACTTCATTAAGAAGTTCCTAAACACTTGTCAAATAAAACAATGCATGCAGTCACTCAAGTGTGACAAACTTCTTTTCCCTGTTAAAAACAAGCTGTAATAGCACACACATTTTTAGCACTTTGTCAAAAAGGTGAAATCACCATGTTTTACATAATGTAGTGTATCTTAAGTTTCATAAATCCGATATTCATGATCTAAAATTCTAATGAAATAGTACAGTATGACCAAGATGATGTAAAAGCGAAGGACCTAATCCCATCGATTTTGATGATGACAGAAATTATTGAACTTTGGGCATTGATGGGTACTAATCATTTTGGGACAGTCTGTATTACCGTCTTGCATGACAATCAACAATTTTCCTCCCTCTTCCAATTGATCTAACAAGAAGCCAACGGCGCTCTGGGGATCATCGACATAATACAGGGAGTGTACTGCAGATATAAAGTGGAGCTTTCTTGGAGCAGTCAGGTCGCCCTTGTCCGATGATTTCTTTTGAAGACTGGCTTGGTATTGGTCAAATGTCATATTAGACCAGTCAAATGTCGTCGCTGCTGACAGATGATTGGCGGAATCTCCTACCAGCGCTTGGTAGGTGGACAGAGCCTCTTTGCTTGGTTCAATCACGTGGTTTTTGATGCTACGAAAAGTGTGTTGAAATTGGCGCACAATTTGACTGTCCAGTCTTCCTGTGTCAAACATAAAGTGACAATGTAAATAGTAAGGAAAAACTCGCTAAATAATGTGTTGATGAGATGAGGCTCTCATAGAACTAATTCCTTCACCTAATTAATGAATGCGGTCAATATAGTAGACGTAAACTTCTGGTACACCATAGGCGTGCGCAGGTTTTTTTACCCGGGGGGGGGGGGCTTAAAAATAAATGTTATTGAGTATGCATGATTGACTAATCAAAGCGGTGCGAAGCGCCGCTATCTGCGGTAACGCGGACAGAGGGAAACTTGACTAACAAAATATTGAAAATGATTCGGGTGGAGCGCTTAAAGATTGGCTATTGTATATATAAAGAAAGGTTTAGAAAAACGTTCCTGAAGCCATAATAAAACATTTAAATTAAGTTGCGCGTTGATAATTATAGTCAGTTTCAATATTCACAAGTGTTGTGTCTAAGCAGTACTTAAACCACCCCGGGCATATGAAACTTTTTGGTAATTAAAGGGGCAAAAACTTATAAGAGGTTTTGGTGAGGAAATCATCAAAATGTGGTGCACCAAACGTGCCAAATGAGAGTGCATTAAAAATCAGAAATAGTTTAATATTTCAATTTCTTGTACAATATAAGTTGCGATATAAGATAACAGCTCGCGAAAACAATTTTTTTTATACCATGGTTGGATCGACCTAGATTCAACGTGTACGTTGCTATGCAACATTCAAACTTGTTCTTGATTTCCTAGGTGTTTGCTGTTAGATATTTACCTCACGGTAAGCTATTGATACGTTTTTTAACCACAAAGAAAAACAATTCTGACGTAAATTATAAAGTTAGGTCTATTGTGCAAATGAAATTTACCACAAAATGGTCTTCTTTTGTCTAGTATTCGATCATAATTTTCATCATTCATTATAATCTGCATGGGTCTCGATGTTCTTTGTTATTAAATCTCTAGAAATATGACATATCGTGTTTGTGTGTTCGTCACGGCAACTACAATGGAAAACTCCCTCCCAGACATTTGTAAATCATGGGACAACAAGGTTTTTGTTGTTAATAAATCACGGTAAGATCATGCAGTAAGCGTTCATCATTCCAATTTCGCGTTAATATTGCCATATTATTCATATGTCAGTGTATGTGTCGCCATGTAGAAAAATCCAAGTTTTAAACATTAAACATGGTTTTTAACGAGTGCAAAGAAACTGTCTGTTTCTAAATCCACACAATATTTGTGTTTACTCGAGATTGTTTTCAATTGTGCACTAGTTTTGCTATTGTAAAACAAAAGAGCTGGGCATTAAAACTATTGCCCGGATAAATTTGCCATGAATGGTAGACCTACAGGGTGTCTCAGAATGATCTATACCGGGTTTCAAAAAAATATAACAGATATAAAACAAATAGTGTTGCAAATGTAAACACTTGCGATATGATGGTGGAAATGTATCCTACTTATTCCGTTAATTTCCTTGGTATCTCTCTTTTTGTTCCGCTATGGCAAGACATAATCGAAAATCGATGAAAAACGTATTTCCATATTTTGGCTCACATAATTCATCTTTATACAGCTATTCTCTCTAGCACTTCCAGCATTTCAAACAATGAACCCCATACCTCAAAAGTTATATTCAAAACTCCCGCCAAAGAAAGGAAGGTTAAAAGCACTCAAGCAAAACAAATCCTGCTCTATTCAATCAATCAAAGCTTTGTTTTCTATGAACACAACAATCGATTGTTATCAAAAAGCTAATTAGAATAAGAGGGCGCAATAATAAAGCGAATAACTTCTACTAAGAAATAATTTAATGTTTAAAAGGGTTAGTGACTTTATAGATTTTCATAATGGATCCTTTCGACAAAAACTTGGAAACTTGTATTTTCCATCAGAAATGTCCGATTTTCAAAATCTAAAATTCCTAAGAAAGCTTGGCGCGTTTGCGCAAGATATGTATGAAATTGAAAACGATTTGGACAATATCAATAAAGTTCATACCGAAAAAAATCGTATTACCTCGGAATAAATTATAAATTATTTCTGAGACACCCTGTATAATATGATAGCTACAAGAAATATTATACACATTATAACAATACCTGTTCCGCTGCCAACACTCAACAACCGCGCCTCGTCGTCATCGGCGGCAAATGATTTCTTCAGTTCGGAGACGACTTCTGGTAAACCTTGATTGATCCACGATTTGAACCCATGAGCTACGGCTTGTTTCTCGTAAGTCTCAAAAGCCAGATTGTATCGGTCTAAATCATCCACAAGACAACGATGACTGACAGGGCCATCCATACTGTTAACTTCCTTGAAATAAATAAATGAGAAAATATCAAAACATGCATCACTTCATAAGACTGTCATAAATTACCTGATAAATAATGGATGGCTCGTACGTAATTCACTAAGCAGCTTCACGTACTTTGAACTTGTCATGGAATCGTCCTTGTTTATCTTGATTAAGCGACGTAATGAGCTGATCCAGATTAAATTTATTCCGCCTTTGTGGCAATGAGGACTACATCTTATAATATACGGGGGGGGGGAGGTGGTCACCACTCAGGTGGTACCACTGACCGTGTCGCATTTTTTTTTGAAGATATTGTAAACAAAATACAGCGACATGATCTTTTCTGATAAATGCTGAGGGGCTCGATGTTCATAACTGTCGCGTTAAATGCATTTTTGAGATATATTATACTTAAGTAGTATAATAAATACAGCCACTTTTGTGTGGCAAGAATCTAACCGTGCTTTTGTTTCTGAGATATATTGCTCTACTCAATATTGGTCTGTAGATATCAACACTGGTACATGGATCGTGTACAAGTAAACATGGCCAATATTTCAACTGTAAACAAAGTCGTAAATGTAATTGTGACCGGTCAAACCCATAAAACACAAGTGACAGCAATGATTGTAGCCTATCACTATTGGCATGTTTACAAAAGTCTCATTGTAAACGTTGTAGCCTATCACTATTGGCATGTTTACAAAAGTCTCATAATTTGATGAGTACTGAATAAATATGTATGTATGTATGTATGTAGTTCCTCACAAGTTTAAATTCACGATTATATCACAGCCCAATGGAGTCCTTGTCTATAGGGGAGATGCGGGAGAGTTGAGCCACCGGGAGAGTTGAACCACCCCCTATAACTCGAAAAGTAGTAACTTACTAAAATTTATATTGGCATATATTGTTATATAGCATCAATACGACATTCTTAGTGTTAAACTCTACTGTCATGTGTTCTCAGTATCAAAGATATCTAAACAAAATCATTTTTTTCACTTTTGAGTGAAAAATAGACAAATAAATGTTTTGTCTTTTTTCCCATAGCAAGACTTAGAATATAATAGCGGTAATTTGTTTATTGAAGGGGGTATATGTGACCATTATTTTAGAGAACTATTGTAAACTACCAAAAGTTCTACACCAGACAGGATTGGGTTATTTACAAAATGGTCACCATGAGGAGAGTTGAACCATTGGTCATGGGGAGAGTTGAGCATAGTGAAAACATGTAGTAACATTTTGATTTTTGGACTAAAGGTGAAAAATGTATAATAAATGAGAGAAAATGTTATTTTGTGCCATGATAATAACAATTGAGCACCATATTTACTTTAAGGGGGCTGTGCACCTTCAGGTACAGCCTCCGTAAAACTGCCGTAACTTCTTTATTATTCATTAAATCTATATAAAAGTATACATTTTCTTGCAGAAAAGGGTTCAATGAATCCAACCATGATCATGAAATTGACAAATTTGGGAGAAAATTATAAAAAACACGTTTTTTGACCCATTTTAGGTTTGGAAAAGATAACTCAAAATATATTTTGTTAAATTTTATCATACTAGTTTAATTATATTCTTCATGCAATTCCCTAGGAATCGTTTTTTTTTTTTAATTTTTACTTTATTATTTTTTGAATTATCGAACAAAATGTGCCAAAAAATATGATTTTTTACCAAAAAACGTGATTTTCACAATTTTGGAGGTTAAAAATCAGGTTTTTTGGCACTTTTTGGTCTGTAATTCAAAAAATAATAAAGTTAAAAAAAATTAAAAAAAACGATTCCTAGGGAATTGCATGAGGAATATAATAAAACTAGTATGACAAAATTTAACAAAATATATTTTGAGTTATCTTTTCCAAACCTAAAATGGGTCAAAAAACATGTTTTTTATAATTTTCTCCAAAATGGTCAATTTCATGATCATAGTTGGATTCATTGAACCCTTTCCTGCAAAAAAATGTATACTTTTATTAAGATTAAATGAATAATGAAGAAGTTACGGCAGTTTTACGGAGGCTATGCGAAGGTGCACATCCCCCTTAAGGATTAATAAATCAAAAGTTGAAAAAATATGATTTTGTTTTTTTCACCAGCCATTGACTTATCATGTTGGCTCAACTCTCCTGTAATGGTGGCTCAACTCTCCCATACTGTAGGGAGAGTTGAGCCACTTTACCAATTTTTTTCAAACTTTTTGTATAAATAAGCCTTAACTGCTATCCCAACTGTTATTGTTTCACAACGAAAACAACACTCTAAAGTTTATCTTACACTAATTTTTTACAGGTTTGTACTTTTCTTCCGCATATGGTGACACAAAATATAAAAAATGGCTCAACTCTCCCGCATCTCCCCTACACGTATAATAAATCAGATATTCCCCGCGTTGGCTGCGCCAACTTGGGTGAATATCTATTATCATAATATAGATGAACACGCATCGAAAAACAAATAAAATAAAGACAATTTTACCTGAGACGAATAATACGTGTCTGTTGTCTCAAATTTTACAGTAATTTTTCTTCATCATGAAATCTGACAGTGACAGCAGTATCAGATCTTACCCACAAATGTGTCCTTGTGTATCAATCAAAAATCGCCTTTTGTTTATATTAAGAATTCGCGTACTTTGGACTACTGACCATCATGAAAACCTCGCAACTAACCATTAAGTATTGGTAATCGTTCTGGCCAAGACCTGATAAGTAGATGAGTTGTTGACACGTTTAGATTCCGTGTTGATATTGCTTTGATGGCTATTACAATTACAAGAGGCATAAACCAATCCCGGGGGGGGGGGGGGGGGGGGGGTGGTTCTCACATTGATATGGTATACGTATGTGCCTGCCTTTTTGGGTGCTTTTTTGCCAAAATTGGTATAGCGATAGGGTGTTTTCATCACAGACCAAAGCGCCCATAATTGACATAAATTGGGTGTATTTTGAGGCATTTTTTTGTAAAAAGCACCCAATTTGTGCAAAATTGGGTGTTTTTCTAACAAAAATTGGTATATTGATGGGTGGGAAATTGGCCCGAAAATAGGTATAGAGAAAGTCAAATTTTCGAAGTCCGGCAGGCACATCCTTGTACGATTTTTGCAAAAGCCCCCCCCCCCCCCCCCGGGAAACCTCTATACGGGGTCACACTGGCATTGAATTGCACATCTCTTAATATTTTAGATTATCTAGTTTTGGCGAATTGTATATCTACTTTTCTTTCATACAAAGACCAATTGCATGAGTTCAATTTTGGTCATAACATGTGATGAGGTCAAAATTCACACATACCAAAGTCAAAGATCATAGAGATTCACTTTCTTTTTCCAATTCCATGTTGATATGATATCATTTTACATATTACAAGTTCAATGGAGGTTGATGAAAAAATCATCGACAAAGAATGTTATACTTATCAACTGTTATACATAAATTAAATGGCCTATGTTGGACATCGTCCCGTAACTGCACTTTTTCATAACCATGCGTTTTTCACTCATACTACATGTAGCATTGCCCAAATGTCCGAACGAAACGACAGGTATGTGTATTTTTGTACAAAAAAACAGCGCCTTTAATAACTTAACCAAGTAACCATAGCAACGCCCTTGAACTATTGACATTTTTTCAATGTCCCACTAATACCGGACAATTGCTTTCCAAAATAAATAATCCTTGTATTTCAATACACGCAATATGACCAGTATCGAATACAATCATGTATCCACTTATTTCATTCTTTTCTTCCATGTTTTCATTTCATTCAGCCAGCCCCGCAGCCAGCATAGTGCTTATAGGCCGAGCATTTTGCTTGAGCCTGGTCCCTTCAGGACCCAAGCGTGTGTCCGTACGGACCAACCATGTATATATTAGCAAACAACTTACAAACAAACAAACAAACAAATAAACACATATAAACTATAAACCCCTAATAAAATTCTGACCTTTTAATCGCATTTTGTTGGTGTGTCTTCGTGATGTGTATATTGTGTTAGTACAGGCTATTTTCGTCTTTCCAATGACACCATATTTGTAGCAATTCCCTTGCTTGAGAATATGGGGATCGGAGGTCTCAATTTGTTTCTGCACAAAGTATAGTGGTGATTTTAGCATATTCAGATTAAGCCTCTGCCACACGGACAACACAAAATTAAAAATATAATAAAATATCGGCGATTTAAAAATAATTCCGAACTTTATTGAGAGGTTATCTATAGAGTAAGAGTGGTATACTCACTCCTGAAATATAAGATATCTGATGAATTCACAGGAGGAGGCACATTAATAAACATACCGTAACTTCGATATTGGGAGTGACAGGCTGCAGTTTCAATACCACGATCTCATTCCGTTGGTTGAAGTATACTGACACCACCACCCTGTATAACCGGGGCCCATAATATACCGGTATATACAATAATCACAATAAACATTTACTACTACCACTACGACCCGACACTGGTTTACAGATGGCCGTGTATCGTCTAGTAATAATAACAGAACTCAGCGCGTGAACGCCGTTAAAGGCCCATTCAACTATTAAAAAACTATATTTCAGTTCACTAGTGTTTTTCTGGTATTTTATTTAAATATTTCAATCGATGGTCGATTATTTTATCATGAAGTTTGCTTTTTAATGTTGAAAGTGCTATTTGTTGGGGTACAAAACTTCTGACAACAATTTCATCAACTACACTATTGCTAAGCTCTGTTTAAGCATGGAAGTAACTGTTACTTCCATGGTTTAAGTAAATTCAGATATGGTAACCTCCCTAATTTGTTATTTCTCATCGATTCAGAATTAAGAACGCGCATAAGGTTATTTAATTTCCATGATAGACTGTCATAAATAAAACTGTTACGTAGGAAGATATGTTGTATAATATAACATATGGGCCATTCCACAAAAATGGGACCACTTCAGCTTTGGAAAATTATGAAAATAAATTGTTTCAAATCTGCTTACTTTGATTGTTTTTGATGACCCAATATGCTAAAGTTACTAGAACAATAATGTTTGCGAACACCACTGCTCACATTTTTACGCACGAAACCATGTAATTCAGGTGTTTTATATGTTTTTTTCACTCGGTGAATGGCGTTATCTAGTGTCATATTGCATTGGCAGTCATTGCATCCCTAACTAAGTCCGAATATGATATTCAAATTATTGTTTTTTTTGTCGTTGAGAGGTCTCCCCATAACAATATTTGACAAGCTATGCGACAGAAGAATGAATTTCATTTGTTAGCCACAACAAATCTCTTGCTATGAATCAACGCTTTTGACAACTATGTGCTTTCAATTTTGTACCTTTTTCCAAAACTTGTTTTGTCAATTTTACTCTAGTAGAAGAATATTCCCTTCTGTAATGTATTAATTGTCAACTTTTCTTTAAGCCCAACATTGAAATTGTATGTCATTATATAAAGATAACTTTATATGCTATTTTTAATGGTATTATTCTTGGATAACGCCGTTCACGTGTATGCCAGTTATGGGATTGAAACAAAGATAAAACAATTGAAACTGACATAAATCATGTAGCTGTTGCAGAAACTTTATTTGTTTTATCAATTTTAATACGAAAAAATGATTTAAACCATACATTTTGGCTGAATTTCCCAATATTGATCGTCAAACAGTGGTAATATTTAATTTTCACTTTAAATGTTTTATATAGTATGCATTTTCGTTTAAAAGGGGTATGTACCATTACATTAACTATTGTATTAAATTATATGCACACTGCATCGCATATTGTGAAGTTGTTCTCTTTTTTTGATCGATATGGACATTTTAGGGTAAATTCCGTTATCCCTGTGAACCGCGTTATCCATGGTTGGCCTGACATACACACGCGAAATAAGCCTGACGAAAACACATACTCAATACTTGCTAAATAGAGCGATTTGGCTATGTGTAGCGCGGTAGTAAACACTCATATGTGGACTATGAGCCATATATTTATACTTACAGCATATTCTAGAAGAAACCGTTTGGTTCACAAAGTGAAATGCGTTATATAGAACACAAACGAAGAAGCAAACGTACTGTTTTCAATGTTTCGCTGCTGTATCTAGACTTCTCAAAGATTTTCCAAAGAAGAAAGATTGTGCTCTTGCAATATTTTCTTCAAATGAGGGTGATAACACTTTACAGGATAACGCCGTTCACGATAACGCCTTTTACGTTTTCATCCCTTTTCGGACCTTTTGCAAGCCATATGGTTGCATTTCTATTTTTTTCGACACAAATGGTGAGAAAAACATTGGACCTATAATATATTACCTTTTATACGGTAACAGAATACCTACTTTACCGAAAAATATCGATCACGGAGTTCACAAGCTTAAAACAGTCGTTTGAAATACTGAACTTCAACATTTTTTATAGCCCAAATGATGAGCCAGAGACTTTCGAGGTGATATAATTTTAATAGCGTGGTGGGTTTGCTAGGGGATTGTTCATAAACGATTGCAAATTTAGTACATTCAGTTTATGTTGGAACGCTAGCTGTGCGGATATCGGAAATTACACACATTTCGTGGAAAGTTCATTTGATATTAAAAGTGCACGTTAAGATTAATGTAGGCAGAACTAAATGCCTTTATATTTTGGTTTGATACGTTTGCTACATTTACACGTACCAAAATATTACAAAAACGTGAATTCAGAGTCAAATCTAACAGTTTCAAATTGCGACATCTGGTCGAGGAACCGTGTTTTTGTGGTTTTGGGGGCCTTTCAGTGTAAATTTGAACCTGATAATGTCATTTAAAGTATGGCAAACCATGGTGTTCTGAGTAGAACTCATCGAGTTTTACCATAATATTAATAAACATTTGTGATATATACTTGCAGTAAGAATTCCCGGATCAAAGAATGATAAAAACCCAAGTGGTCCCATTTTTGAGGAATGGCCCATATACACATGGAAAAAGTATCGCACCAAAAGTGCAAATGTGGCCTCGAATTTTGCCACCATGGTGTGATATCAAGGATCATTTGTTTGCGTAAGCTGTCCAACAAAATGTTATGCAATAAAAGGGCCACATTTTAGTTTGTGATGTAATCGATGTAATGTTTTTCAAGGCCAAAGGGAAAATGCATAAAATAAGTTTGGGTAAAACGCGATATTGAGAGGCCCAATGATTAATCTCTATAGTTGTAATCCTTGATAACACATTCAAGTCTTCCAAGGTCAAAGATCATCTGGGGTCAAATTTCAAAAGTTGCCCGATTGTCCTCAAACATGAAAAAACTCCCTTTTTCGTACGCCCAACGGTTATGGGGTCAAAGGTCAAAATAGGTCAAATTTTAAATAAGTTCAAATGACAAAAGCAATATTGCGGAAGTGTTGACCTAGGTCAAATAAATTTTAAAAAGTTAACGGTGACCTCATGGTATATGCTAGGTTTATGAGCAACAAAAAATGGCATGTTTGACCTAATTCACTGCATTGTAGCCTATAACGTCTAAATGAAACATTTCTTGCGCCAAATTCAGAACTAATATAATGACTATTTTAAGTTTTTAAAGTCTATTCAATATCGAGTTATACCCAAACTTGTTTCATGCATGTTTTTGGACAAAAGCATGCATTTTCCCCTTGGCCTTGAAAAACATCACATCGATTACGTCGCAAACTAAAATGTGGCCCTTTTATTGCATAGCATTTTGCTAGACAGCTTACGCAAACAAATTATCCTTAATATCACACCATGGTGGCAAAATTCGAGGCCACATTTGCACTTTTCAACACAAAAAAGTGGTGCGATACTTTTTTCCATGTGTATATATTGCAATGTCTGTTAACATTTATGTGATGCTGTTTAAAAATAACATGATAATAATAATAATAATAATCAGTATTTATATAGCGTCTTTTCCAAATGGCTCAAAGCGCTGTAATTTCGCTGCTGGTGAATCATCAGAATCAGGTCGCATCAACTATAGGGTGCTGCCAATTTCTAGCGCAAACCTATCCGCACTTAGATTGTAACATTCACCATTTTTCAATGCAGCTCCCCAAATACCATTGGGTCAAGGAAGTTTTTGATAACCGAAACAACTGATCACCGATTTTGAAAGCAGGAGGAAACCGGAGAACCCGGAGAAAACCTGCGAGAGCGTGCATGGATCGTGATAAACCAAATGCACATAAAGCCCGGTCGTGCACAGAATTGAACCCGGATTTCATTGGTGCAAGGCGAGGGAACAACCGCTGCGCCAACACACTCCCCCTTTACATACATGATCATGATGATGATGATTGTATGAATAAATAACATTATGTATATTATGAAGGATAATAAATAAAAAGATTTTAAAAAACACTCAAAAAAAATAATATGTAGGCCTACATGTAAAATCCAGAGTTTTACTTGAATCAGTATCGATAATATGTTCATGTATGTATATAGTTTGCCCGCGCACTTTATTATAGACCATCTGTCAACATTTCACAACTTTATTTCATATAATTCGTCGCTTTTCTGACATACCGGCACATCACTTTACTTAATTCTGTTGTGATGTGCCGGTATGTCAGAACAGCGACGAATTATAAGCACACGACACGGATGACTAGTTTCTGACCGGTCGGTACAGAGTATACGAGGTCAATCTACATAATGCCATTTCATCGTTTATATCAAATTGGGCCTCACAATGACCCCACGCCGGCAGCTTTAATATTCATTTGTTATGAATATGCATATTTGTCATTGCGGACTCGAAGTAATCATGCACTTTCAGTTGAATAGTTCTTCCTGTACGCAGATTGCACCTTTCCGTAAAGTCCATTATCTTGCATACTCCTGCAACTGTGACATTGCTACGCGTTCGACAACCTTGGACAAAAATTTCAAGTTTGATATTGGTCTATATAGTTGTGAAGATCTTCAGGATCTTTACCAACCTTCTCGATCAAAGGTGTCACGCGTGCAAGTTTGTATGAAGATGGAAACGTTCCTGATACCAAGGAGGAGTTCACGATTCTTGTGATTGTTGGCAGAAGTTTCTCAAGGCATTCCTTGAGTAGCCATGTCGGGATGCAATCCGAATGACACGAAGAAGAAGGGGATTTCATCACAACTTTGTGAACCGTCTCACGCGAGACTTCTGTAAACGTGGTAGCTGCGACTCGCTCAAAGGCGTCTCAGTCCGAGTGTTATAGTTGGTGGTAAGCTGTCAAGCTTGTTCTTAACTCGTTCTACTTTCTCCATAAAGAAATTAGCAAAATCATTAGCGAGTTTCTCTTCGCTTTCAGATGATGGAAGTACCCTATCAGCGGCAGATGAGCACAACTTGTCAACTTCGCGAAACAGTTGGCGATGGTCAAGGCCAGCAAGCTTCGTCTTATGATAATTAGACTTAGCCTTGATTAACAGATCTTTGTATACTTATCGCATTCAGCTTTGAACATTTCTCTGTGAACAGTAAGACCGGACTTCAACTCCGCTCACAACGACGTTTATCTTGCTTTGCCTTTCGCACATGGATCATCGGAAAACCATGGTGCATGCGGTCTAAGAATAATGCACTTTATTCGCTCAGGTGCATGGCGATCAAGATGTTTCGACATAACATTGTCAAATTGTGTGGCGAGTGAGTCTGTATCTCGCATTGGCGAAGAGATCAGTGATGAAGATGCAATATCTGCTTTGAAAGCATCCATCTGAATATTGCGCAATTTGCGAAATCTCACATTTTTTTTGGTGGCAGGTGGACGAGATGTATTGAGCTGGCATATACTTGCAGCATGGTCAGATGGTAAGCTTGCATCCACTTTGATATCGGATGCAATAGATCCTCCAGTCCTAGTGATAAGGAGATCGAGTAGGTGGCCCTTTCGATGAGAAGGTACCGTAACATGCTCCTGCAGTAAGCTGGAGTGTAAAAGATCTTTCAACTTGATTGTGTCTGGATCAATAGCTACGTCCATATGCACATGACTTTAATTTAAAGTCCCCACCAATAATAACTGGGGTAGGAATTAATTGCAAGGTTTCAATTAGAGTCGCAATTTCAGTGAAGTAACATACTTGCGGTAGCTTGTTGGTTGTCGATGGTGGTGGCCTAATATGGTAAAAAGACGCACAGATGAAGACTTTGACGAAATAGTGATATCCATGTGCTCAAATGACGTGAATAAAAGTGGTTTGTTGATGGTGATGTTAAACCCTTGCGAATCAAAATCCCTACACCTCTCTTTAATCGTGGAACATGACGGAACTCATAATTTGGAAGAGCATTCCGTAAGTCAGATAGTAGGCGATTGTCTCTATCGCCAGTGAGCCAACTCTCGACAATAGCGATGATATCAAGTTTTTGGGATATCACAAAGTCAATGATAAGTGGTGCCTTGCATGGCTTTTTCATACTGCGTGCGTTCCAAATTGCATATCGAGCTGGAGGTGCACATCTATGATGAATTATCCAAATTAAACATACATAGGCCTAAAGCTGTCGGCTTGGATGATATTGCTCCTAGTTTTTTGAGTGATGGCGCTACACAACTCTCTCCCATAATTGCTCATATAGTGTGTTCAGGTTATTTAGAAAATTGTAATACACGTGTGGGTAATACTGTATTCAAAATAGCGCGCTAACTCAAGTGATGAGGTCGTGCTACAAAATCTGAATGATGATATCGATTGACCATCAATCCGTACCGGACCTTGTGCATAGTGATGAATAGCTAGCTAGCTGCATGTATAGCGCCGTGCTTCTTATCGCTTTAGTTATATTCAGACGATGGTGGACACGAACGGCCGTAAATTTTGAATCTCCGTTAATGTAAAAATGGATTTTGATTATATATGACCCTAGGAAATTCATCACGTTAAACTAAAATTATTTCATCCTAAAACCGCTGGAGTTGGATAACCAACTCAAGTGTCAGTATCATTTTTTGAATTTAATCCGTCGTTAACCGCGTGTGTCCTTGCTTGATCACGTAACCTCGTATTCGTTGAACGAGCCTATGTCCGGCATCGTCTGGTTATATTAGTCTCAGTTTGAAGGCACGATGGACCATCGGACTGATCAAAGATTCGGAATTGTAGTCAATAAGTCATGACCCATATTCTTTCAAAAGTGTCACATTGGCGGGAGTTTCTGTTGGTGGCGGGAGTTTTACCGACAATGTGCTCTGAACGTCTTCAAGACTAGAAGCCCGACTAGACGACGGCGTCATTTTCACAGAATGTTTGGTGATGACTTGCAATACTCTGTCGAGAAAAAACACATCATATGTTAAAAGATGTTTTAATTGAGATCACTTTGAAATCTTTTAAAGACTATATTAGATTCTTCTTCTTTTTTTAATTAAGTAAAAATTTGAAGTCCAAGTTCAGTTCAGTTATTTGGAAATAAGGCACAGACACACGAGCAATTAGTTTTATTCTTCCATTAACACTTTCCACGCGGCTATTAGTTTTACCATACACAAAACAAAAATTTTCAGAAACCATTCCCAATTTTCAAAGTCTATCTCGAGGATTACTAAACCAATACTAGGCATGTTTGTACTTCAATAGTTTAGATATTTTTGAAACATTTTGCGCAATTTTGGAATGTCGTCTGCAGCCGCCTGCCGCGTGGAAAGTGTTAACACACTATAGCAGAAGAGGGCAACAATGTTTAGCGGTGGTTGCAAACTGACGGTAATGTTCCAATAAAACACCCTCCACCAACCAATGACGTAAAACGTTATACGCCTAGCAACAAAAGTCCCTGACCAGGTGCTTTGAGGTTGGCTAATTCAAAATAGATAATCGGTACCAAAAATCAGAAATATACATTAAATGAGCACATTTCTTCTCCGCAGTTTGATACCTCATTCACCAAAATCGAATGAATACTTTAACAATCATGGCGATTTCAATGATTCGCCACAAAATCCAATGGATACTTTTTAAGTTATGGCGGTTTCAATGACCCCGCATAACAACAGCAAAGTTGCACTAGGTATAGGAAATCATTGATTTATGTGTGATTACTGTCATAACTCTGTGCTATCTGGATGAATGGGTCTGGAGTGAGCTGTGAAGAATGAAAGTCTTTGATATCTTTACACACACCCCAACATTGCGCAATCACACACAAATCAATGATTTCCTATACCTAGTGCAACTTTGCTGTTGTTATGCGCGGTCATTGAAACCGCCATAACTTAAAAAATATCCATTGGATTTTGTTCAATGAGGTATCAAACTGCGGAGAAGAAATTTGCTCATTTAGTGTATATCTCAGATTTCTGGTACCGATTATCTATTTTGAATTAGCCAACCTCAAAGCACCTGGTCAGGGACTTTTGTTGCTAGGTGTACATCACCTCCTACTCACCCTGTTGTGATTAATGGTATGAAACTCAAAGCACCTAACACGACAAAGACAAGATTAGGCTGGAAATGCACTGTAAACGAATACAAATTGTTGAGAAACACCGGCGACAGGATCGCACCTAGATTAAGGACGCTGGCCTCAAAAGCAAACACAACACCTGCAAAATGTAAAATAATCGATCACACGAGACATGAAATCAATTAATCACCGAATCAATCAATCATTAATTCAAAATGCAGAAATTAGGTAAAATACACCAATGATAATGATACTATTTGGTCATCTCCAGCAATAAATGCTGCGAATCATGAGAATTACTCCAAATACATTTTGTTTCATATTAGGCCTATTATAGGATACATACAAACACCACATCCGAAGATGAGACTAAGGGTCACGCATCACACACCAACATTTAGCTCAGTGGTTAGAGCATTCGACTGGTGTTCGAAAGGTCACGGGATCGATTCCCGCACCGGTTCATGTCCTTGCTTTTTAAGTTGGGATATGAGTCTAGGCTTGTTTAATGTTTGTTTTAGTTGTGGAACTTGCGGTAGTTATCTGCCTCGCTGTTACTATTATACACCCATCAAAATATGTAAGTTCCCCCCTAGCATATACTAGAATATTTCCAAAAATATTTGATGGATTTAAATAATATTCAATTAGGAAGATGCACCCAATTGTTAGGCGCATTTTGATACCAAATTTGTTGGCCTTGAGACAATGCAACGATAAGAAATTATGCCATTTACCAATTTTTATACAGAAAAAAAAGTGGCACTAAATCTCATTGGCTATGGCTGGTTTTGTCCATAAATTTACAGACATTTTCTTGGTGGATTTTCGTGCACAGACACGGGAATCTAAAAAATCAATAAGCAGATCATAATTTATGTGTGGCAAGTTCGTCTGATTATGAATGACGTGGCAATTTGGTCCGATTATGAGTGACATGGCAATTTGGTCTGATTATGTGCAAAAATGGTCTGATTATGAAAATGGTCTGATTATGTGCGAAAATGGTCTGATTATGGCAAAATGGTCTGATTATGTGTGACATGGCAATCTGATCCGAGTATGAGTGACATGGCAAGTCTGATTATGTGTGACCAAATTGTCATGTCGCACATAATCAGACCAAATTGCCATGTCACTCATAATCGGACCAAATTGCCATGTCACTCATAATCGGACCAAATTGCCATGTCACTCATAATCAGACGAACTTGCCACACACATAATTATGATCTGCTTATTGAATTTTTTGAAATGATGCCACACATAATTAATTGGTAGATTACAATGTCTGTGCACGAAAATCCACCAAGAAAATGTCTGTTAATTTATGGACAAAACCAGCCATAGCCAGTGAGATTTAGTGCCACTTTTTTTTCTGTATAAAAATTGGTAAATGGCATAATTTCTTATCGTTGCATTGTCTCAGGGCCAACAAATTTGGTATCAAAATGTGCCTAACAATTGGGTGCATCTTTCTAGCTGAATATTTCTTAAATCCATCAAATATGTTTGGAAATATTCTAGTATATGCTAGGGGGGAACTTACATATTTTGATGGGTGTATGATAGTATATATAAGATCTTGCTCTATGTACGATGATTCCTTTTCCTAATATGAAACTAGTATCACGCTAAATCATATGGTCCAAGGGGATTAAACAAAGCACAGCGTCCAAGAAAGGGTAGTGTCCTAAATAGTTCCACTTCCAGATAAGATACAGATATTAGCTCGTATAATAGAGATACGAGGTGTATTAGGTTTGTAGGTTTTGTAGGTGTCGGTAATCAGGAAATAAAAGATGGACTACTGACTGCTTGTATCTCCTCACAGCTAAACGTCAACTTACCGCGTTCGTCTTGTTCAACAATTTTGGACAAGATAAGTGGTATTAATGGGCGGCTCATAGAACGAATACTTCCAACGAGTGCGGCTGTTGAAAAGAACAAATGAAATAAATGACGATTGTCTTTATTTTTCATTGACTATGTTTACAATGTTTTCACTCCTCTACGCATATTAATCTACCCAACGTAGGTGCTACATCCCGGGTACTCTACATATTGTATGAACGTTTCTCGTACCGGGGGGGGGGGTGTCAATCGGGATATTTTGGTACACATTCTCATCAGAGAAAACATCGAAAAAGGTTCGAGGTTTCACTCTAAATAGCGCCGCGACGTGTTTTACCTGGCCTTTTCGCGACTACGAACGACTGTCTACTTCTAGGGCCTTTTTTCGCAATAGTGTCATTTTTCACGACCATCGGTCTTTTCACGCGCTCCTTCAATTATTTTACACGTTTACCATAGGAAAATGACATTTCTGTTCACGAAAGTATCATTTTCTGAGGCTCACACACTTAATCATTTTAAAGATTTTTTTCTAGAATACAATCCATGATTATATGATACACTAGTGTTGCGTGCAATGAATGTAACTCGGACTAGGACCTGCGTTACACGTTCATTTTTGATTTCAAGACAATTACAACTTACCCACGTATAACCCAACGGTGTTCTTGGCGAAAGCGGTAAGGAACCCGTTTAGGATGGCGAAGACCATGCTAACCTGAAGCACCCAGAAATCGGCCAAACACAGTGACAACACTTTGGTGACTATGATCATTACTGTAATATAATAGAGTATTTGCGTGCGTTAATATCTCATTTTGATTGATGAAATTCTTCTCATCTAGTCCCAGGCCCGTAACCAGGATTCTTTCGGAGGGGGGGAGCAAATTTTGTCAAAAATTGACGTTTGTCCCAACAAAAGCGTTTAAAAAAATGTTCGCTCGCTACGCTTAACCGCAGCAGTGTAACCTCTTTTTTTAAATTTTGGGATTGGAGGGCCCTGGTTCGGGCCCTGGTTACGGTCCAAATGATAAACCACTAACCTGTTTTTCAACAACTCATGTTGCAGTGAGGACGGTCTGTTTACAACACGCGAGATCGGTTGCTTAGTTGCCGTATCACATCACAATCTAATTGGACTGGTACGAAAGTCAGCCATATTAAGTCTAGGATGGCTTTGTAAAAACCAAACCCCTAACATAAATTATTTTGTCACCTTACCTAATGCACTGCTGAAAAGTAGCGACGTCCAATAACCAGCAACGAGAACGGAAGACCAACAGAAAGGTGGCCCAAGTCCATAAATAATAATTAACGGCACCGCAGCTGCATTAAGTATCTCATTCATCAGTTCTACCGTGAAGAGAAGTCCCAGACGCAATCTCCGATGTGCGGTATTCGTTTTGAACAATTTAACAAAACTCTGAATTCTTGATACGGACTTAGCTGCAGATCCTGTTCGTGATTGCTGACCTTCGTCAAGATTCTTCGAGTTCAGCTCTCTTAGTCTTAGAGTCACCGACTCTTCGGATCTAGTACTTGATTGCACGATGCTGTTTTCTTTTGATTTCCGGGTTTGTTTAGTATCAACGGTTTCAAGCAAATATACAGAAATATATGCAAGACATATGAGAATGACACCGACGGTTATCCATAATGCCACTCCGAAACCGTACAATTGAACGAGATATCCTAAAGCGACCTGAGTCAATCCTATGCCGAGGATGAAGGTCCCGTGTACGATTCCAATGCGAAGCAAACGCTTTTCTTTCGTCGTGACATCTGTCACGTAAGCCACGCAGACCGCAGTGACCAGGACATGACCACCCGTTAGTCCTTGTATTAAAAACCCTATGGATAAAACCCAAAGTGGCAACATAAAATAGAAGACGGCAACGTATAATAAAGAGGCTACTAGATAACCGAACGTGGCTAAACCTATAATGAGTTTTCGTCCAATGATATCGCTCCATGAGCCCAGAAGAGGTGACGTTATGAATGGCGGTAAATTGGTAGCCACCAGAAAGATCATCTGCCAAAAGGACACATCTGCCTGGACCTTCTGCAAAGAGACATAATACGGATCGGATTGGTTTTGTATCGTGCATGAACCGTTGTCCTTGTCTTCAGCATCAATACTTGCAGTTACTAGTGTGACATTGTTCATCAAGGCTACTCTCTGTTGAAGGTATTGTGGCGTGACCAATACATACACTCCTATTACTACTGCAACTAAAAGAGTGACAGGTTCTACCGTGATGAACCTGGCGGATGCTTTTTCAAGATCGGTTTGGGTGGCGGGCGATGATTGTGAATCCGTCTTCCCGCCCATACTTGATCTGAAGGCAAAATTAAAAAAGACCTACAATCAAGGAAAATAATAGTTGGCACACTTGATACAATTTAATACAACTATCACTGTGCTCACAATAGAGAACCGACTTGGGACATAGCACTCTTTAACAGCACGCAGAGGTCTCCCCCTCTCTCTCATCCTCCCCCCCCCCCCCCCCCCCACCCCATCAATCAAAGTTGAGAGAGCTGCCAAAGCTTCTGATAACATGTGGCTCGGATCAACATTGCCTCGGGGAGAGGGGCACTTTTTTCCTTAATTGGGACAAAGTGTGCCAACCTTTTTTTCCTTGATTGTAGCTATTTTATTAAACATTCTCTTTTGTTACACATGTAGATAGGCCTATCTGTCTGCATTCATCTCTCAACCCCCTCCCCAAAATGAATGACAAACTCTATGTATAATTAAAAACAAAAAAAGTCAGTCATGTCGGCCAACCCCCCCCCCCCCCCCTGATCACAGGCCTATTCCCTCACCCCTCACCCCCAAAAAAATGAAGACCCCGGTAGTTACTCTTTTAAATCAAAAGATTGAAAAGTCAATCTTAAAGATTGTGCTGAGGGAAGGATCTTAACATTTTGAAAATGTTCAATCTAAGGGCGTGTTCACATTATACCCAGCTAACAATTGTACGTGTTTAAAACGTTCTTAAAACGTACCAATTACGTGGTTTGGACGTTTTCTAAAAACGTTTTATAAACGTTTATTTGTGGAAGGTTTCAGACGACGTAAAAACGTTTTATGGGACGTTTGCAAAACCTTTTATGAACGTAATTTGTACGTGTTTTAAACGTTCTTAAAACGTACTATGTAGGTGGTTTGGACGTTTTCTAAAAACGTTTTCTAAACGTTTATTTGTGGAAGGTTTCAGACGCCGTAAAAACGTTTTATGGGACGTTTGTAAAACCTTTAATGAACGTAATTTGTAAGTGTTTTAAACGTTCTTAAAACGTACTATGTAGGTGGTTTGGACGCTTTCTAAAAACGTTTTATTAACGTTTATTTGTGGAAGGTTTCAGACGTTTTAAAAACGTTTTATTTGACGTTTGTAAAACCTTTTATGGGGGTAGGGTGGGGGGGGGGGAAGGGTGCAAGGGCATTGACTCTTGGATGTTTATGTTCTTGCACAATGTATATGCATTTGTTTAGTGAGCAATCACCTTACTCAAAACCAGTGCGAACATAGGCACTTACAAGTGTACATCAATATACATTCCATGGTGTTAAAATTAATGCATCGACTTAATTCAAATAAAATAATAGGTTTAAATGAATAAAAGGTGTAAATTAGCTCATTAGCATAATTGAAATGGTACAAATGAGCACCGGAACTAATTTTTGTACCATTGCAATTATGCTAATGAGCGATTTGCACAATTTACTCAGTTAATATAAGGCCAAGTAAAATATGCAAATTAGCTCCAGACTAATTTTTGATTCAACAACGACGTCTAATAACGTTTTTAAAACGTCTATAAAGACGAAGACCTACAGAACCTATAGTACCTAACAAAACGTTTTAAAAACGTTTTCAAAAACACGTTTTAAATGTGTCGCACAAAATACGTCCAAGTAAAACGTTTTATATACGTCACAAAAACACGTTTGTTATATTAGTATATTTAATAACGTCTAAAACACGTTACTACAACGTCCTAAAAAAACGTATTCCAGACTAACTGATTTAAGTCTGAAAACGACGTCTTATAACGTTTTTAATACGTCTATAAAGACGAAGAGCTACAGAACCTATAGAACCTAACGAAAACGTTTGAAAAACGTTTCCAAATCACGTTTTAAATATGTCGCACAAAATACGTCCAAGTAAAACGTTTTCTATACGTCGCAAAAAGACGTTTGTTACATTGGTATATTAATAACGTCTAAAACACGTTACTGCGACGTCCTTAAAAAACGTATTCCAGACTAGCTGATTTAAGTCTGAACAATGACGTCTTATAAACGTTTTCAAAACGTCTATAAAGACGAAGACCTACAGGACCTAAATAGCACCTACCGAAAACGTTTTTAAAACGTTTTGTGTTTGCTGGGTAGCTAGTTTTCTCCACGACCCGGGTCGGACCCGGGTCGAACCCGGGTTGAAGTCTAGTGTGAACAGAAAAATAGGCTCAAAAAACCGACCCGGGTCGAAAATTACAACCCTGCGAAAGTGAAGGGTAGAACCCGGGTTCAACCCGGGTCGACTGTAGTGTGAACAGAAATCGCTGTTCGACCCGGGTTGCAAACCTGACTGCTAACCTCTGACCGTAGTTCTTTACGTCAGTTTTCAGCTTTGCTTCGCACGCTCTCGTCTGCCTTTGGTTCTGGTTGAAATCTTTATCAAATTTGTCAAAATGGCAAATAAATGGAGTCAAATTGAAACGGAAGCCATGATGGAACTCTGGGCGGATGAGACCGTGCAAACTAGTTTAAACTCAATGATCCACAATAAGGATATTTACGCCAATATATCACGCCAGATGGAGGCAATGGGTTTTCACCGTAACATTGAGCAACATTGAGCAATGTCAAAATAAAATCAAAGCACTCAAGAAAAAATTCACAGATACTGAAACACGTAACAACAAGTCTGGAACCCAAATCTTTCTTTGGATTTGCCAGTGTTTTAGAATATAGATTGCATGTTATGTTCTGCACCAGATATTTTGTTTCAGACCGGCGTACAGAATCCCTACATACGTATTTCATAAACTTTTTAGCTTAAAAATAGTTTGAGATAAAGCTTAAATATCCAGTTAAAAAACAAAACAAAAAAACCCACGGCCAACACTTGCAACAAACAGAGTTTGACATACATAGCGCTCTAGTGTGAACAGAAAATGAATTATCGATCAATCCGGGTTCGACCCGGGTCCGACCCGGGTTGAGGAAAAAGCTATAGTGTGAACACGCCCTAATAGAGTGAAATTTCAGTCCGATATATTGAAATTTCACTCTATTATATTGAATATTTTCAATCTTTTAAGATCCTTCCCCTCAGCACAAATTGTTTAAGATTGACTATTCAATCTTTCGATTTAAGGGCGTGTTCACACTATAGCTAGTTTTCTCCACGACCCGGGTCGGACCCGGGTAAAAAACCGACCCGGGTCGAAAATTACAACCCTGCGAAAGTGAAGGGTAGAACCCGGGTTCAACCCGGGTTCAACCCGGGTTCAACCCGCATCGACTGTAGTGTGAACAGAAATCGCTGTTTCGACCCGGGTTGCCGGAAGTAGATAACCTGACTGCTGACCTAACCTCTGACCGTGGTTTGGCATGGTAGTTGTTTATGTCAGTTTCGAGCTTTGCTTCGCACGTTCTCTTCTGCCTGTAGTTCTTGTTGAAATCTTTATCAAAATGACAAATAAATGGAGTCAAATTGAAACGGAAGCCATGATAGAACTCTGGGCGGATGAGAAAAAGCTATAGTGTGAACACGCCCTAAGAGAGTACGCCACATGGCTTACTGCACTGGCGATTACATTACACCTATGTTGGCTTTAGTTTCCAGTTGACCAATGATTGGATTCTTCATAGTTTATAGGTGGCGCTGTTTGTGTCGTCTGCTTTAGGTACTTAGTATAGACTTTTTGAAGTTCCCCGAAAATTGTGCGGTTTTGAAAGTTAAAACACCATACCGTCATTGTTTGTGTCCTACACGGACTTGATGCAAGTCTATAAATTCCTTTCATTCCTGCGGTAATCATAAAATGGCGCTGTTGCATTTTTAATTTATGCAAACGGGAGTGAATATTCACTCTTCAAAGGATTACCTACAGGCTACAGAAAGAGTGGAACCATTTTCACTCCAAAAAAATAGTGATTTTTTTCACTCCATGAACGAGTGAATTTTCACTCTTCGAAGAGTGCCTACAGTGATCACTCCATTGGAGTGAAAAAAGAGTGAATATCAGTGAATTTCACTCATTTAGAGTGTACTTCACCCTCATTGAGAGTGAACAATAATGGAACATTTTAATTACTTAATCACATTCACAAGAATAGAAAATTTGAATAACAAACAAAGAGTCATTATCCAAACTATACTTACCTTTTCTCGACCAAACAACTGCTGTCATTTGCCTATGGTTACATTATCACTTCCTTTTGGTAGTGAAACGATATCATATATCAACATAATATTTCTCTATTTAATGTATCTAAATCTACTTTCTATGGTGTTTTTATCGATGTTTTTATGCGTTGCATTAATGTAATTTATATTTAATCATTATTTGGACTTTAAAATTATTGCAGAAACAATTAACATTGAAATCATCATTAATTATCACTTCAATGATGTCAAAATCACATATTTTCCAATAGTTTCAAGTTACATATTGGTATCTTGCATCAAGACCACGACTTTACTAATTGCATCTTGGTATCTTTCAGTAAGATACCGAGATGTAACTCTGTAAGTCGTGATTTTGATGTAAGGTACCGATATGCAATCTCGGTAGTCGTTATCTTGATACAAGATTGCTAGATGCAACTTGGAAACGTGTGATCGTGGTGCAAGATACCGAGATGCAACTTGGAAAATCATTCTCGTGATGCAAGATACCGAGATGCAACTTGAAGCAATTTGAAAGATGTAATTTTGATGAAAGGTATACCGAGATTCCACTCAGTAATAAGTCGTTCTCGTGATGCAACATGAACACTTTTGATCATGATGCAAGATACCGAGACGCAACTCAGTAAGTCTTGATCTTACTGAAAGATGTCAAGATACAATTAGTTAAGTTGTGATTTTGATGCAAGATACCGAAATGTCACTCATTAAGTCTTGATCTTACTGAAAGATACCAAGATGCAATTAGTTAAGTCGTGATCTTGATGCAAGATACCAAGATGCAACTTGAAGCTATTGGAAAATATGTGATTTTGATCCAATATACGGAGGCGCAACTCAGTAAGTCTTGATCTCACTGAAAGTTACGAAGAAGCAATTAGTTAAGTCGTGATCTTGATGCAAGATACCGAGATACTCAGTAAGTTGCACCTCAGTATCTTGCATCAAAATCAACGACACTTACCCAGTAGCATTTCGGTCTCTTGCATCACGCGAACGACTTACTGAGTGGAATCTCGGTACCGTTCATCACGATCACATCTTTTCAAATTGCTTCAAGTTGCATCTCGGTATCTTGTATCACGATAATTATTTTCCAAGTTGCATTTCGGCATCTTGCATTAAAATCACGACTTACCGAGTTGCATTTCGTTACCTTGCATCACGATCACATCCTGTCAAATTGCTTCAAGTTGCATCTCGGTATCTTGCATCCCGATTATGACTTTCCAAGTTGCATCTTAGTATCTTGCATCAAGATCAAACTTTCCAATTTGCGTCTCGGTATCTTACATTAAGATTTCGACTTTAATAATTGCATCTTCGTATCCTTCAGTAAGATCATGACTTACTGAGTTGCTCACAGTATCTTTCATTACAATCATGACTTACTGAATGGTATCTCGGTGTCTTGCATTAAGATCACATTTTTTCAAATTGTTTCAAGTTGCATCTCGGTCAGGGGCGTACCGCGGCATGTGAGCCAGGGGGGGCAGAAGTATGTCGTCCCGACAGTAAATTTTTGTAAAAGGTTGCACCAAATTTTTTCCCAGTCAGTCACCTCGTGAATTTCACGTAAGTGGGGGGTGGGGGGGGGGGGGGGGGGGGGGGGGGGGGGGGGGGGGGGGGGGGGTAGTGTCAATAAAAAACGCACGGTCACAAAATTTCGCACGGTCATAAAATTTCGCACGGTCACAAAATTTCGCACGGTCGCAAAATTTCGCAGTCCAAAAACAAAATACAGTCAACAAATAATGCCCAATCCTTAGTCTTTTCGGCCTAGGTATTCTTTTTTTTCCTTATGAGAATTTAGCGTCCCGGTATTTGGAGCCAGGGGGCTCGGTACGCCACTGATCTCGGTATCTTGCATCAAGATCAAAACTTTTCAAGTGCATTCGGTATTTTGCATCACGATAACGACTTACCAAGTTGCATCTAGGTCAGATCGTGTATATGGTCTTCTTGTCTTTTTGCCTGTACTATGTTGACTTGACAAGATGTAAGATCTTGCCTTTTCGTCTTTTTATCAGTGGAATTCGACTTGATGAGATCCAGTATATCGTTTTCTTATCCCATAAAATTCTACTTAATGAGATAAAAGAAATTTCGTCTCGTCTTCTTCACCCGAAAAGTCGACTTGACGAGATACCTATATATTTCTTCTTGTCTTCTTCCCGCTAACAGTCAACTTGACGAGATACAGGGAATTGTCTTCTCATCTTCTTGTATGTAATAAGACAACTTAGCGAGATATCTTGGTAAGTATGTAGTTTTGTATGTACACTTACCGAGATAATTATCATGTCAAAATGTGGCGGCTATAGAGCTCCGTACCTTTGCATTGTTGTGATCAAATATTTAGATTAGAAATCTATTTTAATAGGAAATGTCGAAAAAATGTACACTTGCATTTCCTTTAATTTATTTATTTATTTATTTATTTATTCGGAAAACGCTTTCAAAACAGCGGCACCCACCAACAGATGGTGGTGCATCCAACAAATATGGAACGACCGTGAAGTCCGTTGAAACCCGGAGTGTGGTATATTGATCGGTAGAAGGCCTATCATTGCCTATGATCAAGTTAGTAGGTCAGCTTAGTCAGTACCAGGGGTCAGTATGAGTCGCAAATCAGGCCAGGTATGGTATACATACGCATTCAGTCAGTCACAGTAGCCTACTTCGTGCTTCCATTGTCAAGTTCAAGATTCAAGGTTAATGTATGTATTCAAGTCACCACGTATTATAATACCCGCATATCCGTAGTCAGTCTGTCTGAAAACAGTGCACGAGTGGATAGATAGAGTATGAAATCAAATGAATAAAGCTGAAGTCTTTTAAATCCATCAAAATGCGTAGGTCTACACCAAGTTCAGACTTCAGCTTTATTCATTTGATTTCAAACATCAAATCAGTTTAAAAACGATCAAATCAAAATCATTAGAAAATAGTCAAATCCAAACACTTACCTCGTCTTGAAGTATTTGTTTTCAATTCTCCCTCAATCCGGGCTGTCCCTCCCTGTCCCTGTGATGGTCATTATATAAAGGTCTATCGAACTTGACCGGTAAACACGCCTCTATCTCTGTAGGTCACCAAAGTAGCTGGCACATACAAACAGGGTGTCTCAAACAATCATTCACACGTTCTGGGATTATTACGAGGGTCGTTCAATAAATAATGAAAGTGATCATGGTATGGGATGCATGAGTGATTCTATTGAGAGATAATGTGATCAATACAAAGTATGAACCTTTGTCTTTCAATCAATACACTTTTGGATTGTTAGATACCTTTGGTTATGTAACGTCAATAACATAAACACAATAGGTTTCAGACACTGACTGAAATCTGTCAATTATTTGGCTGGATATGTAATATGTTGAATATGGGTTGATTGATACATTTGCGTATATCTCGGCAATGCAAGCATAAAAACAGATAACACTTGGCACATAGTTAGAACACACACTTATCTCTGTTTAACACTCTTTTTAGATCTGAATTCCTTAATACAAACCAAGAAGGGACCATCTCAAATACGCTTTTATTTAGGAAAATCCGCAATAATATACCTTAGAAAACAACAAAGGATAAAGAACAATGGAGGGGTTATAATTTAGTAAATTGTTGTGGGATGTAAAGCAATAATAGTGGGGATTTCAAGAGGAGCTGTTCATAAAATTTCCTCAAACCATTGAAATTATGTGACGATTACTTTTAACAATACATATCTAGTAGCTCTAAAGATAACAGTAATAAGAGAGGTTGTGGCAGCCATTTTTTGATTGATACATTCATGTATATCTTCATTTTGACTATTACAATATTTATACACATTGATTTAAGCATTTTTCATTATTTCTGATTAAAATTTGAAGGCACAGTAAGCTTTTATCTGGTAAATTTCATGATTTTAGCCATTTTTGGCCCAGTTCAAAATGATCTGCCGTCTGCGCATGCGCATATTTTCTGCAGGTTTTATGCGAATAAGTTCAGATATTTAGTTAGCTATTATATGGAATCTCCAAAACTGGTTAATTGCTAGGATTTTTCCTAAATTGTTTGATTTTCCGCAATATTAGTGATTCACTTACTGGGCATTTTTCAATGAAATTGGCTATTTGAAATACTGATATTTGTATACTTTTTATTCAATTGCCTCTCCTTACTTTTTCCTCTTATACTACATATATCAAATTACACAGGGATTAAAATTATGGTATTTTTATCGTACTTACGCGAAAGAAATTGGGATTTACCTGTTTCTGGTGTCATGTTATGCAATCTTCTTACCACATGTTTCATACAAACAATTCAAATTTACCGCCAAATAACTGATTTAGCAGTGTCCCAAGTGTACTTACTTTGAGACAATGCTATGACGTCATAATTCACACTTAGAAATCCAAAACTGTATTGTTTGAAAGACAAAGGTTCATACTTTGTATTGATCACAATATCCCTCAATAGAATCACTCATGCATCCCATACCATGATCACTTTCATTAATTGAACGACCCTCGTATAGTCATGATAGTATGCAAGTAGGCCTATTCCTGGCAAATATACAAAATATTGACTGCTCATGTACGGTAATCACTGGGGAGTTCCTTTATAACCTACCACACTGCATGGCTTCAATGGGGACTTTTTTAAAGAACGACCCATACCCTTAGTACACAATGAGTAATACAAATGGTAGGGAGCGCTAATTGCACTTGATTAGCGTTGTAATCGCTAAAGTGCAATTTCTGAAGATGAAGCAAGTCTAGGAGTCGCGCAATTAGCGCTAATAGCGCTAATTGCACTTGATTAGCGTTGTAATCGCTAAAGTGCAATTTCTGAAGATGAACCAAGTCTAGGAGTAGGAGTCGCGCAATTAGCGCTAATAGCGCTAATTGCACTTGATTAGCGGTCTTGCGCTAATAACGCTAATTGCACTTGGTTAGCACTCTGCCGCAATTAGCGCAATTAGCGCGATATCCCGTGTTCCTAGCGTTGTAATCGCTAAAGTGCAATTTCTGAAGATGAACCAAGTCTAGGAGTCGCGCAATTAGCGCTAATAGCGCTAATAGCGCTAATTGCACTTGATTAGCGTTGTAATCGCTAAAGTGCAATTTCTGAAGACGAAGCAAGTCTAGGAGTCGCGCAATTAGCGCTAATAGCGCTAATTGCACTTGATTAGCGGTCTTGCGATATCCCGTGTTCCTAGCGTTGTAATCGCTAAAGTGCAATTTCTGAAGATAAACCAAGTCTAGGAGTCGCGCAATTAGCGCTAATAGCGCTAATTGCACTTGATTAGCGTTGTAATCGCTAAAGTGCAATTTCTGAAGATGAACCAAGTCTAGGAGTCGCGCAATTAGCGCTAATAGCGCTAATTGCACTTGATTAGCGTTGTAATCGCTAAAGTGCAATTTCTGAAGATGAACCAAGTCTAGGAGTCGCGCAATTAGCGCTAATAGCGCTAATTGCACTTGATTAGCGGTCTTGCGCTAATAACGCTAATTGCACTTGATTAGCACTCTGGTGTGATTCGTGTGTCCTCCGGAACCCTGCGGGGCTCTATATAAACATGCTCCGTTAACACAACCTTTTTAGAGACACCCTGTATAATTATGATTTGCTTTAGTGAAAAAATAATGCATAATAGCGTTTTTAGCACTTACTTGCAAAATTAGCGATAATAGCGTTTTTAGCACCACCGATGCTATTAGCGCTATTAGCGCTCATGATGCAATTAGCGCTATTAGCGCTAATTGCGCGATGGCATCCCTCATTTTTTTGAAAACTTATTTGATATCGTATAATAGCGTTTTTAGCACTTACTTGCAAAATTAGCGATAATAGCGTTTTAGCACCACCGATGCTAATTAGCGTTATTAGCGCTATTAGCGTTATTGCGAATAAATTAGCGATAATTTCGCTAATTAACACAGATGCTAACTCCCCGCGCTATAAAGCGCTAAAAAGCCAATCCCGCACCTTCTACCGGTTTCGACCAGAGATGCATTGCACGTTTTTGCGAACAAGGTAAAACTATGTTTAGTCATGTGACTTCCTCTTAACCAATCAATGATCCCTTCAACGGAAGCGTAAAGTCGAGATGACTAAGTAATAACTGAATCCGTTCATTGATCATACGAGTGAAAATAATCGGACACAAAAAACTTTCAATATTGTTTATATATCTGATTTACTTATCAATTTTGTAACATAACGCGCTGCCTAAAACCATTGACAAACCTACTCTGCACTGCGGTGTACATGAAAGCTATGCTCTCTGATATGCCCCCCCCCCCCCCCCCCCCCCACCCCCATCAGTAACCATAGAGTCGTGCGGACTCATTCCTCCACGATCAAATAGGGTAAAGAGAAGAAGCGACGAATGCCGAGAACAAACGCATTGACAGACAAACTTCCACGCCGCACATTAATTTCATTATAATACAAAACAGATGTTTCAATAAGCCTTTCCCAACTTTTAAAGTCTATCTCAAGAATTACTGGACCAATAATAGGCATGTTTGTACTTAATTTAATTCATTTCTCCGTGTGATTCCAAGTATGGTTATGAAATTCAATTATTTTGACATTTTAGAAAAATTTTGTTCAATTTTGTAACTGTCGTCCGTAACGGTTGCCTATTTATATTTAACAGTTAACATCGTTTACTTCCAATTAAAAAGAATCATTCTACACAGCCATCCTAATAAACACTGCACAAAAAGAAAGTATCCACTATTTTCAAGGCACCCTGTGTTTAATTCTTAGAACCCTAAATAATATCAACAAGTGGGAGAGAACAGGCATTTTCTCCCGCGCATTTTGACACCTCATTTGTCACAATAGCACCAATATTGATGAAGCAGTGGTAAGCAGTGGCCATTTGAATAAAAAAATGATGCAGTTTACATTGTTGCACTTAACCCTATACCCACAAAAGAGCGCCAACAAAACAGTAAATCTAAAGAGAACCTCTTCTTTCTCTCCATGAAAAGACAATCCTAATCCGAACATCTCACATCGTTAATTGTTCCAACACCTGTATCGAATGGTGTGAGACTCATTCTCAACACTGACCAGTATCATTTATGGGGTTTGTAAGCCAACAAATCTCTCCATTTCCTTGCAACAAATCTCTCCATTTCCTTGCAACCTTCCTTGTAACTCCAAATCAACGAGCAACTTCAGTTGCAGAAACCCAAGAAACTTTTCATGGATAGAGAGAAGTGGTACATAAATCTAAAGTGTACGACTTCTTTGTCTCCATGAAATTATTCTATTCTGGAGTTCATATAACTGAAGATGCTTGCAATTTGGAGTTACAAGGAAGGTTGCACGGAAATTCAGAGACAGGTGTGTTAGCTTGCAAACATGAATGATACTGGTCATTGAAAAGGATGAGTCTCACATCAGTAGATACAGGTGTTGAAAACAATTGACGATGTGAGATATGTTCGGATTATGATTGTCTTTTCATGGAGAGAAAGAAGAGGTCCAATTCCTGGATATATACCGCCGAGGTGAAAAAACTTGTGCATGTGAAGCTGGTGGTTGACTGTGCGAAATATATACAGGTGCGAGTAAAAAACATCAGCCGGAGCTATTTGGCGAATATGTGAGCCTTAAGACGTCCACAGAAGGTGAAGTGATGACGTCCGCAGGCAGGGCATTCCATAGTCGAATTGCTGTTGGCATGAAGGAGTATTTATAGATTTCTTTAGTGGAGTGCGTGGTGAGAGGTTGGAACTTTGCAGGATGATAGCTTCTGAGACTGGATTTGGTCATTGGAGTCAGGTAGTTGTCTTTGTTGATTGCAATGAGTCCATGTGAAACTTTGAAGAGCATGATTTTTATTGCTGCTTCCCTTCTGGATTGCAGCGTGGGCCACTGAAGCTTCAGGTTATCACCAGGCTATCACAATGGTGATGAGTTAAAAAAGATTTATATAAACAGGTTGAAGTGAAAGGTGTAAAACGCCGTGAAAAAATATTATGATTATCGTTGGGTACGATTAAATTAATTAGTAAAGTGTATAAATTATATGCTTTCTGTAACCAAATGCGTGAGAAGCTAAAACATCAAACAGACAGGGCTGCTGAATGGCAAGTTACTGCAATGAGTTGAAGTTCAGCACTGCATCCACATGATGCTATGATTGCCGAGGTAGGCGAATTATAAGAATGCTCTGTGTGTCTTTTCCAGATCCAGAAGAATTTCACTAGAACTGAAGGTAACAGATCATATTCATTTTGGTTTTCTTACACTCTTATTCAGTAAATCATTTCATTTTTTGCATTTTTCTTTCGGATACTATCCGCTCGATCTTGGATCAAGCGGGAGTATACCGGTATATTCCTGCAGTGGCTTTAAACTGCTGTCACTCTTTATTGTAATCACTGCAACAAAAGAAAGTATCCACCTTTTTCGAAGCGCCCTGTGTTTAATTCTTAGGACCCTAAATAATTTCAACAAGTGGAAAGGAACAGGCATTTCCTCCCGCGCATTTTGAAACCTCATCTGTCACATAGCACCAATATTGAAGCACTTAGAAGCAGTGGCCATTTGAATAACAAATTATGCAGTTTCCATCGTTGCACTTTAATAACCCTAAGCGTAGCCAGACGGGGGCAAGGGGCAGAGTGCCCCCCCCCCCCGACAAATAATTTGATCGGGAAATCGGGAACTAAGCAGAAAATCGGGAAGGCAAAGGAAGGGAAAGAAAGGGAAAAGAGGAAGGGAAGGAAAGGGAAAAGGGGAAGGAAAGGAAAAAGGGAAAAGGGAAAAGGGAAAGGAAACGGACAGAAAGGAGAAAGGAAGACATGCAAATTAGTTGGAAATTGCAGTTTTTCACGCTGGTATGGGGATGCAACGCCTCTACCCCCGACACAACCCCATGGCGGCCCCCACTTATGTCTAGAAAGACCTAAATGTGCAAGTTTTTGCAATCCCATGCTATAGGGTGGCTTCGCCCCCAAAAACCGTTTTTAAAAGGTGTAATACCGGTGTCCCAGCTGTCAGTATAATACCGATAAAATACAGCGGGCCGTTAAATATGATTCCCCGTTAATTAGAAAAAATCCCGTTTTTAACGGTATAATACCCCCAGCTGCCAGCATTTATTATACGATAAAATACAGCAAACCGTAACTTATAATTTCCCGTTAATTTATTTAGTTTTGATGGCAAACAGTATTTTGACATTATTGTACGGATGTGTGTATGTGAATATACATTTTACCTGTTAAATTAACGGGGCTTGTGTATAATTTCGGATATTTTCTGCAATTTTATGTGTCATTTGTTAATTTTATGTGTCATATGTTTATTTGCTTTCGCAATTTTTTTTTTACATGGCATTAAAGATGTTTAGATGAACTTACCTTAACTTGACCGGGCGGGGAATTGAAACCGGGACCCTCTATGTAATGTAAGTCGAACGCTTTACCGACTGAGCTAACGAAATAGTTGATGGTGTCGTAGTGTTTTGTGTTAATATAAACTATTTATTTATAAAATAACGTTAATATACAGGGAGTCGTTAAATTACGGGGTTTTACAATTTTTTGTGTAAATATTGTTTAAAAGGTAGAAACCGTACGTATATTTGTGTAAAATATTGTTTTAAAACGGTAAAAAACGTATATTTTCCCTGTAAATTAACGTCAATTTTTACGTTTGCTGTAAAAAACCGGAACATTTTACAAATAACGTTAATGTAAAGAGAATCGTAAAATTACGGGTTTTTACCATTTTGTTGTGTAAATATTGTTTTGAAATGGTAAAAACCGTTTATTTATCCTGTAAATTAACAAAATAAAATTACGTTTGCTGTAAAAAACAACCGGAATAGTTTACAAATAACGTTAAAATAACGTTTATGTAGAGGGAATCGTAAAATTACGGGGTTTACCATTTTGTTGTGTAGATATTGTTTTAAAACGGTAAAAGCCGTATATTTTTCCTGTAAATTAAAATCAATTTTTACATTTGCTGTAAAAAACCGGAATATTTTACAAATAACGTTAAAATAAAGTTAATATAGAGGGAATCGTAAAATTACGGGTTTTTACCATTTTTGTGTGTAAATATTGTTTTTAAACGGTAAAAAACCCGGAATATTTTACAAATAACGTTAAAATAACGTTTATGTAGAGGGAATCGTAAAATTACGGGGTTTACCATTTTGTTGTGTAGATATTGTTTTAAAACGGTAAAAGCTGTATATTTTTCCTGTAAATTAAAATCAATGTTTACGTTTGCTGTAAAAAACCGGAATATTTTACAAATAACGTTAAAATAACGTTTATGTAGAGGGAATCATTAAATAACGGGTTTTTACCATTTTGTTGTTTTAAATATTGTTTTAAAACGGTAAAAACCGTATTTTCCCTGTTAATTAACGTCAATTTTTACATTTGCTGTAAAAAAACGGAATATTTTACAAATAACGTTAAAATAAAGTTAATATAGAGGGAATCGTAAAATTACGGGTTTTTACCATTTTTGTGTGTAAATATTGTTTTAAAACGGTAAAAAACCGGAATATTTTACAAATAACGTTAAAATAACGTTTATGTAGAGGGAATCGTAAAATTACGGGGTTTACCATTTTGTTGTGTAGATATTGTTTTAAAACGGTAAAAGCCGTATATTTTTCCTGTAAATTAAAATCAATTTTTACGTTTGCTGTAAAAAACCGGAATATTTTACAAATAACGTTAAAATAACGTTTATGTAGAAGGAATCATTAAATAACGGGTTTTTACCATTTTGTTGTTTTAAATATTGTTTTAAAACGGTAAAAACCGTATTTTCCCTGTTAATTAACGTCAATTTTTACATTTGCTGTAAAAAACCGGAATATTTTACAAATAACGTTAAAATAAAGTTAATATAGAGGGAATCGTACAATTACGGGTTTTTACCATTTTTGTGTGTAAATATTGTTTTAAAACGGTAAAAAACGTATATTTTTCCTGTAAACTAACGTCAATTTCTAACAGTGTGGATGAATGTGTCACAGGTATCGAAAGGGAGTCTGTACACACACATTTTCACTGCGTAGTCATACACTACGCATTGATATCCCACAGACACCCAAGTTGAGTGCAACATTTTCGTTGGTAGTTATGGTCATTGAAACAATCATAACTTCAAAACTATCAGTTCAGTTTAATGAATGAAGTACCAAACAACGGAGAAGTAATTTGCTCGTTAAAGTACATCTCATATTTTTAGTACCGATTATTGATTTTGGATTAGCCAACAGCAAAGCACCTGGTCAGGGACTTTTTGTGTTAGGTGTATTCCACTATACATACAATTAAATATGACAAAAAGTGTGTTCTCATCATACTGTATATTATTACGCAATTGTACCTGTAACAATATTCCCTTTTATGGCTTATCCAAATTGAGAATCTTGTTGGAGAGGGATCCCGGTACAGGAAAAACGACGTTAATACAACGTTGTCATTTGGTTGCATATATTTTAATATTTCTTGACGTCATTAGTTATATTTTGGTTCGTTTAACGTTGTAATAACATGATTTTATGTGTGCCATCCGAATACCTTGTTACAACGTTAAACCGACCAAAACATAACAATTAAATTACGTCAACAAAAATAGATATACAACAATAAATAACGTTGTTTTTCCTGAACCGGACCCGTCTCATAAGACATGTTTCCCCTGACATTGGACATAGCCCATTGGGACTTTATCTTGTGGTAAGCTATTTTGTATACACTTGTTTGTGTGCGTTTCCACCGGCAACCGTACACACAACAGATTCTAACCAACCGTGGACCTTTCGCCAACCGTGGACCGTCCACAGTTCTAGACTATAGGTGCATGGGGCTGCATTAACCCACAATTGCATTTAGGGGGGTGTGTGTACCCGTGTAAATAGCAATAGAAAACAAATAACAATGTAGTGCATTGCCGTAATGCTGTATTGATAACTATGTGAAACATCTGTAAAAATATAAAGAAAAGAAAAAAGAAAAAGAAAAAAATTGCTGTCGGCAATCTTATCCCATACATTTATTTCAGATAGCTTCGATCGTCTGAACCTATTGTCTTATATGGCCATGTGTTTTGAACTCACCACCCAAAAAGGGTGGTGGCGTTGCATTTTTGGTGACGAATCATTCATCTCTCTCTATTAACTCAACAACTAAATGTGGTAGAGCTATGGTTGAGGTGTCATTTGAAAGCCTATTTATCTAGCTACATTGTGTGAATAAATCAGGTATTTCTATAACTGATTGGCTGAGATATGCTTGATTATATTGTGAAAGTCAGTGGTGGTGGCGGTGGCGGTGGCGGCGGTGGCGGTGGCGTTGTGTACAATCTCTATGGGGAATATAAAAAACGTTCCCAATTCTTCGTTCAATTAACCATAACTTCTCATCCCTGTATGGTACAAATATGATTTTGCTCTCATTTTATAGATTATTTTATATTCTATAAGATTCTGTTTCAAGAAACGTGACAACTATTATGTAATAATTGTAATCATGAATCGGTTGCATTGTCCTTGGCTTTCTCCCTATTCGCTACACAGTGAACTTGCCCTAATTCATCGGTTTTACATACATGACTATATCAACAAAAGTATTCAACCGATGATAGCAAAATTATACATTTTTGGAAAGCTCTCAAATAGGGGAATTCAAAAATGCCGTTTAAATCAGGATAGGGTGCATACCCCTAAAAATATACTTGTAAACTGTAATAAATATGAAATTTAAACGTTTGTGCTCATTTACTTCCCGATATAGTATATTTCAACAAGTTACCATTGACAACCATTTTTTTCTGATGGGTAATTGCATGAGGAACTAATATGCACAGTAAAATTATGATTGGGATCGGTATGAAATTATTATTGAGCTTTAATCAAAATATGAAAAAATCGATATATTTTAAACATTCTTAATCACAACATGTTACCATTAGGTCCTATTTAAATTCCACTAGTTTATTTGGATTCCTTGTGAGATTACTGTTCAGAAAATATATACTTTTTATGGGGTAGAACAATTAGTTATTGCGATATGCTAATTCGAATCTCAGATGGTGTAAAATGTAAATATCTGGACATGCAACGGGAAGGGTGGCGAGTTCAAAACACATGGCCATATGTCAATTTTCAAGACAGGGCGCTACTTGCAGTGTCTTACATTTTTCACGTCATGTTTTGAACTGCTGCCGCGTAATATGTACAGACTGTAACAAAAAAAGTTATACAATTGCAATTTCATTTTTAATCCAATTTTAAAATCATGCCATTTCAAAATCATTTACACTCTGTGATAAGTGATGTGTTGACTACCAGAAGAATTTTATTTGGCCTTTTTAACTGCTTTTGTTTCAAAATTATGACCAATCTACTAAGTCGTCTAGAAATCGCGTTGGGCCACTTTCAGCATAGAATACAATCTTGTTTGTTGAAATTAAATGGTAAGGGTATCATGCAGGAATTATTAAGAGAACAACATAATTCGTTATCAATTAGTTTTATTTCATTTCAATAAATAAATTCATAAATTTAATTAATAAATAATAATAATATCTTGATCAATTTCTTGAGTCCATAATTGAAATTGCTCATTATTCCTTCTGACACGGTACCCATCCTGAAACCACCATAGACGAGATATGGAGCCAATCTGGTTCAACAGGTATCTTCCATGTCTTAGCTCAGTTCACCGTGTTATTAAATGGACCAAGGTAGCGTTTTTAAGCATTCATGTTCCCATCTATGAAGATATGTCCAATAAAAGTTCGATGATTCCTGCCCACTTGAAATGAACCATTGTCTCACAAAAGAGCGTTCTATCCCTGTATTCATGATTTGATTCCATTCATACTGTTCTTCCTAGTGATTTAGCCAGAGTGGCCCAGGTGATTTCGCAACTACTTTAGACAATTGATTATTGCTCTGCTTCCTGACCACCGATTTTCCTAAAACAAAGCTTATTAAAAAGCTGAGAAAATTTCCTTTGCAGGGCATTAAAAATTGAAACAAATTACTTTGCAATTATTTTTAACATTTTGTTCAAAATTGTATAACTTCTTTTGTTACAGCCTGTAGTACCCGATCTGGTTGTTTTATGTTACTGATTGTGATTGTCCACACAGGACTCTATGCACTTAACACAAAAAGTCCCTGGCCAGGTGTTTTGGTGTTGGCTAATCCAAAATCAATAATCCGTACCAAAAATCTGATATGAGTACATTTAATGAGCAAATTCCTCTCCGAAGTTTGATAACTCATTCATAAAAATCAAGTGGATAGTTTTGAAGTTATGATTGTTTCAATGACCACGACTAACGACAAAAAAAGTTGCACTAGAATTGGTTTCCTCTGGGATACCATTGATTCGTATTGTCCACTGTGTGCTATCTGAACCAGTCAGGTATCTGGATGAATGGGTAACAGCTAACAGGTATCGAAAGGGAATCTGTACACACACATTTGCAATGCGTAATCACGCACTTAGCAATGATATCCCATAGAATTTTAGTGCAACAATTTTGTTGGTAGTTATGGTCATTGAAACAAACATAACTTCAAAACTAAATACTCGATTTTTATGAATGAGGTACCAAACTACGGAGAGAAAATGTGCTTAGTAAATGTATATCTTAGATTTTTCGTACCGATTAATGATTTTGGATTAGCCAACATCAAAGCATATTGTCAGGGATTTTTTGTGTTAGGTGTATACCGTCTTGCTTTGTTCACATAACTACTTTGACTGTCTTAATGCTTAGCGCATGAACCTATTATCGTCACTTTTTTTTTGTCCACTTGTTTTAGACTGATTCTAAACCACTAGTAACCCGAACCACAACTGGACTGCACTTGTCTGACTAGTACTAACGTTTGTCTTTGTTCTACTAAGTACTACATGTAGTAGATATCCAGTAGCAATGGAAACAGAACAATACTGGTTATAAATCCTACTTGTAAATCCTACCTGGACACGATTGTTAAGCTTCAAAAATGGGCAATAAGAACTGCTTCTTGTAGTCACTATAGAAGTCACACTGGACCAATTTTTGCCAAATTTAATATGTTAACCGTCACTGATATGTATACTCTTGAATTGGGTACATTTATGTATAAATACACCGTAAATGAGTTACCTTCTTCATTTAAAGACTACTTCAAAAAACGTTCTGACATCCACAACTATTCGACAAGACATAGTAACAACTTCAATCTAACCAAAAATAAGAGAATATTCTCGGATCACTCAGTTCGCACTAGTGGCCCCCATCTTTGGAACTCTCTCGAAAATTCATACAAAATGTCAAATTCGGTAAAACATTTTCGTAATAAATTCAAGCAAAAACTTATTTCAAGTTACGATTAATTTATTTTTTATTTTTTATTTTTTAGAGCACTATTTCAATTTCACTTTATGGTTATTTGATGATTTTTTTTGTTTTTGAGCATTGTCCTTTGTCTTGTCCGGTATATATTGTTGGTGTCATATTTAGGTTTTAAATTTGGCTGTATTGGTTTTGTGTTTTATTGTCCCAGGGCTTCAGGGGATGGCACTTTACAGGCCTTTTTGGCCTTCTAGCCGTCTCCTCCATAACCGTTCGTTTTTCTGTTGTTGTAAATTATCTGATTGTTTCTTACTGATTTTTGATGTAATTTGATGTTATTTGTGATTTTAATGTTATGGTAATAAATGAATGAATATAAGTTGACAAATGTGCTCGCTTATTTCATTTATTGTTATTTTTACGCTCAATTACCAAAGCGACTTCGTCCGAATTCAACAAAACTCTATCGCCATCGACAGTTGCACATGCGCTCTTCACGTAATTCAAAAAGTTCGTTCTCAAATCGACAGGAGCAACTTTTTCAAAATTCATCACGTGCGAAAGAAAGTCAACAATAAAAGCGCCCTCTTCGGTTTGTTGATAACAAGGGGTTACGTCATATGTTGCTGAAAGAACTTGTTTTTGGTACTGTATCCCACGTGAGTCAAGATGTTTGTAGATATTTGGTAAAGCCTCGATGACATTTACCGCTCCGCCATGTAGAGGAAAACGACGCAAAAGTTTCAGGTAACCGCAGTCGTCTGCAAGACAAAAGGATTCAAACATTAGTTCATCTGACCAAAACAGGCTTTAAGAATTGATGTTTATTCGTAAGAGTATTGAGAGACAAAAAATGACCTCCGAAAGCCATCTTGGAATTCAGAGTCTAGTCTTAATAACTTTTAAACATATTATTGGTGTCGTTTTTATCCATTTTTACAGGGTCAATGTGCTTGTTTTTATCGTAGGAAAATCCAAGATGGCTGCCTAGCTAGCTGCCAAATTGCAGATTCAATTCAACATTTTTTTCATTATCTTCTGAACATAACATCTTGTAAAACATAAGTGACGTGTTGTTAGTCTCGGCAAATCTTACGCCTAGAAATTAATTCCAGGATAATTGAACTGTAAAGTGAAAAGTTAAGACTCCACCTTGTGAGCCACGCCACCTAAACCTGACAAAAATATCTTACAGGACTAATTTTGTTACGAGGAATCCATTCTCGTCTCAATCATTTTTAACACTTTCCACGCGGCTATTAGTTTTACAATGATAAATAGATTTTTCAGAAATCTTTCCCAACTATCAAAATCTGATCTAAGGAATTACTGAACCAATACTAGGTATGTTTGTACTTATTTTAATGCATTCCTCATGGTGATTCCAAATATGGTCATGAAATTCTATAAATTTGACATTCTTAAAACATTTTGTGACATTTTGGAACTGTCGTCTGGCTGCGGATGGCTGCCGCGTGGAAAGTGTTACGACTTTTTAACATGTTTAAACGAGATTGTGACTGCGTCTGAAAAATAAATCACAAGTTTAAATGTGAATCCTGTCCGAGTCTGATATTTTATACACTTACTATCTTGCATCATTATGACCAGTAATCCTCCTTCCGCCAGGTGATCGTAGAGGTAGTCCACCGCAATCTCTTTATTGTCCGCATAGTAAAGCGAATGCATCGCACTGATGAGGTGGAATTTGTCGTCGTCTGTTGCGCGGGCGCGGGATCCTACTTCTGATTTCATGTATTCTCCGAGTGTCTGTTGATGCCATTCATGAATCACGTCAGCAGGAAGATCTTCTTTACTCGTGGCAAGTTCGCTGGCACGAGATTTGTATTCCGTCAACATTTCAGCACTCGGTTCCACCACGCGATTTTTGATGGATTTGAATTTGGCGCCAATGTGTTTTAACATAGTGCAATCGATTTCACCTGCATAATATGTAAATACAGTGTCAAAAATTTAGCAATCAACGAATTTCTTTTTTTTGAAAAAACATGCATCAATATGATTCGGCACAGGTCCCATCCATTGGTTAGTTGACAAACAAATCAGCCCACATTTCCCCCAATTTAGAGGCACTAAAAACGAGTTAGAATAGCAAAAAGTAAAAGCTGACGAACACGGTGCTCGTTACTAAATATGTAGATTATCAATGGCTAAAGAACACCTGAACACCTCGTTGGTGTGCCAGTGGTCAGGAAATATTATACAAATACTAAATGGTAGAGGGAGTTTGATAGAGCAAACTATTTTCCCGAGGTACTGGCTACGGGCCTATCACCCCGAACCCGAAGGATAGGCCCGTAGCCAGTTCCGAAGGAAACTAGTTTGCCCTATTGCCCCGATCATACCATATAGTATTTGTTTTATTATACCTCACTGTGACTCTGGGGATGATGTTGTAGGGAAATAGTCAAAACTATTTCCCTAGGGAAATAAACACTTGTAATAGGAATTGGCCAATGAATTGGCATGGTTAGTTCATGAATATTTATGAGGTGTAATAAACATGTATCTAGTATAGGGTATATACAATACAAGGGACCTGCCTACCTGAACCGCTGCCTATATTTAGTATACGTAGCTCTTTTGTGTCTGGAAAATTGTGTCGAAGTTTCGTCACAATTTCGTCTGGGAATGTGTGCTTCAGCCATGACGTCTGGAAATCGTAGGTGACAGAGCGATTGTCATACGCCCCAACACTCCGGGAATAATGATCCAGGTCTTCCGTGATGCATCGACCACCGGGCAGTGAGGTAGTAGACTGTGTCATCTTTTCGTTAACCCGATGGTTATTTCAACTGGAGAAAAAAGATCAAATATGTTCAGTTAGTGGGAGTTTATAGAAGTAACAAGACTTGGTGCATAGCTGGTGGGGATATATTCTACTCTGAAAACATGGAAAAGGTCTTTGATCTAAGTAAGTCTAATTCATTGCAATAAAGTTGAAAATCCACTCAATGGTATTATTTTTTAAACAAACTGTTAAGGATGTCCTATGACCTATGTAAGATGTTGTAAAAGCTATGTCACTTCTCTTTGAGATTTTCGAGGAATTACTGTAAAATCTAAAGGCCAGGCGTCCATCACTGACGTACACATTATCTTTGAGGGGCTGCGAACTTGAACAGTCCAGCGATACTCACCTTTGAGATGGCGAGAAAATGCTGAGATAGATAGCCTACCTACCAGCACGACCAGCAAGAAGTTCGGTGTTCTTTGCTGTGTAAAGATGGGACATTAACAATAATGGATATTTATCTGTGTAATGTGTGTAGTACAAATGCTGTATTGATAAGAAGCCAACCCGTTATTTACAGATCGTGTGATAACTGGCCAGGAAATCAGAGATGCTTTTTAATGTATCAATGAGATGTTGTGAAAATGCTGTGAAAAACATCAGACCTTCACAGTTATTTCTCTTATAATGTTACCAAATTAAGTGCAAGTACCAGTCAGATATTTTTTTGTTTTTTTTGTTCAGATAATGCCGGGAGGTGATTTGATCCTAAAACCCAGTTAATGTAGAAATGTCCTTTTTTGAGATACCGTTGGAATCGGACTCTCAGACAAGTACGTTATAAATGTGGTCTCATGGTGATAATAACTAGCCATCCATCACTGACACATCATCTTTGATGTGCTGCGAACAATCCAGCGATACCCATATGTTGAGGTGGCGAGAAAATGCTGAGATAAGTACCAGCAAGAAGTTCAAGAGAAATTGTCTTTTATTCGCTGTGAAAACCAGATGGGACATTTCAGAGATATTTCTCTGCGTAAGCATAGGCTACAAGGCCCGCAAGAGTATCGCTGAACTGTTCCCAGCACCTCAAAGATGATGTGTCAGTCTCAGGAGATAAATACTAACAAGAAGTTCCAACGAAAGTGTCTTTGCTGGAATGAAAACCAGATGGGGAATTAAGAGATATTTCTCTGTGTATTTAAAAGTGTGTGGAGTACAAATGATGTACACTGATAAGAACCCAACCCGTTCACAGATAGATCGTGTGATAACTGGCCAGGAAATCAGAGATGATTTTTAATTTGTCAATGAGATGTCGTGAAAATGCTGTGAAAAACATCAGACATGAGACCAAATTACTTGTCTGAGAAAAATCTTACTCTCAGACAAGGACATTTTAATGTAAACTTAAAAGTTTGCATGAAACAACCAATCTCACAATCTCACAATCTCACAATCTCACAATCTCACAACCGACAGACTCCTGGTATTGGGGTGGGGTGGATTTAAACATTTTAAAAAAATAATAATAATAATAATATTATTATTATTATTATTTTATTTTTTTTACAAAAATAATTTGTTCGCGGGAAATTTTGAAATAAATGGCTGTCGGGCCATAATAGCAGGAATTGTTTAAATATCAAGACGTATTGTACTACTTCCCAATGTGCCTTTCTCTATACCGTATCATCACTTATTAATCATGTTGGCTGTGCCAACTCGATAAAGTATCATGTTATTCTACATTTCATAATAGATATGATTTTAAAAGAACGGGAATCTTTAGGCCTATGCCCTATAACGTTTCGTGTCCGGTGAAGTAAGGGCATAACACAATGGGAAAACTAACTTTGGGTCCCAGATTCTAGACTGTGTACTAGTATCGTCCGATACCGGAACACCCAGTATCGTTTGATACAGGTATACAAAGTCAGTGTTCCTGTATCGGCCGATACTGGCACCAATAAAACTGGAACATAATAATGTAGGCCTACCAGTGTCGTTCAATTTGGGACAAATTTCACTGGTATCACGTTTACCAGTATCGCCCGATTGGAACATAAAAATGTTCCAGTATCGCTCGATACTGAAACATAATTAGGTGTTCCAGTATTGACCGATAATGGAACACTAAAATCGTACCAGTTGGCAGTATCGGCCGATACTGGCAACTTTTATGTTCCAGTATTGAACGATATTGGTATACCAGTATCTGGGACCTAAAATACACTTTTTCCACACAATGCTCTCCAACTTTTACTTACTTTTTAATCCAGGGCAAAAAAAAGCAAACACTATTCAATCTGAGTTGACAGCTCTCGCCTCTCGGTCACAGTTAAATCGGAAACAATATCGGCGTGTTGACACGGCTGATGTACACGTACTTCTGCTAGCACTAACCCCGGTCCTACTTAGACCCGTTCATAGCTATACACAGGTCAATCTCAAATCTCGCTTTATGTCAAATTATTTGAATCAACAGACAGACAAGAATATGCTGTTGGCCTGAGACTGTACCTAGATACTACAGTCTCAGCTATTGGCTGTATTCCCGACTGTTTTGCACTACGATCCATTACCTTTCAATGCACTTGCCATATATATAATGTAATTATTTGAGGGTCAAAGTGTCATGTGAAAGCAAAGCTATGCAAGCAAGACCAACCAAGCGATAATAGTTTAGTATCAGCTGCGCCTGCGGGAAAAATCTAATGTAAACACAATCACTTTAAAGGCCCACTTGGTGTTAGAAATCACATTTTCTGGAGGAAAAATCCGGGGGGAAAATCTAGGCAATGTCCTTTTCCTTTACCTTCAGAATACTCAAATGATGAATAGGTCTTCGCTTCATGCACAAACTCACCATTTGCCTAAAAAAACACGTTTCGAAAGCACCATTTAGACCTATGTTCCACGATCGTTCTTATATAGATTTTATTCATGTTTTTCAGGTTATTCAACTCTTTTATATGGCACGCCGTTTGGGTCAAAATTAACATTGTTTTTGTATATCAATTTGAGTTTTTACATATTTTTTTGGTATATCAATTTGTGTTTTACATTTTTTTTTTTTTGTATATCAATTTGTGTTTCACATGTGTTTTTTTTTTTAATATCTATTTGTGTTCTATACATTTTTTTGTATATCAATTTGTGTTTATATGTATCGTTTTTTGTACATTATTATGTGTTTTTACCTATTTTTTTGTATATCAATTTGTGTTTATATGTGTCATTTTGTTTTGTATATCAAATTGACGTGTCGTTTTTTTTGTGTACATTAATTTGTATTTCTACATCAAAATACCAATAGAACACTATCTGAAAACACACAATGAAAACAGCCTTGGAAAATTAGTTCAAGCAAACCGCGACATGTGTACAACGCAACGGCATGTGTACAACGCAACGGGATACAAACACAACAACATATACACAACACAAACCGAATACGCGAAATGAGTCAGAAATCACGTGAGCAGTCCTACGTGCTGTGAATGTCGTCATGCTCCGTCAAGGGAGCACTGCACCAAATCAATGCGCAATTCGTGTAATCCTGTAGTAGTTCCGGAAAATCACGAAGACTAGGCTTGTAAATGTGAGGTTTTCGGGCAATTTGTTTCTCCGGGGATGGTATGTTTGTATTTAAATGAACGAATGGGACCTATCCGTTGCACCTAAATGATAAAATACGATATTTTTAATTTATCGACCTAAATAGTGCCCAGGGCGTAAGCCAGGGGCGGAAATTTCTTGTTAGGTGTCGGGGGGATGATAAGTGTGGCCCCAAAAAAATGAAATTGAGCTGGTACCATCTATGCGGTGCGCAGCACCGCACTCCGAGCTATGCTCGGACAGGGGGGTGTCTGAGGGGGGATGTGGCCCCTCAGAAGTAGACAAAAAAATCAATTTTCAAACTCATTTGGTGCGATCTGGTGTATACATTTGACCAATATTGTATTGAAAAGCCATCACTTCATTTTCAATAAATATTTTGTTTTTTATCAATGCACGAAAGAAGTTGAGCAATATACTGATATATTCTTGATTTTAGTATGGTTTAAAAGCTCGAACAGGGGGATTTTGAGAATTGGATTTTTTTTTTTTTAATTTTCAAACCCATTTGGTGCGATTTGGTGTGTCTACTTTTGACCAATATTTTATTGAAAAGCAATCACTTTATTTCTGATCAATATTGGCTTTTTAAATAGGCAGATAGGCCTATGCCACAAAGAAGTTAATTAGTTACCTCCAAAATATGGATTCTAGTCAACGTTCTAGTACGTACGCGTATGTATCCTGACCAACGTACAATAAACTCCAAACGTTCTTATGTCCCTTGCATGCCTCCCTCCCCGCCTTTCTTCCTCTTTTTCCTTTTTTTTCTCCTTTTTCCCCCTTTTTTTCTTTCTTTTTTTCCTTTTTCCCCCCTTTTCCCTTTTTTTGTAGATGTGAGAAATCAGGGGGGGGGGGGGGGGGGATGATTACATTGACCATCCCCCAGGTCAAAAGGATATATCCCCCCTCCCCATCCCCCCAGGATTTCCGCCCTTGGCGTAAGCGCCTGCCTAAATGGTGAACAGGCATGCCAGAAAACGTGAAAAAGTGAGGGCGCTGTGTGCAGGTCCGTAGCGGGAAATTTAGGTTAATAACCCTCATGAAACAAGGCTTAAATTAAAGTTGAGATGTTACTGAAAATGTTCATAGGTGACAAGTATGCCATAAATGTAACCGGAGGGTAGAAAAGGTGTCTTGAAATATGGCACTTACACGTATTTCAATGAGAAAGATATTTGGTGTGGTGCTCCAGTAAGGGATTCCCCCGGTGATTACAACGATGTCCGCAATAACAAAGCGAAGGGGGTATCCCCAAACAGACGATCGGCAACTTGCAAAACATCCCCACCAAAATGTCACGAAAATCAACGCAAGAACAAATTACCAGTATCAGTTGCCCCTCAGTTAATAAAGAAAGATAATAATATTCTTATTTTAACTAAGAAACGAACATAAATGATTCTACGAAAAGTCGAATTTTTAAGTTCAAAATCCGACACCGCAAAAAGTTATTTTTCACGCAAACGCGCATTTAATAATAATAATAATAACAGGCATTTATATAGCGCCTTACATCGAAAGGATCACAAAGCGCTTAACAAAATAACAATAGCGTACATGTATACAAAATATGAATGCACATAGAAAAACACAGGAGTAGCCATCAAATGATGGCTATAATATAGAATGTTGATACAGTATACAGCAATACACTAATCAAGAATAATGCAAATACAGTACATGAATATTGCACACACAAAAATAACTAAATATCCTGGTTAAAAAGATGAGTTTTCAAAGACGATTTAAAAGTTCCGACTAGTCGGGTGCAGAGTTGTTGAGTGCTTTATATACAACTAGAACAATTTTAAAAATAATTTGAACTATTCGGCAAAAGTTCGTAAATTCAATCTTGATAAATTACGTTTTCTCAGAAACCCTCACCTTTCCCATCTCCACCACAACCCCTCCCCTCCCATTCACAAAAACCTTCCACCACAAACCACCCACCACCACAAATTTAACACCCTTCCCACCTCACCCCATGGCCAACCCTTCCCCACCCCGGCATCCACGCCACCATCCCCCTTCCCCACCACAAACCCTCTCCCCTTCCCCACCACAAAACCCCTCCCCCAACACAAAACCCCTCTCCAACCACATACACTCTACCCACCCCACCCATAGGCATACCCTCCCCACCCCATTCATCCACAACCCCCTCCCCATCACCCAATGCATCCACGCCACCATCCCCCTTCCCCACCACCACAACCCCCACCACTAACGTAACCCCTCCCCAACCACAAATACCATCCCCATCACATCACAAACACCCTCCCTACCCCCACCTCACAACCCCCTATCACAAAATTCACATGGTTGCACCGCCCATCTGGTCTACCGCTACTCCACCTCGCCATTCTGGTTCACAAACATAGGCTTAGGGGGCTGGCATTTTCTTCGGAAGGGGGGGGGGGGGGGGGGGGGGGGGGGGGGGGGTCCCAAAAATGTGGATAGACCCAGACAATTTTTTCATGACCCCCCCCTATCCAAGAGCTGCATATTTTTATGACCCCCCCCCTACCAATACAGTCCATTATTTTGTGACCGCCCCCCCCCCCCCAACACACATTTCAGAAAGCATGCTTTGATAAATTTGTGAATGAAATAATTTTATGACCCCCCCTGTTTTCATGTCAAAAAAACTATGACCCCCCCCCCCCCCAGTATATTTGGGACCCCCCCCCCCCCTTCTGAAGAAAATGCCAGCCCCCTTATTCAACTCAAAAGTTCGAGAACAAAAATATTTTCCCCAAATAATTTAAATTCTGTGATTTTGCGGACTGCTGTTATTTACAGCTCGTAACTAGTCACGTGGATTTTGACCTCTTTGGCAAGTAAGTTTGTGTCGATCGTTTTGTGTTGACCGTTTTGTGTTGATATCATTCTGTGTTTATATCATTTCGTGTTTGTATACACTACTGTGCCGGTCGTTTTGCAGTGTCTATACGATTTTGTGTTTGTTTAAACTAATTTACCAGTCGTTTTGCGTTTATCAAAAATCGACACGTCGAAACACAAATTGATATACAAAAAACGACACGTAAAAACACAAATTGCTATACAAAACAACACATATAAACACAAATTGATATATAAAGAATAGATAAAACACATATTAATGTACAAAAAACGATACATGTAAACACAAATTGATATACAAAAAAAAACATGTATAAACAAATTGATATTAAAAAAAACCACATGTAAAACACAAATTGATGTACAAAAAACGACACGTAAAAACACAAATTGCTATACAAAACAACACATATAAACACAAATTGATATATAAAAAATAGATAAAACACATATTAATGTACAAAAAACGATACATGTAAAACACAAATTGATATACAAAAACAATGTTAATTTTGACCCAAACGGCGTGCCATACTTTTACTTATTATTGTGTATTTATGAAATTTGTTAGCATGTTTAAATTTTTGTATAGATCTTGTTGAGTGCCGGTCCACTCATTTTTAATGCTTTGTTTTAATTATCATCGTGCATTTTTATGTCGGTTTTTTATGGGTAGTTGTATTTTATTGCTTGTATAATGCTTGTATCTGGTGGTTTTTTTATTATTGTAAAGCGCCTAGAGGCCTTTGTTGGTATTTCTGCGCTATACAAGCTTATTTATTATTATTATTATTATTATTATTATTATATCTCTTTATCAGAGTTTTGCTGATATTTACCAATTTACTGTATACTTTGATATAAATAATATCACTAGCCGATAGTATTTAAAAAAGTCAATCAATCAATCAATCAATCAATCAATCAATCAATCAATCAATCAATCAATCAATCAATCAATCAATCAATCAATCAATCAATCAATCAATCAATCAATCAATCAATCAATCAATCGATCGATCGGTCGATCAGTCGATCAGTCGATCAGTCGATCGACTGATTTTAAAAAGTCAATCAATCAATCAATCAATCAATCAGTCAATCAATCGATCAGTCGATCAGTCGATCAGTCGATCAGTCGATCAATCGATCAATCAATCAATCAATCAATAAACCAGTCGGTCAGTCGGTCAGTCAGTCAGTCAGTCAGTCAGTCAGTCAGTCAGTCAGTCAGTCATATTAACCAAGCAGAAGGTAGTGCAATCCATACGTCAATGGCATTGATCGATCAAAGCAGGCAAGCAGGCAAGCAAGCAAGTAAGTAAGCAAGCAAGCAATCAACACTTTGTTCTTGTATAGTCTGGACTAATTATTTTTAAGATATCATCTTTCAAATCAAAGGGTGTTCGAAGTTAAACATGTCTCCAAACATGACTTAATTGCCACATGTTATGGGAAAGAAAAGTGTGTAAAATATAAATAGAATACCAAAAAATAACGAATTTCCAAAATAACAATTATCTGAATATCATTGCTTCGGAAACACGTCGTTTCATCCCAAAACGGTTTCATCCCAATAATTTCGGCTACCGGTTCATCCCGAAACCGTTTCATCCCGAAGCCGTTTCATCCCGTATACGGTTTCATCCCGTTACGGTTTTAATTTTTATCCCAATTGAAATATTGATTTGTTGGTTCCGGGGAGAGGAACTCAAATGCGCGTGGGAGTGGTTTCTCGGGCTCATCCCGGGGAAAATAGCAAGGCAGCACTTGCACGGGGCGTTTGTTCGGTTGTCCATGACGGGTGTGAGCCTGGGGATAGCGACCCGTGCACAGCCGTCGGCGCGCCGGGAATGTTAATGGTGTCATGCGCTGCCAAATGGATGCGACTTCGCGATGCATCTTACTATAAATCTGGAAACGGTGTGTGTTTGTGTGTTTGTGTGTTTGTGTGTTTGTTATCCTTATTTCTCCGTTAGTTGTGATCAAAGTGGCGCCTGATTTGCATGAAAGATAGAAGAAATGATGGGAAGGGTGTTAAAGTTTATTTCAGTGAAATTGGTTAACAATTGACTCCAAAAACACAGCAAAAACCTCTCAGATTTGGCTCATAAATGCCACTAGAATTGAACAACATTGTGCGTTGCGCGTACTACTACTACACAGAGTAATCTTACCCATAGACTAATTACTTAGAGACTGCTCATTCCGCATTCCAATACACACAGCGCGCTGAAGCCGCCAGCGGACAAAATCACCATGACAGCGGACAATATCGTCATGACAACGCGGCAACACTTGCGTAGTTTGACGCAACGTGTGCGTTGAGCGTATATAATCAGCACGCACACATCTACGCGCCCGTGACTTTTTGAACTTTTATTGGAAAACGACCTTTCGTCCCCATATGGGGCAAATAAAGGCTTAAACACAGTACAATCTTAATATTATAGCTAACACTACTAACTAAAACTACTAACTAACACTACTAACACTAAATACAGAACAAATATAATAAAACTGAATAATTTGAAAAACGGATGAAATATGAGGGAAGAATAAAAATAAATAAAAATAAAATAGGAATTGAGGCTATGATAGCCTAAATTTGTTGGAAATTTCTTTAATGAATTTACAAAGATTAATAATATCGGTACGGTTGTTTGAATTAAAAAGCTCATACATTTTGATTGTATTGCAATGAGTGGTAAATTTTTGGTCAATGAATTTGATTCTCAGTTGATGAAAATACTTGCATTCAAAAATGTAGTGATATTCATCGCCAATAATATTGTCATTACAAATAGTGCACACTCTGTCATTATGAGTTGTATTGTAATATCTACCAGTTACTACAGGAATATTTGAATTACTAACTCTAAATCTACAAAAATTAATAGCATGTGATTTGGGTAAATACAATAAGTAGCTTTCAAGTTTGAGCTCCTTTTTAAAGATTCTATAATTATTACAAGAGGAAGAATTGTCAACTAAGCTACACCAAGACTGCAAATACTGATCATTGATTCTAATTTTAATATTACTCTTAATCCAGGATTGGATAACGTTTTGAGATAACCAAACATTATTGAAACCACAATCATTCAGAATACGCTCAATTTCACTAATCCATTTGGAAACTTCATTATTTTCTACATGTAATTTATATAAAAATCTATAAAGGATTTTGCTAATTCTATGCTCCTTCATATTGATAATTTTTGCCCAGTAATTGATCATTCTATTTTTAATGTGAATCGCTACCGGATAGCGACCCAATTCACCAAGTACCATACATGTTGTTGATGAAGACTTACAATTTAATATTAATTTACAAAATCTGAGATGGAGTTTCTCTGCAAGTTGACAGTTTTCAAAACCCCAGATTTCAGAACCATATAACAAAATAGGCAAAACCAGAGTATCAAACAGGTTTAGTTGGATATCAATTGGAAGGCAGAGTTTTCTGGCTTTTGAGATTACGGAAAACATTGCTTTATTAGCTTGATCAAAGAGACGCTTCTGCGCCTTCTTAAAGCTACCATTATAATTAAAGACGATACCCAGATAATTATAGTCATCCACAACATTGATATTGGTGTCGCCAAATGTAAAGCATGGAATATTTCGAATTTTGCCTCTGGAAAATACAACCACTTTTGTTTTTGAAGCATTCACTTTAAGATTCCATTCTTGGCAGTAATCAAAAAGTGAGTTGAGAGACTTTTGAAGATCTTGTTGGGATTCACATAAGATAATTGTATCATCTGCATAAAGAAGAGTAATCAATTTGATGTAACTTACAATTTCATCGTCAAATAGTTTATCATTTATAAGATCAGAGATTGTTTTAAGACCCTTACTTTTAGTAAGCAAGTGTGTTTCAAGATCGTTTAAAAAAATTGAGAACAACAAAGGGGAAAGGTTTTCCCCTTGTCTAACACCTACAGATACAGAATCGCATTGTTGTGCGTGCATTAGAACCACTCAATCAATCTTGCGTTTGTTTCAGATCAACACGCAGGGACGCTACATGAAAAAGTGACGCACTCAACTACGCGCGTAGAGCGACATTTTTCGGGAAGTGCGTATTTGTTGTTGTCATGGTTCGACTTTTCGTTCTTTGGCTTCAATTTTTAAGCGTCGCGAGCAGCCTCTGATCTTACCCATAGACTAATTACTTAGAGACTGCTCATTGCGCATTCCAATACACACAGCGCGCTGAAGCCGCCAGCGGACAATATCGTCATGACAGCGGACAATATCGTCATGACAACGCGTCAATACTTGCGTAGTTTGCCTTGGTTCCGGCGCAGCTTGTGCGTTGAGCCTAAGTTAATCAGCACGCACACATCTACGCGTACGTGACTGAAGCGCATAGTGGTGCTTGAGGAAACATCAAATTGGCCTGAGTAGGCCTACACTATTTTGAATTTGTCCCATCTTATTTGGCGTGAGTTTTATATAGAAGCATCGGACCGTATATAATCAAACATGGTTGCAGATATTGCCGGACAAGGAACGTACGATGTTCTCTCCCAGTCATTGATGTAAAATATCACCTCATCTATTTAGTTTTATCATGTCATTCCAAACGGTACACTCTTAGAAAAAATGGTTCGTTTAAGAACCCTTTTTTGTCCCGCGGGGAGCACCTTTTGGCCTAATGAAATTTCTATAGGGTTCCTTTTAGAACCAAAAAAGGTTCTAAAAGGGTTCTTTAGCCAAGAAAATGGTTCCTCAAGCTTCAAGAACCTTTTGGGAAAAAATTATGGAGAACCCTCAATGGTTCTTGGTAAAACGGTAAAAAATGTTTTTAGCCAAGAAGAAATGATTTTTAACAGTTGAAAAGGATTAAATTTGTTTACATTTCTCTTGAATTTGCATATTACATAAAAACAAAAAAGTAAATATACCTTTAGGTCTTATTTAAAATTTGAAAGTTCTTCAAAGAACCATTCTAAGGTTCTTTTTAGAACCTTTTAGGCCAAAAGGTGCTCCCTGCGGGACAAAAAAGGGTTCTTAAACGAACCATTTTTTCTAAGAGTGTATATACAGGGTTTTCCCGGTCGCCAAAAACTTATTTTTTGCCCCACTTCTAGGGTATGAAAACCAATAATTTCAGAGAATAAGGTTGTTTTTCTTAATCCAAACTCAGCGTTTCAAAGGGAGCATTATTGTGAAAATAACCAAATATGGTGCCTATATGACAACAACAAAACTGAATCACACAATTTGTCAGGTTATTTTAGTCTAAACTCCATCTTGGGGAAGATGGCCTAATTTCTTTTGTTAAAATATGCCTATGATTTGTCGAGAAATCCTTGTTTATAAAATGGTCACTTTTTTCTTCTTTGAGAATCCGCGTTAAGGATAATTTCTGACAGTCAATTTACACAGCTATAGTAAACACTTTATACAGTGCCTCCTCGGGGAATACAATGATATAGAATACGGTAGATCATTATTTTCAGTTGGAAACCAATTCTAACCCAAAACACAAACGTGGCCTATTAAAACTTACGAATAGAGACTTATCCAGCGAGTAAGCGGCATTCATGAAATGTGTGCGTCGGTTTCAGATCAACACGCAGCTGGGACGCTACAAGAAAAAATGACGCACTCAACCACGCGCGTAGAGCGACATTTTTCGGGAAGTGCGTATTTGTTGTTGTCATGGTTCGACTTTTCGTTATTTGGCTTCACTTTTTAAGCGTCGTGAGCAGCCTCTGATCTTACCGTGGTAACGCGTCGCGTGCATGTTTGCGCAAGGGCTCACTGCCGCGGCACACGCACTCCTACACATGGCGCAGAAGCCACACGGGAATAGGCCTAGCTGTTGGTAGGGATATGTCGGGGGGGGGAGGGGAGGGGGGGGGTGTAAAACCACTGGAAAGGGACCGAGGGTTAATGAAGTAGCCACAGGAAATGGTTTAGGGAGGGGTTGTGATTATAAATCAACCTGGTTTGGGTGGTGTATGGGGAGGGTAAAACCACGGGAAATGTTTTAGGTTAAGGTTAAGAGTTAATGAAATGGTAAGGAGGGTTAGGCCTATGATTATAATAAATCCGCCTGGTTGGTGTAGTTGCAGTGGGGGAGGGGGGGGGGGGGGCGGGGCGGTTGTAGGGTGTTTATGTGGTTTTAAAGTACCGAGTTGATGCGGTTTGAGAGATACACTCTTAGAAAAAATGGTTCGTTTAAGAACCCTTTTTTGTCCCGCGGGGAGCACCTTTTGGCCTAAAAGGTTCTAAAAAGAACCTTAGAATGGTTCTTTGAAGAACTTTCAAATTTTAAATAAGACCTAAAGGTATATTTACTTTTTTGTTTTTATGTAATATGCAAATTCAAGAGAAATGTAAACAAATTTAATCCTTTTCAACTGTTAAAAATCATTTCTTCTTGGCTAAAAACATTTTTTACCGTTTTACCAAGAACCATTGAGGGTTCTCCATAATTTTTTCCCAAAAGGTTCTTGAAGCTTGAGGAACCATTTTCTTGGCTAAAGGAACCCTATAGAAATTTCATTGGGTACCAAAAAAGGTTCTAAAAGGGTTCTTTAGCCAAGAAAATGGTTCCTCAAGCTTCAAGAACCTTTTGGGGAAAAATTATGGAGAACCCTCAATGGTTCTTGGTAAAACGGTAAAAAATGTTTTTAGCCAAGAAGAAATGATTTTTAACAGTTGAAAAGGACTAAATTTGTTTACATTTCTCTTGAATTTGCATATTACATAAAAACAAAAAAGTAAATATACCTTTATGTCTTATTTAAAATTTGAAAGTTCTTCAAAGAACCATTCTAAGGTTCTTTTTAGAACCTTTTAGGCCAAAAGGTGCTCCCCGCGGGACAAAAAAGGGTTCTTAAACGAACCATTTTTTCTAAGAGTGTAGGGGCTAATAAAGTAGCCACGGTAAATGGTTTAGGACTGGATATGGTTATATAAATCAATAAATGGTTTTGGGTGGGGGTTGTAGGGGGTTTATGGTTTCAGAGGTAGGTAATGTGGCATAACCATCTAGCGGGCCACGGGAAATATTTTAGGTTAAGGTTAAGAGTTAATGAAGTAGCCACGGGAAATGGTTAGGAGGGTTATGGTTATAAATCCACCTGGTTGGTGTAGTTGCAGTGGGGGGGTTGTAGGGGGTTTATAATGCCTTTAGGAGGGATATGGTTATTAATCAACCTGGTTTTAGGTGGGGTTTGTAGGGGGTTTATGTGGTTTCAGAGGTAGGTAATGTGGCATAACCATCTAGCGGGCCACATGAAATGTTTTTAGGTTAAGGTTAAGAGTTAATGAAGTAGCCACGGGAAATGGTTAGGAGGGTTATTATTATAAATCCACCTGGTTGGTGTAGTTGCAGTGGGGGCGGGGGGGGGGGGGGGGTGGTTGTAGCCTGTGGTTTTAAAAGTACCGAGTTGATGCGATTTGAGAGATAGGGGCTAATAAAGTAGCCACGATAAATGGTTTAGGACTGGATATGGTTATATAAATCAATCTGATTGTGGGGGTACGCCGCTAGTATGATATAAATACAAGAATATTATATTCAAGGCCTATTCATTTACATTTCAAATGTTAACAACTTCAAACATACAGTGGGCTGAAACACCAAGTAACAAAAAATGATTTACAAATACCAAGCTAATAAATGAAGTTCGTGTAAGGTAATTTGGAACAAAATAAATGAATATTTTTTTGCTATTCCTTCTTACAAACGAGGCTATCCCGGGGATAGCTGGGCGTCGGGGAGTTAGGCGGGATCAGGAGAGGCAATTTGCGTGGGGCCATGGGGTGCTGCTGCTGCCGGATTGGGGGCGAATTAGCCGGACGGCAATGTCATCATGGTACGTGTCTTTGGTACGCCGATGGTATCGTGCCACCAAACCCTGATCGTCTCAGACCAAACCTGGGGCCATTTGGGCCACTTAATCACAACACAAGAATATTCATACAATGTCCCCATGAATTTCCGTCCCCATAACCGGAATTCGTTAAACCTGGTGTAAACAACTCAGTTAAGCATGTGAAAGCCTATCTCACAACATGTTAAAAAAATGTGAGTTAAAAGCAATGATTGATAGCCACATATAAAATTATCGCCATCATGATATGTGCATATAAATGGAATGAATATCGACACTTTTTTTAAATTTTAATTGTTGGTCTCAAACGCAAGGATAAGACTTAAAAATTATGTTACGAAAGCGTATTTATTTCACATGATAAGTTTAAATAAATAAAGTAAAGTAGGGCCTAGTACATAATATTAAGACAAAAGGACACATTTTTTTAATTTTTAAATACAACATGGCCTAGTTTGGCTACCTAGAACAGAATTAGTGTTGCAAAATAGTTTGGAATTCTTTTTGTTTTGTGTGATTATTTATGTAATTCATTTATTGAGCGTCCCCCACTCGCTTCCATTCATGTAATCAATATTGTCCAAAACTTATAGCGAATTATAAAGATTAGCCCCTGTAGCATGAAAGGAGGCATTCACGCATCCATCTGTCAGTTATCGCAACGACCAACTTAGCGTCTCTAATGAAGGGGATTAACCTTTCCCAACTTTCAAGGTCTATCTCGAGGATAACTGAACTAATGCTAAGCACGTTTGTACTTATTGCAATGCATTTCTCATGGTGATTCCAAATATGGTAATGAACTTCAATAATGTTGACATTTATGAAACATTTTGTGACATTTTGGAATGTCATCTGCAGACGCCTGCCGCGTGGACAGTGTTAACTACCTATTTTTAAGTGTGAATCCCTTAGATTTTCTCTTTCCTTTTCCCTTTTATCTTCCTCCCTTTCCTTGGGTTGGTTGAAAATAGGTTCCCCATTTACCCCCGGGTCGCGGGATAACGGCAAATGGAAGATTGTTTTGAAAATAAATCGTTATCACGTTTTGCGGGGAGGAGGCCCAACATTTTTAGCCCCATCACACCCCTTCTCTTCTCCCTTTCTCTCTTTTTAAAATTGTAATGGGGTGGGGGGGGGGCGAGGGGAGACCTGAGATCAGGGGGCATTAGACATGTAAAACAGGGCCGTAAGACACTTTTTTCAAAGGGGGGGGGGGGCGTTTTAAAAAAAAAAATCACCGGAAGATTTTTGTGAGTCAAATATGCGCGCGTAGCGTGCGAAAATTTTCGAATTTGCACCTATTTTTTGCACGATCGAGGTACATTTTGGCTCTAAACAAGCTTGTAGCAAAGAATATTGCATTTTGGGAAGACAAATGCGCGCGTAACGCGCGAAATTTTTTCATCTGTGCAACAAATTTTCCGGGAAGATTTTCAAAGGGCGATCGCCCCCCCCTTCTTACGGGCCTGTAAGATATCACCAATTAAAACAAAATAAGACAGCGGCAATGTATACAGATAGTGGCTAAGGCCTACACAGATTCAATCAGCAAGCGTAGTTTGGTGAGCCATCACGAAGACCGATCGACATCAGTACGGTAGTATAGTAGCCTACTTATTTGAATGCATTTCACATGGTTATTCCAAATATGTAAAATGACATTCAATATTAAATGTTGACATTTTTAAAACATAGGGCCTATGCTATTTCGGATTGTCGTCTGCAGACGCCTGTCGCGTGGAAATTGTTAAAAGGGTTATCAAATGTTTAAGGTAAAAGTAATATTAACATGATTAAGGGGCGGCCTAATCAACAATTTTAATGGGCTTTCAAGTCATGAAACCTTTGGCCCGTTGTAACGTAAAATAGTCATTTCGGTACATCTCGAATGTGTGTACATGATATTTTGAAACATAAATTATGGCGATTGATTCCGATTTTTTAGCGCAGTTTATCCGTGATTAGTTTTAACTGTTGTGTGCGGCGTTTTTCGTGTTTCTACTGAAAGGTTGGATCCTATATGGTCCGATCAAAGACAGTAAAGTGGCCGTCTTTGTCAGATAGAGAGTGTTTAGTTGCGGACGCGCTCATCCTTCCGGCTCCACTTGCTATTGAATGTTTAGAATTGTACATTCACTTGCTATCTACGGCTAATAACATTTACATGCTATATAATTATTCATTACTAGCTACTGCTTGAAATCAATGATTCTATGTTAATATTTCTCTCAAATCCAAGTATTTGAAATCTGTGATTCTACTTCTCCTTATTTAATTATTTCCAAGATAATTATCTTAATTTCAACGGTAAATGGATGGTGACTATATAATGTAATACAGATAAAGCTTGTTAGGCTATCTGATTTTTCCTGATCTGAGCTGAGATAATTATATTTAGAAACACGTGCTTCTGACGATTAAAATCAACTCGGTATGTCAGATTTCAGAGAAACACAGATTTCAGAGAACACACACAGATCAAAGATAACATCATCTCGGTAGGTCAGATTTCAGGGGACTCAGTAAGTGAGATTTCAAACGGGTCGGGTGGACCGTGGATTAACAAAAACTGAGATCTTTTTCAAGCAGAAAATATCAAAATGAATAACCCAGCACACTGCAAAAACTCCGGTGTTAATTTAACACCATGGGTGTCACTATAGGACCGGACCACTACACCGGTCCTATAGTGACACCCATGGTGTTAAATTCAACACCGGAGTTTTTGCAGTGCATGTGTGAATTATTTTCACTTGCTATCTACTGCTGATAACATACATTCACCATTATATTCCGTTGTTATTTACGCAGCTGTTCGGAATTATATTCACTTATACATTACATTGTATACGTACGGTCTATCTACAGCGAATCGCTATGGAGCGACACGACTGGAGGATGAAGTCTAACCCGTGGGGTCACAACCCGGAAATTACGTTGCATGACGTAAGCTTCTTTGTTGCGCGGGGCTTTTTAATAACACCTTTTCGTAATACCGCTTGATACATCAGATCAATTTGTATTATGTGTATGTTGAGTGTTTTTCCTGCTGCTGCAAAGCTGGTGATTAAACCTGTAACACGATCGGTGAGTTTAGGTATGAATTGCGTGTCACCTGAAGCAGTATCCGTAAGTAATTTTTACTGAAAAATACTGGCCGTTTATTTTCCAAATCATACGTGATAGAGCCAAAATCGGCAATATCCTCAATTGCAAAACAAATACTGCCTTTAAAGGGTCATTGAGAGATGTATCGATAGACTAAATGAGCAAATAACGTAAAGATAATCATCAACATAGCCCAAATCCAAAATGTCATACAATTCCGACATCGCCTTCCTGCCAAAATAAGCAAAAAACGGCACTTCCGGGTTGAGATTTGCCGCGAAAGTCTGTGAGTAAAACGATGCATAACTTCCGAATTCAGCACCTGAGTTTCGATATGATCATATCGAAACTAAGAAAATCATGAAATTTTATATGATAAACGGCGAATGTTGGTAAACTGTTTCAGATGGTAGTTAGTATATGCCTAAGTATTACTTGATGCAAAAAAACTGATTTCCAGGATAATTGAGGGCGCACTCCCATACGTATCTCTCAATACCCCTTTAATTGATGTGTCACGTCACCCTACGAAAACGCGCACATAGACAATTGGCCTAATCAGCAACAGATTTTAGAAATTAATTACCGTACAACGGGGTGAATAGGGACATTGGGGTGAAAAGGGACAAAAATGGGAAATTGTTTTGAAATGTCAATTTTTTTGTATTTGATGTATAGGCTACTATTTATTTTCTTGTTTCCAAATGTTTAAACAGCAATATAATAGTGTTCAGGAAATGGTTCAGTTGATGTGAAAGAACAAATGTGGAGCCCAGGGTATTGAATCTGAAAGGATTTTACATTTCCAGCTTTTTTGCATTGTTTCCGTACTTTTCGTTCTGGGGTAAATAGGGACACTAATGTTTTAAATGAAAATTTTATACCAACTCCATATATTTAATTATTGAAAGAGCAGTTTTAAAGGCTTATTATGTGCACATAATATCATCTCAAAAGTTTGACTCATTTGGGTACAAGAAAACAATTATGGTCATAATTGCCATTTAGATATGCCACCAGCCAGTATTTGTAAACCCAAATTGAAATTACATTCCTACAGTCCTGTATGATTGCATTTGTTGCTACAATGCTACTAAACACCTTATTCAAATCCCTTATTATTCCAGAATGAATGCTAATGACGAGATGACTGCTGAACATGATATACTACAGCATTGGGTCTTCACAATATAGGCTTATTATAGCAATCAAACAACAACTGCTCTACTGAAAGGTTTGATCCCAACTGATCGTGCCGACTGGATGGAACACTCTCCTCATTGCTCATAGAATTATCAATAAAAGAAGACAAGAACAAAGCTCTACATATCAACCAACAATAACGCACCATGAACCCGCACCCATATGGCTTCTGCAAAGGTGTCAGAGAGACAAAAACAACAATTAGAGGTAGGAAATGAGTATCACTATACATAAAATGTTAGCAGTTTCAGAAATATCAAATTGTATTGGATTGTTTCGGCACATTCAATGACAGACTGTTTAGGTCCGGAGGCTCCCCTTTACCATTTAGACAGCTGGTTACCCCCCCCCCCCCCCCCCCCCCCACACAAAAAAATCATACACGTGTATTAACTACCATCTGAAATCATAGAGCTTAATTTGCAATCTTCCATGCAAGTTTTATGACCTTGATCATTTCTATTATATTAAATCCGCCCTGCCATCTTGGTTTTGAACCGAACCGTAGATTGATTGTAGTGTGCAAAGGTGATAAGGGGGCTATTCGCCCGTAGACCTACCATGTTTACCAATAAAGCAAGTGTTATGCCTAAATCTAGATGTCTAGACCTAATAGTCATGACCTTCGAGCTCCATCTCATGATTTCAGCTTGTCCTATATACATGATATAGTTACTTTAGGACCTGCGAATCTCATCAGTCATTAACACTGGACATTGTCAGACTACTGAATATTAAGTCCTAGTATGCGGCCACCAGCCAGTATTTGAAAATTGTCCTGTATGATTGCATTTGGCGCTACAATGCTACTAAACACCTTATTCAAATCCCTATTCCAGAATGAATGCTAATGACGAGATCTATACTACAGCATTGGGTCTTCACAATATAGGCTTATTATAGCAATCAAACAACAACTGCTCTATCGAAAGGTTTGATCCCAACTGATCGTGCCGACTGGATGGAACACTCTTCTCATGCTCATAGATCGAATTATCAATCAAAGAAGACAAGAACAAAGCTCTACATCAACCAACAATGAACGCACCATGAACCCGCACCCATATGGCTTCTGCAAAGGTGTCAGAGAGATAAAAACAACATATACTAGAGGTAGGAAATGAGTATAGAAAACATAAAATGTTAGTAGTTTCAGAAATATCAAATTGTATTGGATTGTTTCGGCACATTCAACAGATTGTTAGACAACTGGTTACCCCCCCCCCCCCCCTAAAAAAACCACCTAAAAACCCCACCTAATTCTACACGTGTATTAACTACCATCTGAAATCATAGAGCTTAAATTTGCAATCTTCCATGCAAGTTTTATGACCTTGATCATTTCTATTATATTAAATCCGCCCCTGCCATCTTGGTTTTGAACCGAGCCGTAGATTGATTGTAGTGTGCAAAGGTGATAAGGCCAGGGGGCTATTCGCCCGGCCGTAGACCTACCATGTTTACCAATAGCAAGTGTTATGCCTATATCTAGATGGTCTAGACCTGATAATCATGACCTCCGAGCTACATCTCATGACATGCATGATTTCAGCTTGTCCTATATAGTTACTAGGACCTGCGAATCTCATCAGTCATTAACACTGGACATTGTCAGACTACTGATTCTTAAGTCCTAGTAAGATACCAACAAAGTGAAACACGGGATCGAAGCAATCAGAACTTTGCATGATTCTCAAACGATTTTCAAGGTGATATCAATTGTATGAATACATACCTTGACGGATACCCCTTGATGTACATACCGTTTAAAATTATTATAACCTAAACGGTGCATTTAGGAGCATTTTCCACGCCAATTTCGGCCTTGTTGAACACAAGTCCAAAACAAAACAGGACTAATGTAAAATGAGGACAAATGTTGACGTTTTTGGGCATACCCTATACCAATTCTTCATTGCCAACAATTATTGTAACAGTTAGTTTACCCAAACCATTTTAATGTACCGTAACCAAATCCATTTATTTATATGATATTTTTTCAGATGGAAACAAAGCAGGATACATGAACACATCGAGTGAGCGAATCTAACGGGCCATCATCATCTGATCATTTTTGAAGCTGATCTTCATTTGGAACAAGATAAAAAAAACTGAATTAAGTATGACAATCACATCAAAAGCCTTTAACAACCGGTTTCCTTGTTTAATCACAGTGGTTTCATCCGGAGAACATTTCTTGCCCGACAAAGACTAATGGCTGCCTACATTAATGAATTATTATCATTCTCTTCCATGGATGAACGTTTTGGGGTGTGTCAGAAAACTCTAACACTTGCTATCCGTCTGCCATTCCACGGCGAGACCCCGAGCGAGACTTAACTTCAATGCCAATACCTGTCAACCACACAATATAGTCCTGTCAGTACCAGAAGCAGAACCTGAACTTCGGAACTTGGTAATGGGAGACTAACATCAACAATTCCGTCTGTCATGGTCTCTATCCTTTCATGCCCCGGCGCGGCGAGAGTTCACCTAATGTAACTCAAAAGCTGTCAACCACACAATACAGTAGCAGAACTAGTACTACAGAACTAGAAATTGAGAACTTGGACCTGCAGCAACTTGATTTACAAGCTAAGTAGATTTTGTTTCTGATAGTATCGTATTGTTTTTACAATCTCGGCGTTGCAATTCATCTGTGAGACACGATTCTGATGAGAAAAAACCCATAATAATATACTTTTACTTCGGCGGTTATTGAAGTTCGTGGGAAATAACGGAATGTTCGTGATTTCGTTTCAAAAGAGAGCTCAAATAAGCCTTGTATTTAATTTTGCTGATGCTGACCCATAATTACCATTAAGATCAAATGCCACCAGCCAATATTTGAACCCAAATTGAAATTACACTCTTACGTCCTACTTCTCATACTCATCGTAAGATTTCTCATCAATTGATATCAAAATTATATATTTTGAGGGATGGATGCATACATCGTTCAAGATATATCAATGGAAATATCAAATGATGAGATATTTTACGATGAGTATGGAAAGTAGAACGTAGGAGTGTGATTTCAATTTAGGTTCAAATATTGGCTGGTGGCATTTGATCTATTTAATGGCAATTATGGCGTCATGTAATACATTTCAGCTATATTATAATCAATGGTCTTTATACTAAATTGTATGATTGCATTTGTTGCTACAATTCTACTAAAAACCTTATTAAAATTCCTTATAATTCCAGAATGAATGCTAATGACGAGATGACTGCTGAACATATACTAAAGCATTGGGTCTTCATAATATAGGCCTATTATAGCAACCAACCAACAACAACTGCTCTACTGAAGGGTTTGATCCCAACTGATTGTGCCGACTGGATGGAACACTCTCCTCATTGCTCATAGATTTATCAATATAAGAAGACAAGAACAAAGCTCTACATCAACCAACAATAACGCACCATGAACCTGCAGCCATATGGCTTCTGCAAAGGTGTCAGAGAGACAAAAACAACATTAGAGGTAGGAAATGAGTATTACATAGAAAACATAAACTGTTAGTAGTTTCAGAAATATCAAAGTGTATTGGATTGTTTCGGCACATTCAATGACAGATTGTTAAGGTCCCTCCCTAAAACCTTTTAGACAGCTGGTTACCCCCCCCCCCCCCCCCAAAAAAACCCCACTCTAACCCCCAGTCCCCCACCCCCAATTTTACACGTGTACACAGTATTAACTACCATCTGAAATCATAGAACTTAATTTGCAATCTTCCATGCAAGTTTCGTGACCTTTGATCATTTCTATTATATGGATTTATATGGATCATTTCTATTATATGGATTTATGGATCTTTTAACCCTTAAAAGGGTTAAAAAAAAGTATATTCAAGAATGTTTTTTGCATAACTCCAGATAAGATGAGCCGTTTTGGGAAATTTAAACAGTTATGAAATGGTGAAACCTTTGGCTACCCACTTAAAGTGTCCGCTTTCAATACCATGTTTACTTCTTTCAAAACAGTCACACATTTCCTCAAAATGATGTTTTCAGAAAAAGTGGCAAATTTCATCTTAACGGAAACATTATTTGGGGATATTTAACTTTTGGGGGAAAACTAAACATGGTATTGAAAAGAGGAAACTTTGTACGGATAGCTAAGCGTTTCTCCTTTTCAGAAAATTTTCAATTTCTTAAAATGTTTCATTGTGTGGGGTGTTACACAAACAAAATTGTATAGGATTTTGAAAATTGCCACTGTTTCTGAGAACATCGTTTTGGGGAAATGAGACAATTTTTCGGGAAAAGTAAACATGATATTGAAAAGGAGAAACTTTTTGTGGAAAGCCAAGCACTTTTTCTTTTCACAAGTTTTTAATTGTCTGAAAACGATTAATTCTGTGCCAGTTCTGCAAACACGCTTAGTCTAATTTGCGTACAAAAAAACCAGAGAGAGTTTTTAAATTTACTGGTATAGGACCAAGTGCCACTTTTTCTGAAAACATAATTTTGGGGAAATGTGACTGTTTTGGGAAAAGTATGATATCGAAAGGAAACCATTTCTATTGGGAGCCAAGCGTTTTCACTTTTCATAATAGTTTCAATTTTTCAAAACGTTTAATTTTGTGTGAAATTATGCAAACAAAAGTGATCTAATTTTAGGGGGGGGGGGGCTTACTTTTTTGAACCCTTTACATTAGACGTATTCCCTTGGATAACCCTGTATGAATAATGTTTAGCCAAAGTAACAAATCTTGCAATATTGGTTTTCTTCAGTTTTCTCATCTATGATTTCAAAGATGTTTAACTCCTGGTGATTGGTTGGCCGTTTTCTTTACTAAAGCCCTATATCATTCCTTTTTACCACAAGGGTGAGCCAGAAAATGTATATGATTTTATACACTATAATTCTCATACACCCTGTATAAATTACAAATCGGACCAAATTTCAGGCAATTGCCAATTAAAAAACAAAATTGTCATGCACTTCGCACCCCATTGACACAATTTTGTTCATGACCTCTTCGTTTAATTGCAATTATCAGCTGATTATAAAACCTGCTTTTGGTAACAATATTATTATTTACTTTGCACTAGGAAAAAGTATGTCACTTTGCTTAGAGACATCAATGTAATTGTATACTTGTGTTGCAGTCTGTTTAAAAATAAATGTATAGATCGTAATGGTAGATTTGGCAAAAGCTTTGTTAAAATATATGGTTTGGCTATACACTGAAACCTTTACCGAACGTGGAACTATTCCCTTATACACTGAAACCTGTACCGAACACTGAAACCTTACCGAACGTGGAACAATTCTCTTATACACTGAAACCTGTACCGAACACTGAAACCTTACCGAACGTGGAACTATTCCCTTATACACTGAAACCTTTACCGAACGTGGAACTATTCTCTCATGCATTGAAACCTGTACCGAACGTGGAACTATTCTCTTATACACTGAAACCTTACCGAACGTGGAACTATTCTCTTATAGACTTATACCTGTACCGAACGTGGAACTATTCTCTTATGCACTGAAACCTTACCGAACGTGGAACTATTCTCTTATACACTGTATGAAACCTGTACCGAACGTGGAACTATTCTCTTATGCACTGAAACCTTACCGAACGTGGAACTATTCTCTTATGCACTGAAACCTTACCGAACGTGGAACTATTCTCTTATACACTGAAACCTGTACCGAACTTGGAACTATTCTCTTATACACTGAAACCTTACCGAACGTGGAACTATTCCCTTAAACACTGAAACCTGTACCGAACGTGGAACTATTTTTTATACACTGAAACCTGTACCGAACGTGGAACTATTCTCTTATACACTGAAACCTGTACCGAACTTGGAACTATTCTCTTATACACTGAAACCTGTACCGAACGTGGAACTATTCTCTTATAAACTGAAACCTGTACCGAACGTGGAACTATTCTCTTATGCACTGAAACCTTACCGAACGTAGAACTATTCTCTTATACACTGAAACCTGTATCGAACGTGGAACTATTCCCTTATACACTAAAACCTGTACCGAACGTGGAACAATTCTCTTATACACTGAAACCTGTACCGAACGTGGAACTATTCCCTTATACACTGAAACCTGTACCGAACGTGGAAATATTCTCTTATGCACTGAAACCTTACCGAACGTGGAACTATTCTCTTATACACTGAAACCTGTACCGAACGTGGAACTATTCTCTTATACACTGAAACCTTACCGAACGTGGAACTATTCTCTTATACACTGAAACCTGTACCGAACGTGGAACTATTCTCTTATGCACTGAAACCAGTACCGAACGTGGAACTATTCTCTTATACACTGATACTTGTACCGAACGTGGAACTATTCTCTTATACACTGAAACCTGTACCGAACGTGGAACTATTCTCTTATACACTGAAACCAGTACCGAACGTGGAACTATTCTCTTATACACTGATACTTGTACCGAACGTGGAACTATTCTCTTATACACTGAAACCTGTACCGAACGTGGAACTATTCTGTTATACACTGATACTTGTACCGAACGTGGAACAATTCCCTTATACACTGAAACCTGTACCGAACGTGGAACTATTCTCTTATACACTGAAACCTGTACCGAACTTGGAACTTTTCCCTCATACACTGAAACCTGTACCGAACGTGGAACTATTCCCTTATACACTGAAACCTTACCGAACGTGGAACTATTCCCTTATACACTTAAACCTGTACCGAACGTGGAACTATTCCCTTATACACTGAAACCTGTACCGAACGTGGAACTATTCTGTTATACACTGATACTTGTACCGAACGTGGAACTATTCCCTTATACACTGAAACCTTACCGAACGTGGAACTATTCCCTTATACACTTAAACCTGTACCGAACGTGGAACTATTCCCTTATACACTGAAACCTGTACCGAACGTGGAACTATTCTGTTATACACTGATACTTGTACCGAACGTGGAACTATTCCCTTATACACTTAAACCTGTACCGAACGTGGAACTATTCTCTTATACACTGAAACCTGTACCGAACGTGGAACTATTCCCTTATACACTGAAACCTGTACCGAACGTGGAACTATTATCTTATACACTGAAACCTGTGCGAACGTGGAACTATTCTCTTATAGACTTAAACCTGTACCGAACGTGGAACTATTATCTTATACACTGAAACCTTACCGAACGTGGAACTATTCCCTTATACACTGAAACCTGTACCGAACGTGGAACTATTCTGTTATACACTGATACTTGTACCGAACGTGGAACTATTCTCTTATACACTGACACCTGTACCGAACCTGGAACTAATCTTTGTAACATTATATGCCCATTAATTATGGAAATGTGATTTTTTTTATTTCCTCACGTTTTACTATTTTTATTCCCGGTTCTTTTCTTTCAGTATTCGACTGTATTACGCGTGCTGGAGTCGCTGGGCATATTGAATAGAAAAGGAATTGACGTGTGATTGCCCGTGAAGATCCAATATCAACATTACCGCTAAACATTAAGAACATTAAAGGAACAGTGTCATACAATATTGATAGATAATGCTTTAGCATTGGTAAATTTTATATTCTCTTATGTACCAACCCTTACAAATTACCACACAACGGTTTATATACGACGCCAATCATATTTTCCCGCTGATTTGGCATTTTCTAAATTGAATCAACGTTGGTCGTTGATGAATTTTGAAAGAAAAAGATAAAAAACGCAACAAGCACATTGATTGCTATTATCTATAGGCTTATATACAAGCATAACGAAAATCGGATAACAAATGATATTTTTTTAAACACGGTAATTTCAATTGAGCAAGCCTACAATTTGCCTAGTATTAGAATTGCCCGTGTGATTATTTATTGAGTCGTATCCAGCAATTATAATAACCAATTTTCAGAATTTCCTCAAACGGGAAGATTAATTCTTAATATTATGAGTTCTAAATCAACATGACCAATGTTTCATCAGCCAAGATAAAAAGAAGTCATGCCTACTAGAAATAATCGCTATACTACCTTTTACCTTCATTCACTACTAACAGATTTGGGGTGCACTATCATTGGGTAAATCAGTGACAGTTAAGACCTGTCACTGGGTAAATGGAGAGCTTGGTCATCATGCATGCCTCTGATGCCTGAACTCTGCCATTGAACCCTGTTTATAACTAACCCAAGTAAAAGGTAGTTTAGTACATATGATTTCTAGATCAAGTTCAAGAAATTGTGACCTAATTCATCGTGCAAGAATTATTCCTCTTCCGAAGCGAAACACTTTCAATTATAATACATTACGATGAGGATACGATTCAAAAAGTATTCGTATTAGATTATATTGATATAAAATTATAGCAACCTCTATTTAAATATGCAGACAAAATTGGATGCTAATTACTTAAAAATCATAATTGTGAATGTACATTAATCTTTTATATACATAAGATGAACTTTTATAGTTGCGTGGGGGCGGACAATCGACTGTTTTTGTAATAACATTTCATTGGGGCATGGGGAACTGCCCACTACTGCCCTGGTGACGCCACTTGATTTTATCAGCATTTTTATATTATGTATTAAAAGCATGAATCACTTGTGTCTTTTATTATATTCAATATTAGTGTAATCCTTATCATATAATTCAAATTAGCATAGTCAAGATCAAATATGTATTATTATGCTAATAAATTTGAATATTTGGAACGGAATAAGCTAATATATATTTGAACCGCACTGTGACATTATAAATTATTCAAATTTATATTTGCATAATCTAAATTTGGATACTGTAGATTATTCAAATTTGTATTTGCATAATCGAGAATATTCAAATTTATAATTGGCATAATCCGGATTATTCAACTTTGGATAAATTTGAATAATGTGGATTATGCAAATTTGAATAATGAGGATTATGCAAATTTAAATAATCACGATTAAACATGTACATTTGAATAATCATGATTATGCAAATATAAATTTGAATAATCTGGATTATGGAAATATAAATTTGAATAATCCGGATTATGGAAATATAAATTTTGAATAATCTGGATTATGCAATATATAAATGTTAAAAAAATTATGTCACATTGCGGTTCCGTTCCAAATATATATTTGAATAATCTTGATTATGCCAAATAAAAATTTGACTAATCTGGATTATGGAAATTTATAAATTTGAATAATCTGGATTATGCAAATACAAATTTGAATAATCTGGATTATTCAAATACAAATTTGAATAATCCAGATTATGCAAAATATAAATTTGAATAATACGGATTATGGAAATATAAATTTGAATAATCTGGATTATGCAAATTTATATTTGAATAATCTTAATTATGCAAATATAAATTTATATTTGCATAATCCGGATTATTCAAATTTATATTTTGCATAATCCGGATTATTCAAATTTATATTTGCACAATCCGGATTATTCAAATTTATATTTTGCATAATCCAGATTATTCAAATTTATATTTTGCATAATCCAGATTATTCAAATTTATATTTGCATAATCCGGATTATTCAAATTTTGCATAATCCGGATTATTCAAATTTATATTTGCATAATCCCGATTATTCAAATTTATATTTGCATAATCCGGATTATTCAAATTTATATTTTGCATAATCTAGATTATTCAAATTTATATTTTGCATAATCCGGATTATTCAAATTTATATTTGCACAATCCGGATTATTCAAATTTATATTTTGCATAATCCAGATTATTCAAATTTATATTTTGCATAATCCAGATTATTCAAATTTATATTTTGCATAATCCAGATTATTCAAATTTATATTTGCATAATCCAAGATTATTTAAATTTATATTTGCATAATCCGGATTATTCAAATTTATATTTTGCATAATCCAGATTATTCAAATTTATATTTGCATAATCCAGATTATTCAAATTTATATTTATATTTGGCATAATCTGGATTATTCAAATCTGGATTATTCAAATCTGGATTATTCAAATCTGGATTATTCAAATATGGATTATTCAAATATGGATTATTCAAATTTATATTTGCATAATCCAGATTATTCAAATTTATATTTGCATAATCCAGATTATTCAAATTTATATTTGCATAATCCAGATTATTCAAATTTATATTTATATTTTGCATAATCTGGATTATTCAAATATGGATTATTCAAATATGGATTATTCAAATTTATATTTATATTTTGCATAATCCGGATTATTCAAATTTGCATTCCCATAATCCAGATTATTCAAATTTTGCATACAAATATCAAATTTATATTTGCATAATCCTGATTATTCAAATTTATATTTTGCATAATCTGGATTATTCAAATTTATATTTTGCATAATCCAGATTATTCAAATTTATATTTGCATAATCCAGATTATTCAAATTTATATTTATATTTTGCATAATCTGGATTATTCAAATATGGATTATTCAAATATGGATTATTCAAATTTATATTTATATTTTGCATAATCCGGATTATTCAAATTTGCATTCCCATAATCCAGATTATTCAAATTTTGCATACAAATATCAAATTTATATTTGCATAATCCTGATTATTCAAATTTATATTTTGCATAATCTGGATTATTCAAATTTATATTTTGCATAATCCAGATTATTCAAATTTATATTTGCATAATCCAGATTATTCAAATTTATATTTATATTTTGCATAATCTGGATTATTCAAATATGGATTATTCAAATATGGATTATTCAAATTTATATTTATATTTTGCATAATCCGGATTATTCAAATTTGCATTCCCATAATCCAGATTATTCAAATTTTGCATACAAATATCAAATTTATATTTGCATAATCCTGATTATTCAAATTTATATTTTGCATAATCTGGATTATTCAAATTTATATTTTGCATAATCCAGATTATTCAAATTTATATTTTGCATAATCTGGATTATTCAAATTTGTATTTCCATAATCCAGATTATTCAAATTTGTATTTTGCATAATCCAGATTATTCAAATTTATGCATTTTGCATAATCCAGATTATTCAAATTTATATTTTGCATACACCAGATTATTCAAATTTATATTTTGCATAATCCAGATTATTCAAATTTATATTTGCATAATCCAGAGTATACAAATTTAATCCGGATTATTCAAATTTGTATTATTCAAATTTATATTTGCATAAAATCAGGAATATAATCCGGATTATTTAAATATAAATTTACATAATCGTGATTATTCAAATGTACATTTTAAATTTAAATTTGCATAATCCAGATTATATTTTACATAATCTGGATTATTCAAATTTGTATTCTTATAATCCAGATTATTCAAATTTATATTTGCATAATCCTGATTATACAAATTTAATCCAGATTATTCAAATTTGTATTATTCAAATTTATATTTGCATAAAATCAGGAATATAATCCGGATTATTTAAATATAAATTTACATAATCGTGATTATTCAAATGTACATTTTAAATTTAAATTTGCATAATCCAGATTATTTATATTTGCATAATCCGAATTATTGAAATTGATATTTGCAGATTATTCTAATTTATCTAATTTATCTTCAGTATCCAAATTTGAATAATCTCGATTATGCAAATACAAATAATCTACAGTATCCAAATTTGGATTATGCAAATATAAATTTGAATAAATCCTGGATTTTTAAATTTGAATAATTCGGATTATAAACAATTTTGACTAATCCGGATTATTTGAATGCAAAAATATCCAAAATCAAATTTATGTCAGTGCGGTTCAAATATTCAAATTTATTAGCATAATAATACATATTTGATCTTGACTATGCTAATTTGAATTATAATAATAACCATGCACATAATAAAAGACGCACACAAGTGATTCATGCTTTTAATACATAATAAAAAAATGCTTATAAAACCAAGTGGCGTAACCAGGACAGTGCCCCAATGAAATGTTATTACAAAAACAGTCGATTGTCCGCCCCCCCCCCCCCCCCCCCCCCCCCTGTACGCAACTATAAAAAGTAATTAGCATCCAATTTTGTCTGCATATTTTAAATAGAGGTTGATATAATTTTAATACTCTTTGAATCGTATCCTCATCGCAATGTATAATTAGAAGTGTTTCGCTTCGGAAGAGGAATAATTCTTGCACGATGAATTCGGTCACAATTTCTTGAACTTGATCTAGAAATCATATGTACTAAACTACCTTTTACTTAGGTTAGTTATAAACAGGGTTCAATGACAGAGTTCAGGCATCAGAGGCATGCATGATGACCAAGCTCTCCATTTACCCAGTGACAGGTCTTAACTGTCACTGATTTACCCAATGATAGTGCACCCCAAATCTGTTAGTAGTGAATGAAGGGTAAAAGGTAGTATAGCGATTATTTCTAGTAGGCATGACTTCTTTTTATCTTGGCTGATGAAACATCGGTCATGTTGAATTAGAACTTATAATATTAAGAATTAATCTTCCCGTTTGAGGAAATTCTGAAAATTGGTTATTATAATTGCTGGATACGACTCAATTAACACGGGCAAATTGTAGGCTTGTGCAATTGAAATTACCGTGTTTAAAAAAATATCATTTGTTATCCGATTTTCGTTATGCTTTTATATAGGCCTAATCATGGACTTAAAGTCCATGGCCTAATAGATAATAGCAATCAATGTGCTTGTTGCGTTTTTTATCTTTTTCTTTCATATGATTGGCGTCGTATATAACCGTTGACTGGTATTAAATCTGTGTGGTAATTTGTAAGGGTTGGTACATAAGGGAATATAAAATTTACCTATTTATATCTATTAAAATTTTATGACACTGTTCCTTTAATGTTCTTAATGTTCAGCGGTAATGTTGATATTGAATCTTCACGGGCAATCACACGTCAATTTCTTTTCTATTCAATATGCTCAGCACTCCAGCACGCGTAATACAGTCGAATACTGAAAGAAAAGAACGAGGAATAAAAATAGAAAACGTGAGGAAATAAAAAAACCAAATCACATTTCCATAATTAAGGGGCATACAAACAATTGTTCCACGTTCGGTAAGGGTTTCATACAGTGTATAAGAGAATTGTTCCACGTTCGGTAAGGTTTCAGTGCATAAGAGAATACTTCCACGTTCGGTACAGGTTTCAGTGTATAAGAGAATACTTCCACGTTCGGTACAGGTTTCAGTGTATAAGAGAATTGTTCCACGTTCGGTAAGGTTTCAGTGTATAAGAGCATAGTTCCACGTTCGGTACAGGTTTCAGTGTATAAGGGAATAGTTCACGTCCGGTACAGGTTTCAGTGTATAAGAGAATAGTTCCACGTTCGGTACAGGTTTCAGTGTATAAGGGAATAGTTCACGTCCGGTACAGGTTTCAGTGTATAAGAGAATACTTCCACGTTCGGTACAGGTTTCAGTGTATAAGAGAATTGTTCCACGTTCGGTAAGGTTTCAGTGTATAAGAGAATAGTTCCACGTTCGGTACAGGTTTCAGTGTATAAGGGAATAGTTCCACGTTCGGTAAGATTTCAGTGTATAAGAGAATTGTTCCACGTTCGGTACAGGTTTCAGTGTATAAGAGCATAGTTCCACGTTCGGTACAGGTTTCAGTGTATAAGAGAATTGTTCCACGTTCGGTAAGGTTTCAGTGTATAAGAGCATAGTTCCACGTTCGGTACATGTTTCAGTGTATAAGAGAATTGTTCCACGTTCGGTAAGGTTTCAGTGCATAAGAGAATTGTTCCATGTTCGGTACAGGTTTCAGTGTATAAGAGAATTGTTCCACGTTCGGTAAGGTTTCAGTGCCTATGAGAATACTTCACGTTCGGAACAGGTTTCAGTGTATAAGAGAATAGTTCCACGTTCGGTACAGGTTTCAGTGTATAAGAGAATTGTTCCACGTTCGGTAAGGTTTCAGTGTATAAGAGAATTGTTCAAGGTTTCAGTGTAGTTTCAGAATAGTTCCACGTTCGGTACAGGTTCAAGTCTATAAGAGAATAGTTCCACGTTCGCACAGGTTTCAGTGTATAAGGGAATAGTTCCACGTTCGGTACGGGTTTCAGTGTATAAGAGAATAGTTCCACGTTCGGTAAGGTTTCAGTGCATAAGAGAATAGTTCCACGTTCGGTACAGGTTCAAGTCTATAAGAGAATAGTTCCACGTTCGCACAGGTTTCAGTGTATAAGGGAATAGTTCCACGTTCGGTACAGGTTTCAGTGTATAAGGGAATAGTTCCACGTTCGGTACAGGTTTCAGTGTATAAGAGAATAGTTTCACGTTCGGTAAGGTTTCAGTGCATAAGAGAATAGTTCCACGTTCGGTACAGGTTCAAGTCTATAAGAGAATAGTTCCACGTTCGCACAGGTTTCAGTGTATAAGGGAATAGTTCCACGTTCGGTACAGGTTTCAGTGTATAAGAGAATATTTCCACGTTCGGCACAGGTTTCAGTGTATAAGGGAATAGTTCCACGTTCGGTACAGGTTTCAGTGTATAAGGGAATAGCCACGTTCGGTACAGGTTTCAGTGTATAAGAGAATATTTCCACGTTCGGCACAGGTTTCAGTGTATAAGGGAATAGTTCCACGTTCGGTAAGGTTTCAGTGCATAAGAGAATAGTTCCACGTTCGGTACAGATTTCAGTGTATAAGAGAATAGTTCCACGTTCGGTACAGGTTTCAGTGTATAAGAGAATTGTTCCACGTTCGGTAAGGTTTCAGTGTATAAGAGAATTGTTCCACGTTCGGTACAGGTTTCAGTGTATAAGAGAATAGTTCCACGTTCGGTACAGGTTTCAGTGTATAAGAGCATAGTTCCACGTTCGGTACAGGTTTCAGTGTATAAGGGAATAGTTCACGTCCGGTACAGGTTTCAGTGTATAAGAGAATTGTTCCACGTTCGGTACAGGTTTCAGTGTATAAAGGAATAGTTTCACGTTCGGTAAGGTTTCAGTGCATAAGAGAATAGTTCCACGTTCGGTACAGGTTCAAGTCTATAAGAGAATAGTTCCACGTTCGCACAGGTTTCAGTGTATAAGGGAATAGTTCCACGTTCGGTACAGGTTTCAGTGTATAAGAGAATATTTCCACGTTCGGCACAGGTTTCAGTGTATAAGGGAATAGTTCCACGTTCGGTACAGGTTTCAGTGTATAAGGGAATAGCCACGTTCGGTACAGGTTTCAGTGTATAAGAGAATATTTCCACGTTCGGCACAGGTTTCAGTGTATAAGGGAATAGTTCCACGTTCGGTAAGGTTTCAGTGCATAAGAGAATAGTTCCACGTTCGGTACAGATTTCAGTGTATAAGAGAATAGTTCCACGTTCGGTACAGGTTTCAGTGTATAAGAGAATTGTTCCACGTTCGGTAAGGTTTCAGTGTATAAGAGAATTGTTCCACGTTCGGTACAGGTTTCAGTGTATAAGAGAATAGTTCCACGTTCGGTACAGGTTTCAGTGTATAAGAGCATAGTTCCACGTTCGGTACAGGTTTCAGTGTATAAGGGAATAGTTCACGTCCGGTACAGGTTTCAGTGTATAAGAGAATTGTTCCACGTTCGGTAAGGTTTCAGTGCATAAGAGAATTGTTCCACGTTCGGTACAGGTTTCAGTGTATAAGAGAATTGTTCCACGTTCGGTAAGGTTTCAGTGTATAAGGGAATAGTTCCACGTTCGGTACAGGTTTCAGTGTATAAGAGAATTGTTCCACGTTCGGTAAGGTTTCAGTGCCTATGAGAGAATACTTCCACGTTCGGTACAGGTTTCAGTGTATAAGAGAATTGTTCCACGTTCGGTAAGGTTTCAGTGTATAAGAGAATTGTTCCACGTTCGGTACAGGTTTCAGTGTATAAGAGAATAGTTCCACGTTCGGTACAGGTTTCAGTGTATAAGGGAATAGTTCCACGTTCGGTAAGGTTTCAGTGCATAAGAGAATTGTTCCACGTTCGGTACAGGTTTCAGTGTATAAGGGAATAGTTCCACGTTCGGCACAGGTTTCAGTGTATAAGAGAATAGTTCCACGTTCGGTAAGGTTTCAGTGTATAAGAGAATAGTTCCACGTTCGGTACAGGTTTCAGTGTATAAGAGAATTGTTCCACGTTCGGTAAGGTTTCAGTGTATAAGAGAATTGTTCCACGTTCGGTAAGGTTTCAGTGTATAAGAGAATAGTTCCACGTTCGGTACAGGTTTCAGTGTATAAGGGAATTGTTCCACGTTCGGTAAGGTTTCAGTGTATAAGAGAATTGTTCCACGTTCGGTACAGGTTTCAGTGTATAAGAGAATAGTTCCACGTTCGGTACAGGTTTCAGTGTATAAGAGAATAGTTCCACGTTCGGTACAGGTTTCAGTGTATAAGAGAATAATTACACGTTCGGTAAAGGTTTCAGTGTATAGCCAAACCATATATTTTAACAAAGCTTTTGCCAAATCTACCATTATGATCTATACATTTATTTTTAAACAGACTGCAACACAAGTATACAATTACATTGATGTCTCTAAGCAAAGTGACATACTTTTTCCTAGTGCAAAATAAATAATAATATTGGTTATACCAAAAGCAGTTTTTGTGGGTTTTATTCAGCTGATAATTGCAATTAAACGAAGAGGTCATGAACAAAATTGTGTCAATGGGGTGCGAAGTGCATGACAATTTTGTTTTTTAATTGGCAATTGCCTGAAATTTGGTCCGAATTTGTAATTTATACAGGGTGTATGAGAATTATATAGTGTATAAAATCATATACATTTTCTGGCTCACCCTTGTGGTAAAAAGGAATGATATAGGGCTTTTGTAAAGAAAACGGCCAACCAATCACCAGGCGTTAAACATGTTTGAAATCATAGATGAGAAAACTGAAGAAAACCAATATTGCAAGATTTGTTACTTTGGCTAAACATTATTTATACAGGGTTATCCAAGGGAATACGTCTAATGTAAAGGGTTCAAAAAAGTAAGCCCCCCCCCCCTAAAATTAGATCACTTTTGTTTGCATAACTTCACACACAATTAAACGTTTTGAAAAATTGAAACGATTATGAAAAGAGAAAACGCTTGGCTACCAAACCCTCTTTCGATATTATGTTTACTTTTCCCAAAATGGTCACATTTCCCCGTTTTCAGAAAATTAAAAACTTGTGAAAAGAAAAAGTACTTGGCAATATCATGTTTACTTTTCCCAAAATTGTCTCATTTTCCCAAAACGATGTTCTCAGAAACAGTGGCAATTTTCAAAATCCTATACAATTTTGTTTGTGTAACACCCCACACAATGAAACCTTTTAAGAAATTGAAACTTTTCTGAAAAGGAAAAACGCTTAACTATCCGTAAGTTTCCCCTTTTTTAATACCAAAATTGCCAAAATCCAATACATAGTAAGTGCCACTTTTTCTGAAAACATTATTTTGAGGAAATGTGTGACTCTTTTGGAAGAAGTAAACATGATATTGAAAGCGGACACTTTAAGTGGGTAGCCAAGGGTTTCACCATTTCATAACTGTTTAAATTTCCCAAAACGGCTCATCTTATCTGGAGTTATGCAAAAAAACATTCTTGAATATACTTTTTTTAACCCTGAAGATCCATAAATCCATATAATAGAAATGATCAAGGTCATGAAACTTGCATGATTGCAACTTAAGCTTTATGATTTCAGATGGTAGTTAAATACTGTGTACACGTTTAGAATTGGGGGTGGGGGTTAGGGTGTGTTTTTTTTGGGTGGTAACCAGCTGTCTAAAGGTTAAAGGGAGGGACCTTAACAATCTGTCATTGAATGTGCCGAAACAATCCAAAACAATTTGATATTTCTGAAACCACTAACATTTTATGTTTTCTATGTGATACTCATTCCCTACCTCTAATGTTGTTTTTGTCTCTCTGACATCTTTGCAGAAGCCATATGGGTGCAGGTTCATGGTGCATTATTGTTGGTTGATGTAGAGCCTTGTTTTTGTCTTTTTTATTGATAATTCTATGAGCAATGAGAAGAGTGTTCCATCCAGTCGGCACGATCAGTTGGGATCAAACCTTTCAGTAGAGCAGTTGTTGTTGGTTGGTTGCTATAATAGGCCTATATTATAATATGAAGAACCAATGCTGTAGTAGCCTATATGTTCAGCAGTCATCTCGTCATTAGCATTCATTCTGGAATAATAAGGGATTTGAATAAGGTTTTTAGTAGCATTGTAGCAACAAATGCAATCATACAATTTAGACCATCGATTATAATATAGCTGATGTATTACATGACGCCATGCATAATTGTCATTTAGATCAAATGCCACCAGCCAATATTTGAACCCAAATTGAAATCACACTCATACGTCCTACTTTACATACTCATCGTAAAATATCGCATCATTTGATATTTCCATTGATATATCTTGAACGATGTATGCATCCATCCCTCAAAATATATAATTTTGATATCAATTGATGCGACATCTTACGATGAGTATGGGAAGTAGGACTGTAGGGGTGTGATTTCAACTTGGGTTCAAATATTGGCTGGTGGCATTTGATCTAAATGGCAATTATGGGTCCGCATCAGCAAAATTAAATACAAGGCTTCTTTGAGCTCTCTTTTGAAACGAATGATCATAACCGCCGGTCTCACAGATGAATTGCAACGCCGAGATTGTAAAAACAATACGATACTATCAGAAACCAAATCTACTTAGCTTGTAAATCAAGTTGCTGCAGGTCCAAGTTCTGAATTTCTAATCCTGTAGTTCTAGGTCTGCTACTGCATTGTGTGGTTGACAGCTTTTGAGTTACATTAGGTGAACTCTAGCCGCGCCGGGGCATAAAAGGATAGAGACGGGAATAGAGACCATGGCAGACGGAATTGTTGATGTCAGTCTCCCATTACCAAGTTCCGAAGTTCAGGTTCTGCTTCTAGTGGTATTGTGTGGTTGACAGCTATTGGCATTGAAGTTAAGTCTCGCTCGGTGGAATGGCAGCCGGGTAGCAAGTGTTAGGGTTTTCTGACACACCCCAAAAGGTTCATCCATGGAAGATAATGATTCATTAATATTAGTCTTTGTCGGGCATTGAAGAAATGTCTCCGGATGAAACCGCTGTGATGAAACAAAGAAACCGGTTTTAAGGCTTTTGATGTGATTGTCATACTTAATTCAGTTTTTTTTTGTCTTGCTCCAAATGAAGATCAGTTTCAAATATGATCAGATGATGGCCCGTTAGATTCGCTCACTCGATGTATTCATGTATCTGCTTTGTTTCCATCTGAAAAAATATCATAATATAAATAAATGGACATTGATTACGGTATACATTAAAATGGTTTGGGTAAACTAACTGTTACAATAATTGTTGGCAATGAAGAATTGGTATAGGGTATGCCCAAAAACGTCAACATTTGTCCTCATTTCACATTTCCTGTTTTGTTTTGGACTTGGGTTCAACAAGGCCGAAATTGGCGTGGAAAATGCTCCTAAATGCAACGTTTAGGTCAATTATAATAATTTTAAACGGTATGTACATCAAGGGGTATCCGTCAAGGTATGTATCCATACAATTGATATCACCTTGAAAATCGTTTTGAGAATCCATCGTTGCAAACCTCTGATTGCTTCGATCCCGTGTTTTACTTGTTGGCATCGTACTAGGACTTTTAAAAGAATCAGTAGTCTGACAATGTCCAGTGTTAATGACAATGTCCAGTGTTAATGACCGATGAGATTCACAGGTCCTAGTATATAACTAGGACAAGCTGCGCTGAAATCATGAGATGTAGCTCGGAGGTCATGATTATCAGGTCAATACTTCATCTAGATTTAGGCATAACACTTGCTTTATTGGTAAACATGGTAGGTCTACGGGAGAATAGCCCCCTTATCACCTTTGCACACTACAATCAATCTACGGTTCGGTTCAAACCCAATATGGCAGGGGCGGATTTAATATAATAGAAATGATCATGGTCATAAAACTTGCATGGAAGATTGCAAATTAAGCTCTATGATTTCAGATGGTAGTTAATACACGTGTAGAATTAGTTGGGTTTTTAGGTGGTGTTTTTGTTGTTGTTGTTGGGGGGGGGGGGGGGGGGTGGGGGGTAACCAGCTGTCTAAAAGGTTAAGGGGAGCCTCCGGACCTTAACACATTCCACGCTGTAATTAGTTATGCCATATACAAAACAGATTTGTCAGAAACCTTTCCCAATTTTCAAAGTCTACCTCAAGGATAACATAACCAAGACTAGGCATGTTTGTACTTCTTTCAATTCATTTCTCATAGTGATTCTAAATAGGGTATTCAAATTCAATACAATATGTCATTTTTAAGACATTTTGTGAACTTTTGGAATGTTGTCTACAGACGCCTGCCGCGTGGAAAGTGTTAACAATCTGTCATTGAATGTGCCGAAACAATCCAATACAATTTGATATTTCTGAAACTACTATAAACATTTTATGTTTTCTATGTGATACTCATTTCCTACCTCTAATGTTGTTTTTGTCTCTCTGACACCTTTGCAGAAGCCATATGGGTGCGGGTTCATGGTGCGTTATTGTTGGTTGATGTAGAGCTTTGTTCTTGTCTTCTTTTATTGATAATTCTATGAGCAATGAGAAGAGTGTTCCATCCAGTCGGCACGATCAGTTGGGCTTGGGATCAAACCTTTCAGTAGAGCAGTTGTTGTTTGATTGCTATAATAAGCCTATATTGTGAAGACCCAATGCTGTAGTATATGTTCAGCAGTCACCTCGTCATTAGCATTCATTCTGGAATAATAAGGGATTTGAATAAGGTGTTTAGTAGCAATGTAGCAACAACTGCAATTATACAGGGTGTATCAAAAAAATTAGGACACTTTTTGATAATGGTTTAAATCCTTGTTAAATCACTGAAGCATGACCAATTTTTATTTCAATGTAAAGTACAACCGATAAAGATAAAATCCTGAAGAGATGAGAAAAATCCATCATTAATTAAGGAAATTGTGACCTATTAGGCAAGGCAATCTATTTTGTAGTATGTACAATGGTCATTCACACAGTAACAGTAGAGTAACATGAACGCGCACACTATTTATGCCAATATCATGGTAATGAACCTTTTGGGTTCGAGAACTTTTTTGATTTGCACAGAATATGCATGCATCTGATTTGGGGATTATTTAGCCAGTATTGATTTGTGCCAGAATTAAATGGATTACCAAACTAATCTTTGCTATTGACTGATAGATTATTTTCTATGTTTATAATTATTGTAACGTATTGAAACGTAAACCATGTTATTTACTGGTCTACATGTAATTCCCATTGTACAAACCAGTAAATGACATGGTTTACGCAAATTATGCTAGTTTTCTTATTTTTCATCGGATTGATCTCATATTTTCAGGATATCATAATAATTAATTGGGCTTTACATTGAGACTAAATTGGTCATGGTCCAATGATTATAACAAGTATTACACCGTCATGAAAAAGTGTCCTAATTTTTTTGATACACCCTGTATAGGACTGTAGGAGTGTAATTTCAATGTGGGTTCAAATATTGGCTGGTGCACAGTTAAAAAGGGTGGTAATTTTTCGAGCGGTAAAGTGAATGGGGTGAAATATTGTGCATTTTTTACCCCAAAATGAGTGAATAAACAATTTTTGATTCACAACACACACCGGTAAACTTTTACCGTGGCAGATGAGTGACGGTTTCCCCGGCAACGGGGTAAAAGCAACCATGATGACACCGCGCGCGGCATTTATTGCCAAAATGATGTGCGAAACTTGACTATACGAACGACACATGCTGCAATGATGGCGTCGAAGACGGTGCGGTGCGGTGTTCCTGATGGAAAACGACATGAGCTTTTTATTGCCATTATTTCAAGGTATGTGTTTCTATTGATATCCTAAATATGTCATTATCAAATGTAAAGGTGTACGCGCTGACTCAAAAACATATACAGGCTGGTAAAGCACGGTACATGACGATAAAAAAAATGACCTGCATGCATGCATTGCATGTGTTTATAAAAGTTTAAGCTTATCACTTCAATCAAACATATGAACAATGTACTTGGTTGTGTTATCCTCCGTATAGTACTCAGACCGTTTGGAAGTTTTCACATGATGCATGCAATGATTTGATAATGACATATTTAGGATATCAATAGAAACACATACCTTTAAATAATGGCAATAAAAAGCTCATGTGTAACGTTGAAAGAAACATGTTCAGAATAAAGGCTTTTGCAAAAATTGAATAAATGTATTCAGTGATGTTCATTTCATTGTGATGTGTAATTTATTTCCTGCCGGTTTCATCATGTTTACACAAAATTGTGTAAATATCTACAACAAATGTACACAAACAGTTGTAAAAATATTACACAACTCTATGGGGTAAGAATATTTAACCCCATTTATGTGTAAAATAATACACAATTGAGGGGTAAAACTACTACCGCTGTTGAATTTGGTAAAGTTTACCCCATTCAGCGGTTCTGGGGAAACATGCGAGCAATTGTGTAAAAGTTACCCCATTTTCGGTAAAATGTTACTCCGAACTGGTGTAAATTTGTTACTCCCCTTTGCTGTGTAAAGCTTACTCCAGTGACGACCATGTTTCCCCAGAACCGCTGAGATGTGTAATATTTTACACCATACTGGGTAATTATTTTTTACAGTGTGGCAATTGATCTAAATGGCAATTATGACCATAATTGTTTTCTTGTACCCAAATAGTCAAACTTTTTAGATGATATTATGTGCACATAATAAGCTCTTTCAAAAATTAAATGTATGGAGTTGGTATAATATTTTCATTTAAAACGTTAGTGTCTCTATTGACCCCATATTTTACAAGTGTACGGAAACAATGCAAAAATCTGGAAATGTAAAATCCTTTCAGATTCAATACCCTGGACCATTTCCTGAACACTATATTATATTGCTCTTTAAACATTTGGAAACAAGAAAATAAATAGCATACATCAAATACAAAAAATTGACATTTCAAAACAATTTCCCATTTTTGTCCCTATTCTCCCCCATTCACCCCGTTTTACGGTAATTAATTTCTAAAATCTGTTGCTGATTAGGCCAATTGTCTATGCTTGTTATTTGCAATTGATTTATTGTAAAAATGATCGCTGCCCCTTGTGCTTTATTGGGGCTTTATTCCGTATGCAAGACTATTTGAAGATATTGCCGAATTTGGCTCTATCGCGTATTTAGGAGTTCCACTTTATGTGAAAAGAAAAATGATTTATTTGGATGATAAATGGCCAGTATTTTTCAGTAAAAATTACTTACGGATACTGCTTCAGGTGACACGCAATTCATACCAAAACTCACTGATCGTGTTACAGGTTTGATCACCAGCTTTGCAGCAGCAGCAAAAACACTCAACGTACATGATACAAATTGATCTGATGTATCAAGCGGTAGTAATACGAAAAGGTGTTATTAAAAAGCCCCGCGCAACAAAGAAGCTTACGTCATGAAACGTAATTTCCGGGTTGTGAACCAATATGGGTTAGACTTCATTCTCCAGTCGTGTCGCTCCATAGCGATTCGCTGTAGATAGACCGTACGTGTATACGTGTATTAACTTGTAATGTACATATGTATAAAGTGATCAGCAGTAGATAGCAATAAGTGAAAATAATTCACACATGCTGGGTTATTCATTTTGATATCTTCTGCTTGAAAAATATCTCAGTTTTTGTTAACCACCTTTGAAAATCTCACTTAGGCCTACCGAGTCCCCTGAAATCTGACCTACCGAGATGATGTTATCTTTGATCTGTGTGTGTTCTCTGAAATCTATGATTCTCTGAAATCTGACATACCGAGTTGATTTTAACTCAGAAGCACGGGTTTCTAAATATAACGATCTCAGCTCAATATCAGGAAAAATCAGATAACAAGCTTTCTGTATTACATTATATAGTCACCATCCATTTACCGGTGAAATTAAGATAATTATCTTGGAAACATAATTAAATAAGGAGACCGGCTGGGGTCTCCTTCGACGGCGCAAAATTCAATATTACTATAAAAACGTTTTCCAGATCCAGACCCATCCTGATCATGTAGGCCTGTTTCGGTCACTCTAAGAAATTGAAGAACCCTTTTTTGTCCTGCCAGGAGCACCCTTAAAGGTTCTTTAAAGAACCAAAACAGTTCCCCAAACGTGATACAGAACCATTTTTGGGCGATACAGAACCATTTTTAGTTCTACGGAAGAACCTTGTTTGGTTCTTCAATTTTCAAGATCCTTGTTTGAAGGTTCAAGAGAGAGGTTCCTTATAGAACCTTCAAAAAAGGTTCTTGAAAATTGAAGAACCCGAAAAGGTTCTTCATAGAACCAAAAACGGTTCTGTATCAACCAAAAATGGTTCTGTTTATCATTGGGGAACTATTTTTGGTTCTTTAAAGAACCTTTAAGGATTCTCCTGGCAGGACAACTTTAGAACCATTTTTCTAAGCGCGATAAGCTTTAAAAAGGGACTTATCATTATCTTTGGTTACTGGACTAAAAGTTCGCTTCTTAATACTATAATAGCCGGGACTAATAGTCTTTATGAGATGACTAGAAGTCAGTCGAATACTGTATTCGTCGGCATGATTCTGATCGGCTCATTTTTGGTGCGTTTTGTCCGTATGTGTTGTGTAATCACGGTACAGTTACTGCGTTATAGCGTGGTTCGTTTGTGAAAATAAAATTTAAAAAAGTCAGGGAGTGGGTTGGAAGAAACTTTAATATGTTGTATATTATATTCATACCTACTGCATGAAAATAATTTTGAGGTCCAAAATAATTTAGAAAAAGGCGTATCCAAGGTGTTTTTGGCCGGTAACCAAGGCACGTAATAAGGCCAGAATCAACGAGATAGATATACGTCGAGCGATGACTGTAGCTAGGGTCATTGCCAGCCCATTTACAATGCAATCCTAAATCTCGCGCTCGAAATCGTGTAAAATTACAGATGAAACGCCAAATCTTTCAAAACATAGTGAATTCAATCAGTTATACATTACTTTTAGAAATGTAGAAATAGTCATCAGCTTTTGTTTTGGATATCTTAATTACTTAGTTTAACCTACATAGTACATAAGATATCAGTGTTAAACAAAAGACAGCAATATAATTCTCTGAAATCAGTAATATTATTTCAGGGCCCGTTGCCGCAATTGGTCGCGTGAAGCCAGTTTGCGACCAAATTGCAGCAACGGTTCATGAATGAATCGACTAAATTTAGGGGATTTAGTGGATTTGCAAATAGAACGGCAACTTAAATACAATTTTGCGAGCAGACGGCACTCAAAATACTCAAATAACTGGAAATAAACCCTTTTCGGTCAATCGTGATATGAGATTCTCGGCCAAAATATGTGCATGGAAGATGCATCTACCTACTTATGTGATTGATTTTGCAAAACGATGAAGTTTAATACAATTATTTGTGGGGTTTTGTTGACTTCATTTTCTAGACAAGCAGGGCGCTCTACCTATATTTATCTTTTCATTTTATTTTTGTGTCAATGTGCCGGGCAATGTGCGGCCTGGCGGCCTGGTACTGAGAAGCATCATAGAGAGCTAAGAATTTCCAGAGCTAAATAGCTGTACAGGGTGTCCCCAAAAAATGTTAACACTCCGGGCACATAAGATATCTTAAAAGGACAGGAACACACGGGTCTAATCTTGATGTATTATGAAAGCTGAGTAAATAAGCTTTCATTTGCATTTTATTGCGTTCCAATTGGTTATTTAGAACGGGAGATATGCTTCAGCAAACACGAGGAAGCAAAATCGGCTTGGTCCAATCCTCTCAGTATGAAAGTAAAGCTTTTAAAATGCACGAAGCAAGAAGCAACATGATTAAGTCACACACACACATCAGTTAATCTCTTCTTTGTTCTTTTCAACGCATTCTTTCGATTCTTTTCAAGCTTAAAAGACATAAATAAATATATTCCACATAAATTATATAGGTATTTTATCATGAGTTCAAGTTCTATACTCTTTTTCCATGTGCAATGGGTAGCTGTCAGTAAAGCAGTCATTGAAATTGAAACATTTCATGTTCTTTGGTGAAATGGTCCATCCAATTAAATAAATTAACTAATAATTATTGCACTGAAATAAAACTAGTATTGCACTGAAATTAACCATAAATCAATTAAAGCTTGAAAAGAATCGAAAGAATGGGTTGAAAAGAACAAAAAGAAGAAATTAACTGATGTGTGTGTGCACATCAATGACTTAATCATGTTGCTTCTTGCTTCGTGCATTTTAAAAGCTTTACTTTCATACTGAGAGGATTGGACCAAGCCGATTTTGCTTCCTCATGTTTGCTGAAGCATATCTCCCGTTCTAAATAACCAATTGGAACGCAATAAAATGCAAATGAAAGCTTATTTACTCAGCTTTCATAATACATCAAGTTTAGCGGACCCGTGTGTTCCTGTCCTTTTAAGATATCTTAAGTGCCCGGAGTGTTAACATTTTTTTGGGACACCCTGTATGCCGGGAGCTGTACGTGCAGATTAGACTAGAGCAAAATATAGAAATAAGAAATGTTTAAGATCCTCTCACCTCTGTCTCTTTATATAACCATACAATAATCGGGATTTAGCCGACAAGGTGTTTTTTATGTTAAGTAAGCTTATTTAGTCATTATATTTTTATAATTTGATAAATGAAATTATGGATAATTTCAGAATGAAATGTTTATAGACAATTCGGGAATCTCGGGTCCCACCTGAAAAAACCGGGTCCCGGGATTACGACAATAATTGCCAGCATTTTAGCCTAAAAAATGACGGACACCATAAATTTAAATTAAAATGTGTCTGATTTGATTTGTTGGATATTATTTCACATTTTGAGTTACGTATCAAATCTGTGCAGCTAACCGTTCAAACCGCAACACATTTGACGGAGAAAATAATTGCCAGCAATTTAGCCTAAAAAATGACGGATACCATAAAATGTGCCGATTTGATTTTTTGGATATGATTTAAATTGTTGAAGTACGCATGAAGTTTGTGTATCTAACCGGTCAAATTGTGACCCCGACTGTGACACATTGACAGAGAAACAAAATTACAGGCAATTTAGTCTGAAAAATGACAGACACCATAAAATATGTCCCGATTTGATTTTTTGGATATGATTTCACATTTTGAGCTACATATTAAGTTTGCGTAGCTAACCGGTCAAACCGCAACACATTTGATGGAGAAAATAATTGCCGGCAATTTAGCCTAAAAAATGACGGACACCCTAAAATGTGACCGATTTGATTTTTTTGATATTATTTCACATTTTTAGTTATGTATAAAATCTGTGTAGCTAACCGTTCAAACCGCAACACATTCGACAGAGAAAATAATTGCCGGCAATTTAGCCTAAAAAATGACGGACACCCTCAAATGTGTCCGATTTGATTTTTTTGATATTATTTCACATTTTGAGTTACGTATAAAAATCTGTGTAGCTAACCGTTCAAACCGCAACACATTTGACAGAGAAAATAATTGCCGAGAAAATAATTGCCGGCAATTTAGCGTAAAAAATGACGGACACCATAAAATGTGTCCGACTTGATTTTTTTGATATTATTTCACATTTTGAATTACGTATAAAATCTGTGTAGCTAACCGATCAAACAGCAATACATTTGACGGAGAAAATAATTGCCGGCAATTTAGCGTAAAAAATGATGGACACCATAAAATGTGTCCGATTTGATTTTTTTTGATATTATTTCACATTTTGAGTTACGTATAAAATCTGTGTAGCTAACCGTTCAAACCGCAATACATTTGATGGAGAAAATAATTGCCGGCAATTTAGCCTAAAAAATGACGGACACCATCAAATGTGTTCCGATTTAATTTTTTGGATATTATTTCACATTTTGAGTTTCATATAAAATCTGTGTAGCTAACCTTTCAAACCACAACACATTTGATGGATTAAATAATTGCCAGCAATTTAGCCTAAAAAATGACGGACATGTGACCGATTTGATTTTTTTGATATTATTTCACATTTTGAGTTACGTATAAAATCTGTGTAGCTAACCGTTCAAACCGCAACACATTTGACAGAGAAAATAATTGCCGGCAATTTAGCCTAAAAAATGATGGACACCCTCAAATGTGTCCGATTTGATTTTTTTGATATTATTTCACATTTTGAGTTACGTATAAAATCTGTGTAGCTAACCGTTCAAACCGCAACACATTTGACAGAGAAAATAATTGCCGGCAATTTAGCCTAAAAAATGACGGACACCATAAAATGTGTCCGACTTGATTTTTTTGATATAATTTCACATTTTGAGTTACGTATAAAATCTGTGTAGCTAACCGTTCAAACCGCAATACATTTGATGGAGAAAATAATTGCTGGCAATTTAGCGTAAAAAATGACGGACACCATAAAATGTGTCCGATTTGATTTTTTTGATATTATTTCACATTTTGAGTTACGTATAAAATCTGTGTAGCTAACCGTTCAAACCGCAATACATTTGACGGAGAAAATAATTGCCAGCAATTTAGCCTAAAAAATGACGGACACCCTAAAATGTGACCGATTTGATTTTTTTGATATTATTTCACATTTTGAGTTACATATAAAATCTGTGTAGCTATAACCGTTCAAACCGCAACACATTTGACAGAGAAAATAATTGCCGGCAATTGCCATCAATTTAGCCTAAAAAATGACGGACACCATGAAATGTGCCGATTTGATTTTTTTGATATGATTTAAATTTTTGAAGTACGTATGAAGTTTGTGTATCTAACCGGTAAAATTGTGACCCCGACTGTGACACATTGACAGAGCAACAAAATTACAGGCAATTTAGTCTGAAAAATGACAGACACCATGAAATATGTCCCGATTTGATTTTTTGGATATGATTTCACATTTTGAGCTACATATTAAGTTTGCGTAGCTAACCGGTCAAACCGCAACACATTTGATGGAGAAAATAATTGCCGGCAATTTAGCCTAAAAAATGACGGACACCCTAAAATGTGACCGATTTGATTTTTTTGATATTATTTCACATTTTTAGTTACGTATAAAATCTGTGTAGCTAACCGTTCAAACCGCAACACATTTGACAGAGAAAATAATTGCCGGCAATTTAGCCTAAAAAATGACGGACACCCTCAAATGTGTCCGATTTGATTTTTTTGATATTATTTCACATTTTGAGTTACGTATAAAAATCTGTGTAGCTAACCGTTCAAACCGCAACACATTTGACAGAGAAAATAATTGCCGAGAAAATAATTGCCGGCAATTTAGCGTAAAAAATGACGGACACCATAAAATGTGTCCGACTTGATTTTTTTGATATTATTTCACATTTTGAATTACGTATAAAATCTGTGTAGCTAACCGATCAAACAGCAATACATTTGACGGAGAAAATAATTGCCGGCAATTTAGCGTAAAAAATGATGGACACCATAAAATGTGTCCGATTTGATTTTTTTGATATTATTTCACATTTTGAGTTACGTATAAAATCTGTGTAGCTAACCGTTCAAACCGCAATACATTTGATGGAGAAAATAATTGCCGGCAATTTAGCCTAAAAAATGACGGACACCATCAAATGTGTTCCGATTTAATTTTTTGGATATTATTTCACATTTTGAGTTTCATATAAAATCTGTGTAGCTAACCTTTCAAACCACAACACATTTGATGGATTAAATAATTGCCAGCAATTTAGCCTAAAAAATGACGGACATGTGACCGATTTGATTTTTTTGATATTATTTCACATTTTGAGTTACGTATAAAATCTGTGTAGCTAACCGTTCAAACCGCAACACATTTGACAGAGAAAATAATTGCCGGCAATTTAGCCTAAAAAATGATGGACACCCTCAAATGTGTCCGATTTGATTTTTTTGATATTATTTCACATTTTGAGTTACGTATAAAATCTGTGTAGCTAACCGTTCAAACCGCAACACATTTGACAGAGAAAATAATTGCCGGCAATTTAGCCTAAAAAATGACGGACACCATAAAATGTGTCCGACTTGATTTTTTTGATATAATTTCACATTTTGAGTTACGTATAAAATCTGTGTAGCTAACCGTTCAAACCGCAATACATTTGATGGAGAAAATAATTGCCGGCAATTTAGCGTAAAAAATGACGGACACCATAAAATGTGTCCGATTTGATTTTTTTGATATTATTTCACATTTTGAGTTACATATAAAATCTGTGTAGCTAACCGTTCAAACCGCAATACATTTGACGGAGAAAATAATTGCCAGCAATTTAGCCTAAAAAATGACGGACACCCTAAAATGTGACCGATTTGATTTTTTTGATATTATTTCACATTTTGAGTTACATATAAAATCTGTGTAGCTATAACCGTTCAAACCGCAACACATTTGACAGAGAAAATAATTGCCGGCAATTGCCATCAATTTAGCCTAAAAAATGACGGACACCATGAAATGTGCCGATTTGATTTTTTTGATATGATTTAAATTTTTGAAGTACGTATGAAGTTTGTGTATCTAACCGGTAAAATTGTGACCCCGACTGTGACACATTGACAGAGCAACAAAATTACAGGCAATTTAGTCTGAAAAATGACAGACACCATGAAATATGTCCCGATTTGATTTTTTGGATATGATTTCACATTTTGAGCTACATATTAAGTTTGCGTAGCTAACCGGTCAAACCGCAACACATTTGATGGAGAAAATAATTGCCGGCAATTTAGCCTAAAAAATGACGGACACCCTAAAATGTGACCGATTTGATTTTTTTGATATTATTTCACATTTTTAGTTACGTATAAAATCTGTGTAGCTAACCGTTCAAACCGCAACACATTTGACAGAGAAAATAATTGCCGGCAATTTAGCCTAAAAAATGACGGACACCCTCAAATGTGTCCGATTTGATTTTTTTGATATTATTTCACATTTTGAGTTACGTATAAAAATCTGTGTAGCTAACCGTTCAAACCGCAACACATTTGACAGAGAAAATAATTGCCGAGAAAATAATTGCCGGCAATTTAGCGTAAAAAATGACGGACACCATAAAATGTGTCCGACTTGATTTTTTTGATATTATTTCACATTTTGAATTACGTATAAAATCTGTGTAGCTAACCGATCAAACAGCAATACATTTGACGGAGAAAATAATTGCCGGCAATTTAGCGTAAAAAATGATGGACACCATAAAATGTGTCCGATTTGATTTTTTTGATATTATTTCACATTTTGAGTTACGTATAAAATCTGTGTAGCTAACCGTTCAAACCGCAATACATTTGATGGAGAAAATAATTGCCGGCAATTTAGCCTAAAAAATGACGGACACCATCAAATGTGTTCCGATTTAATTTTTTGGATACTATTTCACATTTTGAGTTTCATATAAAATCTGTGTAGCTAACCTTTCAAACCACAACACATTTGATGGATTAAATAATTGCCAGCAATTTAGCCTAAAAAATGATGGACATGTGACCGATTTGATTTTTTTGATATTATTTCACATTTTGAGTTACGTATAAAATCTGTGTAGCTAACCGTTCAAACCGCAACACATTTGACAGAGAAAATAATTGCCGGCAATTTAGCCTAAAAAATGATGGACACCCTCAAATGTGTCCGATTTGATTTTTTTGATATTATTTCACATTTTGAGTTACGTATAAAATCTGTGTAGCTAACCGTTCAAACCGCAACACATTTGACAGAGAAAATAATTGCCGGCAATTTAGCCTAAAAAATGACGGACACCATAAAATGTGTCCGACTTGATTTTTTTGATATTATTTCACATTTTGAGTTACCTATAAAATCTGTGTAGCTAACTGTTCAAACCGCCGGCAATTTAGCCTAAAAAATGACAGACACCATAAAAGGTGTCCGACTTGATTTTTTTGATATAATTTCACATTTTGAGTTACGTATAAAATCTGTGTAGCTAACCGTTCAAACCGCAATACATTTGACGGAGAAAATAATTGCCAGCAATTTAGCCTAAAAAATGACGGACACCCTAAAATGTGACCGATTTGATTTTTTTGATATTATTTCACATTTTGAGTTACATATAAAATCTGTGTAGCTATAACCGTTCAAACCGCAACACATTTGACAGAGAAAATAATTGCCGGCAATTGCCATCAATTTAGCCTAAAAATTGACGGACACCATGAAATGTGCCGATTTGATTTTTTTGATATGATTTAAATTTTTGAAGTACGTATGAAGTTTGTGTATCTAACCGGTAAAATTGTGACCCCGACTGTGACACATTGACAGAGCAACAAAATTACAGGCAATTTAGTCTGAAAAATGACAGACACCATGAAATATGTCCCGATCTGATTTTTTGGATATGATTTCACATTTTGAGCTACATATTAACTTTGCGTAGCTAACCGGTCAAACCGCAACACATTTGACAGAGAAAAAAATTGCCAGCAATTAAGCCTTAAAAATAACTGACACAATAAATTGATATTTTTTGGATATGATTTCACATTTTGCGCTACGTATGAAGTCTGTGTCGCTAATCGGTCAAACCGCAACACATTTGACAGAGAGAAAAAACATTGGCGGGAAATTTACCCTAAAAAATGCCTGACACCATAGAATGTGTTCCGATTTGATTTTTTGGATATTATTTCACATTTTGAGTTTCATATAAAATCTGTGTAGCTAACCTTTCAAACCGCAACACATTTGACGGAGAAAATAATTGCCAGCAATTTAGCCTAAAAAATGACGGACACCATCAAATGTGTTCCGATTTAATTTTTTGGATATTATTTCACATTTTGAGTTTCATATAAAATCTGTGTAGCTAACCTTTCAAACCACAACACATTTGATGGATTAAATAATTGCCAGCAATTTAGCCTAAAAAATGATGGACATGTGACCGATTTGATTTTTTTGATATTATTTCACATTTTGAGTTACGTATAAAATCTGTGTAGCTAACCGTTCAAACCGCAACACATTTGACAGAGAAAATAATTGCCGGCAATTTAGCCTAAAAAATGATGGACACCCTCAAATGTGTCCGATTTGATTTTTTTGATATTATTTCACATTTTGAGTTACGTATAAAATCTGTGTAGCTAACCGTTCAAACCGCAACACATTTGACAGAGAAAATAAATGCCGGCAATTTAGCCTAAAAAATGACGGACACCATAAAATGTGTCCGACTTGATTTTTTTGATATTATTTCACATTTTGAGTTACCTATAAAATCTGTGTAGCTAACTGTTCAAACCGCCGGCAATTTAGCCTAAAAAATGACAGACACCATAAAATGTGTCCGACTTGATTTTTTTGATATAATTTCACATTTTGAGTTACGTATAAAATCTGTGTAGCTAACCGTTCAAACCGCAATACATTTGACGGAGAAAATAATTGCCAGCAATTTAGCCTAAAAAATGACGGACACCCTAAAATGTGACCGATTTGATTTTTTTGATATTATTTCACATTTTGAGTTACATATAAAATCTGTGTAGCTATAACCGTTCAAACCGCAACACATTTGACAGAGAAAATAATTGCCGGCAATTGCCATCAATTTAGCCTAAAAAATGATGGACACCATGAAATGTGCCGATTTGATTTTTTTGATATGATTTAAATTTTTGAAGTACGTATGAAGTTTGTGTATCTAACCGGTAAAATTGTGACCCCGACTGTGACACATTGACAGAGCAACAAAATTACAGGCAATTTAGTCTGAAAAATGACAGACACCATGAAATATGTCCCGATCTGATTTTTTGGATATGATTTCACATTTTGAGCTACATATTAACTTTGCGTAGCTAACCGGTCAAACCGCAACACATTTGACAGAGAAAAAAATTGCCAGCAATTAAGCCTTAAAAATAACTGACACAATAAATTGATATTTTTTGGATATGATTTCACATTTTGCGCTACGTATGAAGTCTGTGTCGCTAATCGGTCAAACCGCAACACATTTGACGGAGAGAAAAAACATTGGCGGGAAATTTACCCTAAAAAATGCCTGACACCATAGAATGTGTTCCGATTTGTTTTTTTGGATATTATTTAACATTTTGAGTTACATATAAAATCTGTGTAGCTAACCGTTCAAACCGCAACACATTTGACGGAGAAAATAATTGCCAGCAATTTAGCCTAAAAAATGACGGACACCATAAAATGTGTCCGATTTGATTTTTTGGATATTATTTCACATTTTGAGTTACATATAAAATCTGTGTAGCTGACCGTTCAAACCGCACCACATTTGACGGAGAAAAAAATTGCCAGCAATTAAGCCTTAAAATAGCTGACACAATAAATTGATATTTTTTGGATACGATTTAACATTTTGAGCTACGTATGAAGTTTGTGTTGCTAACCGGTCAAACTGTGACACATTGACAGAGAAACAAAATTTCTGGCAATTTAGAGTTACTAGCCGGTCAAACCGCAACACATTTGACGGAGAAAAGATTGCCAGGAATTTAGCCTAAAAACAACAGACACCATAAAATGTGTCCCGATTTGATTTTTTTGATATTATTTCATATTTTGAGTTACGTCTGTGTAGCTAACCGGTCAAACCGCAACACATTTGGCGAAGAAGAAAAAATTGCAATCAATTTAGATTAAAAAATGACGGACGCCATAAAATGTGTCCTGATTTGAATTTTTGATATGATTTCACATTTTGAGCTACGTATTAAATCTGAGTAGCTAACCGGTCAAACCGCAACACATTTGAGGGAGAAAAAAATGTCCAACAATTTAGCCTAAAAAATGACGAACACCAATCAAATGTATTCCAATTTTTTTTTTTGGATATGATTTCTCATTTTGAGCTACTTATAAAGTCTGTGTAGCTAACCGGTCAAACTGCAACACATTTGACGCAGAAACAAAAATCGGGCAATTTAGCCTTAAAATAACGGACACCATAAAATGTGTCCCGATTTGATTTTTTTGATATGATTTCACATTTTGAGCTTCGTATAAAATCTGTGTAGCTAACCGGTCAAACTGCAACATATTTTATGGAGAAAAAAAAATCCGGGAATTTAGCCTAGGGTACCAAGTTACGACCTGTACGTATGTGAAAAAGGCAATAATTTTTGACGACCCCTTACTGATAACATTTCTGTACACCAGTTTTATTGATTATTTTAAAAATTGCTGTGAAAAATATTACAGTGACCCTACTAAACTATACATTTGTATTCATCAGCCAAAGGATTAACCAAGATGATTGACCCAATCATATATAAACAAAGAACATGTGACCTTGCATTTGTCCTGTTTATGCGCGTAAAATCTCCAATTACTAGTGCCATCCTTTTTTACTAATAACCTCTCTCCCCTAACTACAACATCTAAATACTATTTGTGGCGAGTCTGTCCGTCTGTCTGTCCGTCCAATGCCTTCGGGTGCAGATCCCTGCCCGTCTGCCCATGTAATCGCTGTCAGGGATCTTCACCCCACGTAGACAACAAACTGTTGCTACGCGAGCGCGTATAAACAAAACAAAACATGGCGCACGCAAGTGACGGCGCACGCATTATGGCGCAGACCGTAAGGTGCGTACGCGTTCGTGGCGCAAGCTGGGTCTTTTAATGGGGCGGGTAAAAGGAAGCCGTATACAGATAATATTCAACTAAAACAATATTAGCTGCCTGCTACTGCACCAATTAAATTTGTCACCACAACAATAAAAACATCTTTTTAGTAAACATGTGTACAAACTATCAAACTATCTATTATAAAAACACATCGCTAACAATGTAACAGTCATCGAATCTGGTTCCCCTGGGATCCTAAAGTACCAACCACAAACCATGTCTACTGAAACCGCTCAACCAAAAACCATGCAACCCGATAACCGCGAAACCCGCGAACCGCGAAACCCGAGAACCGCTCTAGTTAAAGCTGGAATGGTTCCTTCTGAAGGTATTCCAATAAACCGCCGCGCATGCCATCAGTCATACGTTTCTGCACATGGGGTTTCCCAACACCAGTTGATCTCAGTTGAAAAATCCCATAGCATTACACTGCCAATAATGAGCTTATTGATATTCATGAGGTGATTTACTACGGGGATTTTACATGGGAATTCTGACTTGCGGCTCGATAAAATCATGAATCATTTTAAATCATGAATTTAATAGGAAACGTGAAATTATTGGTATAAAATGTACAATGAACACAGTGAAATGTTAATGGGGTCTAATGGCTTAAAGGCATATTATGTGATCTTTTCCAGAGAGCGCCCTCTGTTCATGATTTTTTTTAGAAAGTAGATTTTCTTGCAGATTTACATTTCCGATCATAAATCATACATACATTCCAAGTTACAGAGCGATACGATTCCTAATTACCTCAAAATCATCGTTTTAGAGTGAATTTAGAGTGGAAAATATAAACTGTCGGGATTCCGACAGTTTATTTTCACTCTAAAACCATGATTTTGAAGTAATTAAGAATCGTATCGCCCTGTAACTTGGAATGTATGCATGATTTATGATCAGAAATGTAAATCTGCAAGAAAATCTGCTTTCAATTTTTTTTCGATGTTGAGGGCGCTTCCTGGAAAGATCACATAATATACCTTTAATAATTTGTTGACAAAACAGTGATAACTTGCAAGCTTCCCGAGGAGGGGCACATACTTTTGCGCGGCAGTGTATACATAACAAATCGGAAAAGTGCTGATAATGTAGGCCGAATCAATCAAAGATATAGTCTGTTGTTACTCCTGAACATAAAAAAACTGCATCGAAGATAGTCTGTACTGATAGTTTTAATGCTGGTATAAAAGGTTTAAGACACAGCACAAGTGGTAGACTATGGACATGAAATACAGCGCCTCCAAGTGACAGCTTTCTAATCATCCATGACTGAATTTTCCAACCAGCAGTTAGGCCAATAATAAAATATTGATTGGTTGTCCTCGACGTTCCTATCTTATTTTCCGTCAGTTCTAAAACCTCGTATACCTTATTCATAGTCAAATTACCCGCTCATGCTTAACCGATGAACATACCCTGAGACGATATACCTGTATTGTGCAGGGCGCCGGATTGGACATACCGATTGAGCAGTGTACAATGAAAGCATTCATGTGTAGTGTGTGATTATGCTAAGTTGACGTGAGTTCAAACGCCAATTATTAGCCGTTGATAAAGCAGAGTGTCGATTGGGAAATGTGTTGAAATTCATTGTTGTTGTATTAGTGTGTTTCGTTATTGACATCATTGTTCACCGGCCTATGGTGAGCGTGTGAACTCACTAAAACTGTTTTAGATATGACCAAATATAAGGACTGACCGTGGACAACTAAATTATTTATTTTTTGGGACTTACGGGAGCATTGATATTAGACGATTTATAGAATCAATTTCAATAAGTAAGCTATCAAAATATTCCTTGATATATAAATCATTATTATGAACGGAAATCATTCTCTGTAATGCACAAATTACAGAGAAATCTTGAAATGAAAGTTGCAAACATTTTTAATTTTTGTTGAATTTTTTATATTTTTTGCGACACATTAATTTTCACTCATCTGTATCGATCTGTTATGTTGCAGGGGAATGGCATTTGGCTCTCATCTCATCTATAATAGGAGTTTGACTAATATTCATTACATCCATACCATTAAACAACAACTTTGATATGTCAATTTTCTAATATATTGACTCCCAATAGTTAGCTTTAAACAATTGACATCAGAGCAAGCGACCATTGATGTTTAGCTGTGGTTCGATTCCTATTGTTCAGCTGGTCGCTAGTGGGCGCTGCATTTGATGTCCGTTATATGCTTGCGGTAGCACTTGTGACAGCTATAGCTACCGCGAAAATAAGTCACTATATTAACAAGGAGTATATATAATAGGAGGGGACACTTAGCTCATTTGCATATTTGCTCATTAATATGATTAACCCCGCGAACCCAGTCAAAGGTTGCAGATAATGCCCTCTGGAGAGTCAAGGGGACTTTCTTTTGTTCTCTAACGACAGCGTTGGGACAGCGCATGAAGTTTCTTGTACAGAGTTGGCGATGAGCGATTGAGAAGTATAACAAAAGCATACATAAACAGATCGTAACATGAATAATGCAATGCAACAGGTCACACAACGTTCAGTCGAGCGACCGTATAAACAGTATACAAGATGCCATTTATTGTGTTCGAAATGTCAACGCCTTTACCATTCTTTCCAAAATAAGGAGTATAATCACATTACAAACACATTTTGTGCGAGAGTAACATATAAATATGGTTTAAAATGTCAAAAATGGCACGATAAAAATCCGTTCGTTATAAATAAAAGAATCAATGGTTAAATAATAAAACTGACACAATTACACTCGTCGATCTCTGTGGCGTGCACACGTTGGCCGTATCGTTTGCAATCGGCAGTCACGGGTTCGAATCTCCGTGTATTCGTTGTTGTTTTCTATTTTTTTGTTTTTTTTAAAATACAAAAAACTTGATTGTGGATGTATGTAACATCATTTTTATGTCAATTTTTATAATTTATAAAGGCCGCCAATGCTTTTATAGTTTTTTCTATTCTTTTTTAATCTATTTTTCTATCTATCATTTATCTCTGGATTTATTTAACTTTATAATCTAAACAAATTAAAATGCGTAAAACAATATACTATTGCTCGATAAATAAGTGATTGAAGTTGAGTTCACTTTGATAATGATAGCATACCAGTGTGCCCAACCATTTCTCCTTTGCACACTTTGTTTAAAATACATTCAGAGATGTCATTTTTATAGCTTGTTATAGCTAGGCTAATATACAACTGTAAGCTATTTGGATACACAAAGCAAACACATTTCCAAAACAGGCCATAGCCAATCGTACAATGAGAAAGGAGACCGTTTATACCAATGTTAAATCTACCATGATTACCATTTTTTTAAACCTGTACAACCGATGAATTAAATGTAGCTAGCTTTAATAAACAAATTGGGAGACGCAATATTCATGTCGAAATATATGTGGAAAGGCAATCAGACAACTATTGATAGACGCGATCAAGTCTTGTACCTTTGAAGGGTGATTACGGGCACGTATGAGTAAAGTGGATTCCCTCTATAATAAACCAAAATTTTAATTTCAGTGCCAAAGGTCTTGAAAAAGGTTACAGGGGACATTCTCGCTTCGACGATGCTCCTATGCGTAGGTCAACTGAAAGCCCGGTCCGATGGTAGACTTCGAATCTCCAGAATCTCAGGAGATATGTACACATTTTCTCATAATACTTGATACTGCTACGCTTCCAATCATTAGATGGTTATAGCATATGCACGGCGCAAAGTGCACGGTGTCTCATTTAGGCCCACAGGCCGGGCGGGCTTGTGAGTGCTCAGAACCGGGACTATTAACAATACACTCAATTTAAAAAAAAATCAAAACACCGGATTCTACTGTCGCTCTGTTATGGTCGTATAGTCGGCCCCCGGATTCCACCGTCACTCTGTTGCAAGTAAGTGTAGGCCTTATATTCGCCACAACATGTGGGCACTACCGTATAGTTTTATTGACTGTACATCATGCCTTTCGTCGGTATACAACTCGGACTTTTTACTGTCTGATAAGTCCACCCCTCCCCCTCCCTATGGCCCTGTTTAAAGCTGGCTACGCCAGGATTCGCGCATGTTGGATGTGCCGGCCCGCCGCGCGCCAGTCGGGTCCGCATTGCGGCGGCGTTAGTCACTCTCGATCATAGTTCGGCGTGGCCCCCCGCTACACGGCTCGATCCTCATGGCGGCAAGCTAGTTATTATCACATCAAACCACTTCTGGATGTTATCATCAATGGCAATGCATTGTCGGCTGCTTTAGTCAAAATTAAATATTATATACCAAGGGGTATACAACTGTCACTGGATATACCCACTTTGCCTATCCCGTCAACGCCTGAATCTTTTCCGTGAACTTTTCCTGATTGGGCTTTTCCACCCCCAAACTGGCCGGAGCCCGGGTGTTAGATCTACGGTTGATTAGCGCATTACAAGAAGTTGTGTCACTTGCCATGCAGCACATACTCATTAGGCATTTGTCCAAAATTTTTGTGGACAAATCCAAAGCGATCGGACGCATGCGTAGAAAAAAATGTTGTCCCCTTGACTCTCCAGAGGGCCTTTTTGATATTCAGACGATGGCGGACATAGGTTCGTGTGACGAATATTATCTAGGTGAAATTCGATGTGGGAACGCTCGGACTGTAGGGAACGATGCTATTTCTGACTTCAACAGCGCCTGGGCATCGTTCGGGGACCGTTTGATTATCACTCAGGTCGTGTCAGTATGAAATTAGGTAAAACACTCCGACATAAAATTGAAATCCACGGAGATTCAAAGATTACGGCCGTTCGTGTCCACTATGGTCTGGTACTTTTCATTTTCGACTTCACAAATGACGTATATTCATTGATATGATTATTCATTGTATATTCATGTACGTCGATGCTTTCGGCGATTCGAACAATACAGTGTCAGCCGCCTGATATTAATATAGTATCCCTAGAGCAGATTATAACACGCGACTTTTGAAAGTTCTTGTGTTAAGATATTCAATGTTTAAACTTCCTTCAAGGTTTTAAAAACTAGTGCTATTTCAGATTTTGTGAGTTCAAATTTCGAGAGAAGTTACGATATATAGAGCAGATTTTACTGCCGTTTGGGTCGTCCAGACAGGTGGTCCAAGTTATTCATACTATGTTCACACGCAAGTACTACACTGTAAAAGATTGACCGTAAATTTTACGGTAAAATACCTGGCAGCCAGGTTGCCAACATATTACCGTTAATTTTACGGTCAACCGTTTTTTTACGGTTGACCGTAAAATTAAATTAACGGTTGACCGTAAAATTAACGGTTGACCGTAAAATTAACCGTTGACCGTAAAATTAACGGTTGACCGTAAAATTAACGGTTGACCGTAAAATTAACGGTTGACCGTAAAATTAAATTAACGGTTGACCGTAAAATTAACGATTGACCGTAAAATTAACGGTTGACCGTAAAATTAACGGTTGACCGTAAAATTAACGGTGGTTGACCGTAAAATCAACGGTAATATGTTGGCAACCTGGCTGCCAGGTATTTTACCGTAAAATATACGGTTCAATGTTTTTACGGCTAATTGACCGTAAATTTTACGTTTAATTGCCAGTAATTTGTACGCTTACCGTAAAAATTACGGTACCTAACCAGTAATTTGTCAATGTTTTACCATAGTTATTTTTGAGGCTAACCATAACAGAGTGCACATGTTGTGCACAATCACAGCTGAAAATACTATCCCACTATGTCCCTGCATGCCTTTTGGGAATCTTACAAAAACACACAAAGTAGCACCACTAACTTTGAAGTTCTGTTTACATGCAGTGTGCTGCCTTATAGCATTGCCAACTCTTATAATACATTAACATTAAAGCGCCTTCTGTACATGCACAAGTTAGCAATGCTGCAGCACAGTACAGTATACAGTGAAGTTAAAATACAAATTACATTTACAAATCAGGTATTTGGCTGAATGTGTTTACGTTTGTGCACACTTCCCATGGATGCAACTAGTTCTGTTTCCCTGCACAGCATATTTCTTACTCATTTCAGCTGCCTCCAATTTCACATAATTTGGTATTTACGGAGCGTTCATAAATACTCTGGTAGGGGGGGTGGGCAATTCAGGGGGGGGATCAAACAAAATAATAAGCCTCAAAAAGGGGGGATCAAACAAAATATGTTGCCGATAAGGGGGGGATCAAACAAATATCTAATGTAAAAAAGCCGCAAAAAATGTGCGCGCTGCGCGCGCGTGTTCCCCAAACTGCAATTACCTTTCGAGAATTAGTTTAAAGCCCAAATGTATCCCAATCAGGACAGAATTAGTGTAAAGAAACAATTTTGTATAAAATAGCACATTTTGCATGGGCCTCCATACATTTACTTTAACTTTATAAAGATTTTATGAAAGCAAGCCTCAATCATAAGTCTAAAAGTAGCACATTTTTCTTGCGCTGCGCGCTTTTGTTAAGATATCAGGTCAGAAAACCTACAGCTCTAAGGGGCTGCTGCTCCCTTAACCCTGCCGGGCCTTGGCCCCTGGATGCCAACAGGGCCCATAAGCAGGCCCCTGGACCCTACGCCGATCGGGCAACAAGCCTTCTGGCTACGCCTATGTTTAAAGGCTGATGGAAGTTAAGATATTCAAAATAACTCAGTCATAATCCGTTATTACCCCACCAAACCTACAAATGTAACAGAAGTGTGGTTTGGCATTGGGGGGGGGGGGGGGGGGGGGGGGTGGGGGGGTCAAAATAAATTTCAGACCCTAAAAGGGAATCAATAAAAATAAGACTTTCTCGAAGGGGGGATCATTTATTTTTTTAATGCCCGGGATGCCAATTTGCCCACCCAACCCCACCAAAGTATTTATGAACGCTCCCTTACCTCTTTTAAGGGATTCACCGCCAATAGAAAGAACAAACAGAAGATGTGTAATTTTGTGACATTTATTAATGTATCAAACTCAACATTCTCATCCATGCATAACCATTAACACCTAAACATCTACATGTTATGTACAATAATTTATTCACTATTGGCACAATCATGTGAAAGAGGATGTTTGTTTACATATCTAGGCCTGTGCTGCTTTCAATTCTCATATGCCTCGCTCAAAGATGCCAGTGGGACATTGAAACATGAACCGAGCCGATGAGGCGTTCCGGGGTCCAGGGGCTTCCCCTGTTGGGTTTGAGGGGGGAAGCGCCATCTTCAAGAATTGTTTCGACTTTTAATGAGTTAAAAATGCACCTTTCCTGCACTTTTAGTACTTTTTTAAATTATTTGAAGAAACAAATTATGTTTATTTTATATACATTTTGGAAAGCCAGAAAATTTGGAATTCTTCTACACATTAGTAATTCCGAATAAATTTGAAAGTCCAACATCCCTGCTCACTTTTGTTATTTTAATTGCTCTGGGCATGCGCATGTGCAACTGGATGATATACACCCTCTTTTGAAATGACTTACCAATAGCTAATAAGGTAGAATAACGATACATCATTCACTCCCTCCTAAATTCAGGCATTAGACAGGAAATTTGAAAAAGAAGAATCGGCTGAGAAACTTGGCTACTCGGCTAAAACAACCTTTAATTGGGCGGAAAATCTGTAAATTTGAGCTGCCAAATCCGCTGATTTCAGCTGACAAATCTCATGCCAGTTAACCGAGTGGGCCAAAAAAGTAATTTTGCTCAAAACAGCTCCATCTTTTCTCTTTTGCAAATTGTAACTTATTTTCACTACTGTACAGTACTTATCTAAATCTATTTTTTACGCCCCAAAATTGTGTCTGGTCTCCGAGTGATCACCGTAATACATTGTCACTATAGCACAAATTTAAATATAATAATAATAATGATACAACAGTTTCATATAATAGCTCACTGTGTATCACAATCCCTCTGAGTGTTTTACAATATATGATATAACTCTAAAAAATACAAAACAAATACAAGAATGTCATGAAAGGAGGGGTCCTGCAAGCACAACAGTGTGCATTATATGTTAGAAAAAGAACTATTAGTAGAGTCATTTTCTTGGATTTCGTGACCAATCTCTTGATACCAAAGTTTCTTAGTGAATTTGTCAACTAGAACCATTTTAAGAGAAAATGAGCTCCCATGCACCTCTCAAAAGTGACGGGAAAGTTCTTTTTAGCGCAAATTCCAAAATGGCCGCCATACAGGGGCCCAAAAATTCAAATGACTTTAATTAAGCTGAAAAGCACACCAAATTGTTCGGCTGAGCACAAGGATTCCGAAAAAGTATAGTTTGCCCTACTTCCGATGTTTGGTTAACGAGTTATCGGGTAAAACATAAAAAGGTCGTTGACCTTTGCATATGGGGTCAAAATTTAAACTTGCTCCGATTTTGAAAAACAATATCTCATATTGTTCGTATGATCACAAGGATTCCAGAAATAGGTGTTTTTTACCACCGGGAATATTTTGTGCAGGTCAAAAGGTCAAGGTACACTGCCCTATATAGAATCTGACCTTTTGACCCCTTTATAAGGTACAACAGACACTCTAGGTGGTAAAAGCTATCATTTCTGGAATCCTTGCAATCAGACGAACAATTTGAGATATTGTTTTTCAAAATCGGAGCAAGTTTAAATTTTGACCCCATATGCAAAGGTCAACGACCTTTTTACGTTTTACCCGATAACTCGTTAACCAAACATCGGAAGTAGGGCAAACTATCGGGTTTCTGCTGGGGAAGAAACCGCTAATAAACGCGAAGTTTGCCCAGTAGAAACAGGCAGAACCCGGCAATAATCGGTATTTTCGGTAATCCAAAAAACCTTCACAAACCAGGTTTGGAACCGTCAATAAACCCCATAGAAACAGAAAGGCGATTCTCAGCAGTTTGCGCCGTGAACCGTGTCACGCTGGGTTATACATTATTGTGAAGCAATCTTATTCAGGTGCGGTGGCATTGTTTGGTATTACAAAAGGTCAAATGTCGTGGCCCATCGACTTGGATCGATAAACTTAGCGGTAACTTTTCGCGAGTAGAAACAGGGGGATTAGAAACTGACCGATTGAAACTTAGCGTTTATTAGCGTTTACTTTTTGCAGTGCCCCAGCAGAAACACACTCTATGTTGAGGACATTGATTGAAATCTATAAGGTGGCCCCTGAAACTTGATTCCCAGTTATTCGTCACCCGACTGCATTTGAATTTTACACCCACATTTCCTGAAACAATCATTATTTAATGAAATTCTCTTCAGATTACTTTCCGTTCCTTGCATTTTTTAAGATTTAGTTGGTTTTGTAGTGATCAAAGTTGCAAAAATACATCATTCAGACATGGTAACTAGTACGATTTTGGTATAAAATTGGATAGATTAAGCCCATATTATTGGTCAAGCTCTATGACTTTTAAAAAATATTGGACGAGACGCAGTCGAGCCCAATATATTTTAACATTCTTAGCGAGACAAATACATATTGGGCGTAAATCACCCAATTTTATCAGTATTATGTTTTGGATCCAATATTATCCATTATTATGCAGTTCGAATCTTCCGTCCTATACTTGCAATGCATTGGTAAAGACCTATTATTCTGCAACTTATGTCACTGAAGTGAACTTGGTCAGCTGAACTGACCAAATTCATTCGCGAACTTGGTCGATTTGGTTACCTGCATGAATAATATACCAATTGTATAGTAGCAGTCAAAAAATGCAGTAGAAACTTCTTCTTTTTTTATTTGTTCTTTTTTAATTTTTGAAATATTGTGAAATTTTTTAAGGAATTTTTTTTAGGTTTTTTTTTAGGTTTTTTTTTAATTTTTAATTTTGTTAAAAAAATTGCAATTTTTGGAGAAATTTTTGGGATTTTTAAAAAAAAAAAATTAAAAAATAGGGAAACAAATTAATTGTCTGTACTTTGAAAAAAAAATGTTATTGATATTTTTACAATATTATGGTGATTTTTTTTGTTGATTTTTTTTGATTTTTGACTTTTTTTGTCAAGTCATATTCTCACTGCATAATAATGATAAAATCGGATGGATTGAGCGTGATACACAAAGATATTGGTCGAGCTATGAGTTTTAAAAAATATTTTTAAAACTCATAGCGAGACCAATATATTTGTGCATCATGCGAAAAAATCCCATATATCACACTTGGACACCTCAAAACATATAACGCTGTATAGTGTATGATGAATACTTGGAAATAGGCCATACAATTTACTTTTCCAAAATATGGATCTTGTCCTGGCTGCTTCAATAATGAAAAAATTGCCTGAAAAGTGTACCATGGGTATACAAGCTTCCAAAAGTGCTGAGCACTGCTGCACCATGTAATAAAACGTACAATGTGTTGAGTTGAGTCTTGAGATCATATTCGGTGTTCAAGGTTCGACATAGCTGGTATCGCATAGCAAAATGCTACTCAATTTTGACAATTTGCTACACAATTTGTGAAATGTGTAGCAGTTTTATGCCAAAGATGTATGCTATTGCTTTAAGTGTGCAAAAGTTGACAAAATTCAGGTGGTGCAAGCTGTTTTGCTAGGCATAAGCATGTCAAACACTGTTGGTGTTTTTAAAACGCATTGTTAAAAGCACTTACGTATCAATACAACATGTATTTTCATCCCATCCTAAATAACATTTTATAAATGATCATTTTAATAACCATGACAGAAAAATGTTGCTCACTTTAAACCCCTTTGAGGGTACTGTGTAGACGCAGTTGTGCTTAGACCATGAACTACAGAAGGCCTTCAAGATAAGCAACATCTGCTTGTGTCGCCCTAAGCAACCAACCCTTCCAGGGCCGTCAGAAGGGGGGTGCCCCCCTTGAAAATCTCTTCTTCTTTTTTTCTTCTTTTTTTAAGGTAAAAATTGTGTTTTTCTTAGTTTCAAATTTCAATGATAGTAAAACTACTCATAAAACATTGACTACAGTGCTTTTTGGACTGCAACATTTTTTGACTTCACCCCCCCCCCCCCCCCCCCCCACTTACGTGAAATTCACGAGGTGACTGACTTGGAAATTTTTGGGGGCAACCTTTTACGAGAAAAAAAACCTAGCTACGCCACTGCTTCCGGTAAAAAATCGTGAAAACGCCCCCCCCTTGGGCAAAAGCTTCTGACGGCCCTGCCTTCTTTAAAAATAATACTAATACATTTTTGGTCGGATTTGTCAGATTTGGTGTTATTTTGAGAAAAAAGTTGAAATGCACCAAAATGTTGTACAAAAAAAACAAAAAAGAAATTCCACTTGAGGGCAACACAACAGTTTCTTTTTTGGCCTAAAAGAGATGATTTGTAATGGAAATACATGCATCCATGACCTTTAATGAATTGATAATTTTCAAAACAAGTCAACAATATAATAGCAAGCTTCAAAGTCAACATTATACAATAGCTAGCATTATATACATGTACAAGGCAGTTCTCCAACCACCATCTCGCCTCTAACTCTGACATGACCAGACATATTTAAACAAGAACAATTGGTAGGATTTTAAAAATTGTTCTGGTGACTAAATCACAGGGTATGCATTTTCTGTCATTGACACAGCAGCAAAACGTACTAATACTTTACAAATAGTTGTGGGCTGCCAGCTGGTAAATCAGTTGGTAGATTTTTGGGTCAACTCCTGCAGCAAAACGTAATAATACTTTACAAATAGTCGTGGGCTGCCAGCTGGTTGATCAGTTGGTAGATTTTTGGGTCAACTCCTGCAGCAAAACGTAATAATACTTTACAAATAGTCGTGGGCTGCCAGATCAGTTGGAAGATCTTTGGGTCAACTCCCGCAGCAAAACGTACTAGTACCTTACAAATAGTCGTTGGCTGCCAGCTGGTTGATCAGTTGGTAGATTTTTGGGTCAACTCCCATTTTCTTCCTTTTCCTGGAACCTCCATCCGGGTTTATCTTCAGAAAGCACCTGCATGCATTTGAATTGAACAGAACAAAGACAACAATTAACAGAGCTATATGGTGTTAGCCTAAGTTACTGGTGAATTTCATGATTTTAGCAATCAACCTCTGATGATGTTGTGGAACAATTGCCATTACTAAATCATCCTTAAAATTGTTTTACAGCATTGCTTGTAATAGAAATCCCTCTCTAATAAAGAACCCCACCTTTTACTTTTGGACAAACTAAAAGTAAACTCAAAAGTAAACGCAATACTAAACGCTTATGTGAGTCCCAACAACTAAGCTGTTTTCCACCCAGCCTTAAATCAATACCATTATATCACAGGTGGTGGAAACATCTGTGATATTCACTCACTTGGAGCATGCTTTGAGGTCAATTCGGTGCAAAATGCAATAAACGTTTAGTTTTCCATTTACTTTTACGTTTACTTTTGTGTTTAGAATTGCGTTTACTTTTGAGTTTACTTTTAGTTTGTCCAATAGTAAACGCTCATAATTTGCAGTGTAACATGTAAACACCAGCTATATGAATAGCTTCTTCATTTAATCAGGGTGTTTTGGTACATGTAGGTTTATTTTTAGAACACTACTTTATCTGTTAGAAAGGGGAATCTGACCGCTTTTTTTGTCAGTGACGTGTACTATTG